>VXBP01006017.1:16636-330075 GCA_013400115.1 Rhinopomastus cyanomelas | reverse complement strand
GGGGGGGGGGGGGGGGGCAAAGATGAGGGTCACAGGACTTTACTAATGAAGGATGGCCAGCCCCACAGTTATTTTTCTTAACTCCCTTTGTTTTGCGTGAGAGTCCACATCTCTAACAACAGAGAAGCACTCTATCTTAATTCGTCCAGCTGAATTATTTCTAAGCATAATCTCAGAAGAAAACAGGGTTTAAATTGAAAGGAGAAAGAAGTAAATATTTTACATTCCGTAGCATTCCATAGAGATAGAAATGCATCATGGCCAGGTTTTTCTCAGATTATGTGTTATTTTCTAGCACGGTGATATGTTTTACAAGACACAATATTGATTTAGTGCAGTAGTTCCTTCTCTCGTTGTGCCTTGCAGGCACTATTCATTACAAAAATAACCAAAACAACAAACCCCACAACAAACCCCTCGCACTTAGCAAAAAATACTGTGTGCTGCACTGCCCTGTTCGTAGCAGCAGAGACTGTGGCTTTTGCACCACTAATAAAAGTGAAGTGCAGAATGAGAAAAGCTACCTCAAACTCTGCAGAAAGCCCCTCTCAATCCCCTAACACTCACAGTTATTCTGTTAGTCAGTTGATATTTTGTAGGAAGGACTGAACATCCGATAGGAGAAATCACTTATGTTTATAGAAGTGATGCTGCTTTGGATTCTTCCCATCACGTTCTCTGCTCATTCCCAGTGGTTTAAGAATCATGTTCTCCAAGATTATGCCTGGATCTTCTGAAATCAACTTTCCTTGTCTTTCCTCTGCGAGGCACCTGTGTTGCCTGCAAGTAGGCTGCTTTGTGCCCTTCTGAACTAAGATGGCCTTCACAACCTTCTCGAATAGCTCAGAGCTTAAAGCAGCAAAAGTAAATACATTTTCCTTACTCTGTAACTGTGTTTATTTTACATTGTCTGCTACCCTGCCTGCAGCACTGCTAGTGTTCCCAGCGCTCATGAACCTATTTACTTCCCATCCACTGCTTGCTGCAGAAGGCTTTGTTCCTGTCTATCACAGTGGGGAGAAACGTTCACAGCTTTCTGGGTCTCATCACAGCACTTGCAAGCAGGCAAGAAATACAGACAGGCTCAGGAGAGGCAGGTCTGAATGTGGAGGAAGGTGATTCCTGTGGTAATTTTAACTTTCAGGATCATATATTTGAGTCTCCTCTGGAGAAGTTTCAAACTTGCCTGGACCTGTTCCTGTGTGACTTGGTCTAGGTGATTCTGCTTGGGTCAGAGGGATTGGACTAGATGATCTTTCGAGGTCTCTTCCAAGCCCTAATGTTCCGTGATTCTGTGACACACTTGGACAAGAATTTTCCAGGACCTGTTGAGGCATTTGAGACGTTGGAAAAAGAGGAGAAGGCTGTTTACATCTTCTCCATTTAAAGGAGTCCGTCTCATCCCTTTGCTGTTGTGGAACTCTTAGCATTAAAATGACAAAAGCAAATGGGATGGGAGATCGTCAAGTTGTCTTTAGGAGCCTCAGCTACCACTGTGTAACTTGCAAACTAATTACGCAGGGTAAGGTTCTTTGTTGTTGCTTTTGTTGCTGTGCTTTGAGTGGGTTCATTTAAGACTAGGGAAGGAATAAGGGTCTTCGCAGAGAGGAAAACTAGAGGAAAGAGAAATTTTAGGTTAGGTTTTTGATTCAGAAGATCTCTGTTTAGGAGAAGCTCCATGATGCCGAGTCTGTGAGATGCTCATTGGGCAGTCTGCAGTACATTCATTTGACTGTGTTTAGTCTTAGAAATTCAATGAAGATACTGGAATGAACTCCTGAAGTGGTCAGGGAAACCCAGGAGCATGTTTCCAGAGGGAAAAAGGGGCAAGGAAGGAGATGTTCTGAAGTCTGTGGGCAATCTTTGAGATTCATCTGTCACAAGTGTTGCATGTCTGATATAATCTTCTGTCACTTTTTATTTCGTTTGTTTACAAACTGGGTTCTTTTTTTTCTCCCTCAAAAATATGTCCAGGGAATATCCTTCCAAATGTTCTACCAAAGAACTGACCTTGAAAATGAATAACTTGCAAATGAATAGAGAACGAACCAAGATAATAAGAGCATTCTCAAATAATCATTTTCCTCCCCCTCTTTTCTCACTCATTCAAGCCATCATGTCAGCACTGTGGTTGAGCAACAGAAGTGGCCTCTTCCTACATTTGCAGGAATAGAGTTGATCAATGCAATTGGTTTTTTGTTTTTTCCAGTGAAAGAAGAACTGTACCTAATTAAAAAAATAACAAACCCCAAGGGGTTGGCTCATACTCTTTTTGTTCTGCTTCTTAAGTAGAGACAGGAGGTTACCTTGAGGAAGGGACATTTCCTCTGTGTTTCTGCAGAGCACAGCTTCACAGAGCAGTTTGTAACTGAGGCATTGGCATTGCTTTGATGTATAGAAATGATAATCCATAGAATCACAGAATCACTCTGGTTGGAAAAGACCTCTGGGATCATCGAGTCCAACCATCTACCCTACCTTACAGGTTCACCCCCAGACCAGATCCCTCAACACCTCATCTAAACAATCTTTAAACACATCCAGACATGGTGACTCAACCACCTTCCTGGGAAGCCCATTCCAGTGCCTGACCATCCTTTCGGTGAAAAAAAAATTCCTAATATCAAGTTCAAACCTTGATATATATAGAAATGCTAATTGATAGAAATGATAACACATGGAATATATAGAAATGTTCCTGCGCCACTTGGTCTAGGTGATGCTGCTCTGGCAGGGGGATTGGTCTACATGATCTTTCAAGGTCCCTTCCAATCCCTAATGTTCTGTGATTCTGTGAAATAATGATATATAGGCTGCATGGAAATACTTTGAAATAATAATACATAGGCTGCATCAAAATACCTAGAAATAATAGAAATAATCACCTCCCTAGTTTAGAGATGACACAGTAATGAATTACCACCAAAAAATGTGGGAAAGCCTTCTTGTTGTCTTTCCCCATTAAAGAAAATATAGAATATTTCTAAATAGTTCCTCACAGAACAGAGGGCCTCCCCGCTTGAGTACACAGAGTAATAAATCCTGTTTGTAAATGCTCTTTGAATGGGCCAAGGTTTGCTGAGGGTAGTACAGCCACATCTCAGACGAATTCCGCAGCCTTCCCCAAGCATCTCATATCCTCACTCTGCTCGAGTCCAGACACAGTGTTAATTCATGTTATGCAGCTCAGTACATTTGGAGGAATATATTTGATTGAGCAAAGTTGCTGACCTATGTAGGATACAATCCTGTAGCTGTTGCAGTGATAATCTGAGCCAGTGAAACTTCCTGCCCTGCCTACGTTAGATCATTTTTGTCTCAGAGGGTGCAGACAGTTTTAATATGAATTACAGGAATTCCTATTGAATGAAAGGAATTACTTTCCTGTACACTTTGCCCATTAGCCAGTGAAGAAGAACACAGAAGCTGGTCTAAATTCTCTCTGTTTATGTGCAGCATGTTTGTGTTTATGTGTGATTTGTGTATTTTTTCATTTAAAGGTCTCTTTTTCTCCCCACTAACTCCTTTTATCATAGTGTGTCCTAAATGAAAGGCAAACTCAGTTAATCATCAACCAGCCTGGATTTCAGTGGCATCTGTCTCCCTGATATCTGAGCATTATTTAAGTTTGTGTGTTGAATTTTGTGTTCAGATTTGCCCATCTTTGCTGGGAAGAGACATCAGGCAATTTCAGGAGCAATTTACAAGGAGCTTTTTTTCCTCCTCTGTATGAAAGCAGCGATTCCTCTGATTCACAGGTTGACAGGAGCACATCACTTTGGTGCTCAGATCAGTGCACGAGCTGCCCATCGAATAGAAGATTAAGTTTAAAGTCCTAAGGGCAAATTCTGCTGTCAGTTACACAGGTGAACATGTAACTATAAGAGCAGAATTTGGCCCCTGGACTTGATCTTCAAGTGTCTCAGTAGGAAACTTGATTACTGTGTTTAGGACAAAGTGTAAGAAGGCTTTGTAAAGAGCTTGATATCCCACATGTGGTGAGACACTAGTCTCTTTTTCTGGTTACCTTTTGATAGCATTTGGGGAAGTTCTTGAATTACAGGAGCCCTTGGACTGCATGTTGTACAGCCTGGGCAACCTGGTCTGGTGAGAGCTGCCACTGCCCATGGCAGATGGGTTGGAACTAGATGATCTCTGAGGTCCCTTCCAACCTAAACCATTCTGTGATTGTGTTCATTTAAAGAAGAATAACTTTCCTAGAGCCCTGAAAGCAAATGTAGGCAGTAGACAGTGAATAGACAGTGAATGTCACATTGGTAAGAGCTTCACTGTTGTATTTTCGTGAAAACATTTGTTAGGAAAGCTGAAGCTGTGAGTAAACAGCCTCTAAGACAATGTGTAGTTAATTATTCCCTCCCTCTTTCTTCTCCTTTCACCAGACCTCTCGAACTCTGTCCTGGGTTTCTTTAGCACTTGAGCTGCTCTGGATTTCAGAACCACTTCATGCCTCATGCCTGCAGGCACTGACAGAAGCTGGATAATGGCACAGACCTGAGCACATCCTTCTGTGGAATTCAACATTTCCCTAAATGTGTCCTTCTCTGGTGGCCACTTTAGTCATCTAAGTGAACATTAGGAACTTTCTCCAAGGATATGACTTCACCCCTACAAACAGCTCCCTCACCTACCAACTGAACCAGAAGATAGCCCACAAGAACAACATCCCCAGAGCCTGATGCAATCCGTGTTGCTCTACTGAAGGCTTCTTCATTTTACTTTCTTTTTCCTATTTTAATTCTTTATTTTTATCTTTTTCCACTGACAGTAGCAAAGGGCTTTTTCCAAGGGATTAATGTAAAGAAGCCAACGTGTTCTGGACACAGAGCCCCACGCCGCAGGCATGAGGAAGTGAGGACTCTCAGGGATGGCTTCCTTCCAGTGTGGATTCTGCCACTGGATCCGGGGATGAGCACAGCTGACCCCCAAACTCCTCACAGCGCCCCGTTTCCTTGCCCCACCTCTTCGGAGCCCCGGCCAAACGCTAGATGGGAGCAGTGTCCACCAGATGGCAGCATGCCATATCGAAACCCAGTCACTTCCTCGAGATTTAGGCATCTAATCTTGTCTTGGGGTTTGGGGTGGGGGGGGCGGTTGTAGTGGGGGTTTTTCAAGATGCACTAATAAATACAATAAAATCTCATCTCATGACCTGAGAAATTCTGATGATGCATTTCAGGCACATCAACTGCTGCCATTTCCCACAGGAGCCAGTGGGTGGGAGGACAACCCCTTAGTGAGATGCCAACAATTCCCATCCCACTTTTGTGAAGGCACAGAAAACGAAACACACAATGGGGCAACTGTTTGTTCAAGGCTTGTGAGGGATGTCTCTGCTCTCTGGGGTTACTGCTTGGCACATGCTTGGACATCACAGCTGTGGGGACTGCGTGAGTGTCTGAGGGATGCAAGAGCTTGACAAACCGGAGTTGCCACCAATGTCTCCCTCTCAGTGGCCTTTCCTACCAGCTGGTGACCAGTGTGGCCAGCAGCCATGGTGACACCTCATTGTGGCTGCTGCTGGCCTGCAGGAGCCACATCTGGTTGCCAGGACCCTGCTGCCAGCGACAGTTGGGAAGAAAAGGTCCAAATTTCTTGTACTGCTGATGGGAGCTGGGCAGAGCTGGCTGGCTTGGAGGAGAGTTTCAGAGCAAAGAAAGGGCAGAGAGGGGAAAAGACTTTGCTTTCAGCCATGTGTATATGTGCATGCAAGATGAGGAAGCTCTCCTCCCATTAGTAAAATGTGCCACAGTGACCACAGCGCTCGTGGAGGCTTCAACTCGGCAATGATGTCTGCAACACCACCAGAGCACAGATATGTAAAGCCATGGAACTGGTCATTTTTAACATGAACATTGATTCATAGTTGCATAACTAATCATGACAACTTTATTAATTGCTTATTACCAAGGGTTTTCTCTTTTATTAGAGAACAAGTGACTTCCTTCCCTTGTAGTGGTGTATATTTCTCTCTGTGATAGAGATTAATGCTTGAAGCTTTGCAGGAAACTGCCTCATTGATTTTGTTGCCTTTGTATTTGTCTTCCTTAGGTGACTCCCAGTACCACAGATAGAGAGGATGCAAAGAATTTCACTGGGACATCAGATACTGTGTTTACAGCCCCTTGAGTTCTGGCATTCATTTGGAAACCCTGTAAGCAGTAGGTTCCAGGGTTTTTTGCTGTTGTAATAGTTCTTTCAGTTTTATTGACTTATCAGAAAATTCATTGTTAACCCAATGGCACGTAATGGCAAGTTATTTTGACTTATACTGGTTTTGCATAAGGTATAGTTACCACAAAGTGCTCACGAACACCTTCCAGAGCTTTATGCAAAGCACAGTTACGTGTGCTTATGTGTCGCTTCATGGACTTTTGCACGAGACTTCACACGCTCTCCCTCTCCGTGCGCCTCTGTGATTTATGTATTTTACCAACATTTTAGACACACTCTGGAAAATTGAAAATTTCTGTTGTTAGTGTTTAACCTCATGACTCTTCTGCGTGTTGAATGAACAATTTTTATAGGACCATTTCACCCTACGCATTAGCAGCATATACTGTGCTCACTGAACCTAAGAGGAAACTTGACTTGAGATCTGAAAAACTTCAGGAAGCGAAAGCCTTCTATCAGAACTCTCCAAAGCCTGTAGCTTGGGGACAGTGCACATGAAAGAATGCAAGAGAGCTGATGGGCTACTTTTAAAAAATGTCCTGACAGAGTCAAGGTGATGGCCATTTTTAGCTGCCCTGCTATCCATCACCTCTTTCAGCCAGGCATACTCCATCATATGCAACAGCCTCATGAATTTATGCATCAAGCTGTGCAGCCAGTCGTGCCGAGGGCTCTGGTGACAAGTGAAATTGCTGTGCGCCTCATTTAGCTGTTTATTGCGCCTGAGTACGTGTTGCAGCTGTCATCTTACGATGGGATGATAGTGCTCGTTAATAGACAAGACAGGCAAATAATGATGGAGACTATAGCAAGAGATGCTCATCAGCCAATAGGCTCTCAGCAATATCACAAACATTCACAAAGTTTTCAATCAAAAACAACACTGCAAGAAAATACTGGAGCTGGCATCTGGATTTTTATGTGGCTAGCAGTACAGATTAAACTCCTGAGAAGCTGCAGCCCAGCCTAACACGTGACTTAACTTCTTGACATTTTAAGTTTTGGGGGGCTTTTTTGTATTTTACATTCCTTTATGAGAGGAATGATTAGTGCATGGCAAAATAACTTGATGTATTCTTTCCAGTTTTCTGGTTCTTTAACCACAACACACTAGAGTCGTCCCTTCTTCACAGTAAGGGTGACAGAGCACTGGAACAGGCTGCCAGAGGGGTGGTGGAGTCTCCTTCTCTGGAGAAATTTAAAACCCGCCTGGATGTGTTCCTGTGCAGCTTGGTCTAGGTGATCCTGCTGTGACAGGGGGATTGGACTGGATGATCTTTGGAGGTCCCTTCCAATCCCTAATATTCTGTGATTATATGATTCTTGTTTGTGCCTCTAGTGCACAGCAAAGGTGCAAGAATTACTTCTAGGTTCCGGCAAAAGTTTTGGTTAATAAATTGAAGTTGCCTAGTTATGTGATTGCCCACTATCCTCCCTGTATACCTCCTCTGGGAAAAAAGAAAACACACCCACACTTACATTTTAGCAGCCGGCAGGGTAATTTCAATAAGAACCCCCCCCACACCTGTGAAGCCCACATTTCTTTCTATGAGACAGCAGAATGCAAATCCTCCTTTATAAAAGTCTCTCAGTGGGAATGATGGGACATTCTGCCTTTCCCCTCTCCATTAAAATTTGTGGTGTGGTGTCATTTGCAGCATTTTCCTTTCCGTGGTTTGAAAAATTATTTGCTCGGAGCAGTAGCTTTACAGACTGCAGCATGAATTTTGTAATGTGTTTGAAATACAATCAGCACAGTTCCTTAAACAAAACCTTCCATGAGAGTGGGGGGTAACGGGTTAAAACGACCGATGCAATTCCAGTAAATACTTGTTTATGTCAGAAATTGTATAAAAATCCTCCTGGAACTCTCTGGGAAAGGGACTTTTAAACATTTTGAACGCATATTTGCTAGTCACTTTGCTGAACATTGAGTCAAAGCCTATGCTTCAAGTAATAAAACTTTAAATAACACAAAGTTCTCCTGTGCTTGCACACAAACACGCAGAAATACACTCAAGGTATGGCTGTAATAAAACACATTTTCTTTAACAGCTAAAACCACTGCAAAGCAGGAACACAATGCTGAGGAGATAACCAGAGCGAATGCACAGCAGTTATTCATGTAATGAGGATTAGCCACATGTAACTGATGTGTTTTCCTGGATTATTATTGCGTAATAAACATTTTAAGAAGAAAAAACAAACACCTGGAGAAGCAGCCACAGTTTGTAATGTAATTTATGTGTCCATTCCGTTGGTATCGCTGTAATATTGGGAAGGCAAAAATGAATCTACGGGAGGTTTACGACACTTTGAAACCAGATATGTCACAGGATGATCTAAAACTGCTTTGCAAAGAGATGAACATTATCCTCATTTTACAGATTAAGATACTGGGGAAAGAGAAAATTCCTGCTCCAGATCAGTATTAAATAAGACACACAAGCTATATGGCTTTCTCCTGCAGAAGGACTTTTTCCTGCAAGGACTATACAGCCAACCTGAGGCCAGCAAGCTTAGGGTAAGTTTCTTCCAAGTGAGCATCAGCCACCTGACATCTCTGCAATAGCTGCACAATCTGTGCGGGTTGCCTGGAGTCTGTCTGTAGAGACCAAATAAAAGAGACCAAGGCAGAGCCCTGAGCATCCTGCTCTGATGGGACTGTAAATGAAGGGCCCTTGCAGTGTCTGCTGCTCTCCTCCGGCTCCCAACACACAGTTTAACTTTAGAGAACCTCAGGTTTTTTTTCAAACCAAAGTGAGATCAGATAACCCCACCTGTACAGTCAAAGCACTACATCTCTGATGATATTTTACTAATGAAAATCCGAGACACAGAGGGAGGATGTGATCTGCCAAAGATCACACAAAAAGGTTGTGTAAGACCTGGCTGTTTCCCACTGGTGCTTTCATGTCTGTGAATAAACTCTGGAGCATGTTTCCAAGGCTGGTCCCTGGCTGTGAGATGAATGAATCATTTTCTTCCTTTGCGAGGAAGCATTAAAATAAATATCAGAAAGCTGTGACAGTGACTGCACAGGAATCACCCAGGGTTGTGGGGGTTTCTGTATGAAACCAAGATCTCAAGAGGTGTGTGATTGTGTGGATTCAATGCCCATGTGTGTACAGGCAGAGCTGAGGTCGAGCAGACCTTTAGTGTCAGAAAGCTCTTGTCACCTGAAAGCTTCACTTCCTGGTCTTTACTCTTGCTCATAGCTTGTCTGCTGCCGTATGGCTGCATGTGCATAAAGAAGCACAACACACGTATCGATACCCACAGAGGTGACTATAAACACGAGTGCGTTCCCACACAGGAGTGTCTGTGTGGATTTGTGAAGATAGCAGGCTGACTTTGAGGCGGGATGTAAATGAGGTAGTCAACAAAGGAACAGATTTTGTAACCAAATGAGAACATGATTTGGTGACAGGTCTTTCCTGTCTGAAAACAAAAAAAGGAGTTTTAAGGATTTGTTTCTAGTTAAAAAGGTGTCAGTATTTTTTCGAAGAAGATACTTCCGTTGAAAAAAGATGTGCGGCTGCCTTGCCAAAGCAAAGGAGTAGGGAGGAATTTGAGTTTCAAGGAAAAGGGACCAATTCTCCAACAGAAGCAGAAAATGTGTGACTTTTTTCTTCCTCTTTTTCCTCATTTTCCTTTTTACATTCATCCCTTTAACTGAAGACATGAAGAGAAAAACAATTAACTGCAGCAACGGACTATGGCAGGAAAGCAGAAGAATACAAGGGCAATGAAATTATTTGTTCTACATTCTTGTAAATCATAGAATCATGGAATCATTAGGGATTGGAAGCGACCTCGAAAGATCATCTAGTCCAATCCCCCTGCAAGAGCAGGATAACTCTGCTGACCATTTCCAGAAGTTTCTGCATTTTTCACTGAATACGTGCGCATAATTGGGCCAGCGCTGAGGACAGCTGACTGCAGGCACGCAGCTGTATGCGAGTGCTCCGCTATCCCGTGTAGGTGACTGCATTTATTCTCCCTTCTATTCATTTACACTTGTCTTACGCTGACGTTAATTCCAATTAATTCCGTAATTTATACCAGTAAAAGCAAGAGAGGAATCAATTTAAATGAAGTTATCATGACTAACAAGTAGAGTATCACGACTGACTGCAATTGCACGTAAGAGCAGCGTGTGCGCACACATGCACACGCATCGTAGTCCGTTCTGATTTGAGATGACACTGCAGTACAATATGGCAAATCCACGTACAGTTTGTTTGTCTCTTCCAATTTGTGTTGAAATTATTGTGAAGCCAAATACAGACTATCTGCCACAGAGCCACTGCATTAAATATTATCTTTCATTTGTTTTTGTCATTTACAGAGCTAATGGTCAGCAAATTCATACATCCTGCCTTTTTTTTCTTAATGAAATGGAAAAGGAATGTGTGCTACATAAAAAAGAAGTTTTATTAATGTTTCATAAAATGGTTGCTACAATCAAAGGAACTGCTATGAAAATTAAATTACTGGGCTGACTCTGAAAATCAGCATAATATGCTCTGTTTAATTCAGTCATGCTAAGATGTTAGATTCTCCTTCATTCTCTCAGCTTTCTCTCTCCTTCACCTGGGGGCATCTGCTGATGAGTCTCTTCTAGAGGTTGTTTAATGACTATTTTACAGCAACTGTCAGCTTTCCAAAGCCCAGTGGCACTGGGCGTCACTGTATTACCAGCCTTTTTACACAATTTGCCCGACTGAAAATCCGAGCTTTAAAAGTACAAGTAAAGCTCTTATTTGATTTAATGACTGGCTGACGGGTGTCGATTAATCTTTTTACACTTAGATGTTTTACTCATAAAGGTCATCCTCTGTTTGTTTACTCCTTGCTTCTCCTCTCACGGCCAGTGGAAACGAGGTGAGGCGATTTAAGTATCGCACAATTGGAGCTGAGTGGCTCGGAGGATAATGCTGTTCACGGGGAGGATTGTTATTGTATATAATGATATCAGAGGAAATCCCGAAGGCACCATTCAGAATCAGGGCCCCATTGTTCTAATCACTGTATAAATTCCCAGGGATACACAGTGCGATCTCTGGGATATGGATGATCTAATTCATGAGAAGGCACAATGAGCGTGCTGTAGTAATACAAAGGAGAGCAAGAAAGCAAGGGCACCCAGTGAAAGGAATACTCCCAGAGATGCTGTCTAGTTTTTAAGAAAACATGGAAAAGACAAGGTTTATGATAGCTTCGCTTTTAACCACCAAGGATGGTTAGCCAGGAAATAGAGGCAGTATTTCCAGGGGCAGTGAATTTCCATTTTCCAAAGTGACTTAGGTACTCAAAGCACCAATTGCATCTACAGTCATCAGGTCTCGAGTGCAGTCTCCAAAAGTTGTACATGAAACAGAGAAACAGGACTTTTTTTTACAATCAGTTCTTAGTCTCTGTCTTGTGGAAAATCGTGGGCACTTCAGTTCTTACAGGGCACAGTCTTTCCAAAGCCTGTAAATACAACCTGGCATCTCCAAAGCAAATGCCTGACATGCACTGCGTGAAGTTCTGCAGCTGAGGAGGCAACGATTGCTACAAAAAAACTAGCAGAAAAAGCACTTCTTCCTACAAGAATCTCTCTTCATTTCAACAGTCCCGTCTCTCCAATCACATTAACGATTTCTTTGATGCAGAAGGTTTGATTATGCTGTCCTCCTTTCAATTTTGAAATGGTCCCAGATCCTTTCTGACACTTCAGTGTCACAGAGGGGACATGAACAGCTATTTCCTCCTTTAGTTCTGTATTTTATCAACTCTGCTGTGTGGACTCTAAACCCTTCTGTCTCATGTGGTATGAAACCCACTCCTGACACCTAACTCAGGCTTGCTGGCATGTATTGTGCAAGAGCTGAAAAAATGGGATTGGCTGATCCTTCTATAACAATGAGGTGACCTTATTGTGGCCTTCCAGTATCTGAAGGGGGCCTACAAGAAAGCTGGAGAGGGATTTTTTAGGATGTCACGTAGTGACAGGACTAGGGGGAATGGAGCAAAGCTGGAGATGGGTAGATTTAGACTGGATGTGAGGAGGAAGTTCTTCACCGTCAGAGTGGTGAGAGCCTGGAAAGGGTTGCCCAGTGAGGTGGTTGGGGCCCCGTCCTTGGAGGTGTTTAAGGCCGGGCTGGATGAGGTTCTGGCCAGCCTGATCTAGGGTGGGGTGTCCCTGCCCATGGTAGGGGAGTTGGATCTGGATGATCCGGTGGTCCTCTCTATCCCTGACTGACTGTATGACTTGGTCTGGGGGATCCTGTTGTGTCAGGGGGATTGGACTAGATGATCTTTCGAGGTTCCTTCCAATCCCTAATGATTCTGTGATTCTATGAACTGAATTTTCACGCATCTAGTAACAGAGACACGTGAGGAATAATGACATTTACAAGAGTAGGTGAACATCACTCGATGCCAGCGCTGGAAAAGCCCTTAAAGCAGAATTGTTGACTTGTCAGTGGTTTGTTGTGTCACGGTTTCAGCTGGAGGCAGCATGATTCAGTGCAGGTAGACTTTACTGTTTGAAATCTCCCACTCTTTTAGAGTATGTGCTTCACTCGACTTTACTTAATTTTATAATTTTTTGCAGATTTGATGCAGAAAGAGAATTTTGGATGTTGAGGTGCAGTTGACTGTAACTTTCTCTGGATCTTTTTTTTGATTCATTGCAACCCTTTACCACAAAACTTTCTCCTCCTTTAGCTTTCCTTCATCTTTAACTCTGCTTCCAGTCTTTCCCTCTTTTCTTTGATTTAACTTGATTCCATGTAAAATTTAAACAGTTCACATGTGGAAATCAAAGTGCAAGTAAAAGGCAAGAAGCAGGGTAATGTAAAACATGACAAGGGAAAGAAGGTAGCACCTCACACCATGTGAAGGTGTGTGGGGTTTGATGGTCCTTGTGTCGGTATGGAAGGAGAAGGGATTCTGGTCAATATCCATCTCCACCAGAAGTGTCATCACCTGGGTACAAGCATAACCTGCAGTTTCTGTGCCCTGCTAGGCTGAACAAGAGTTGGGCTGTGAGCCTGGCCCTTTAATAAAGAAACACATGCAGCAAAAGAGAGATTTTCTACATGAACTCATGCTTCAGGCAGTAAGTATCATGTTTTAGCTGTTCTGCACTAAGGAGCCTTTTCTGGCTTTGTCTTTGTCTTCAATCAGAAGCTTCATCTCAGACTGGAGAGCCTTCCACAGTCAATACTATATTGAACTCGATAAGACCCAACAATCACTTAGTCCAATGTGTCAGCATTTTTTTAGTGAAAAAATCATCAGTGAAATCTTGCTCAGCACCAACATCTTTGTCTTCCTCTTGTTTGTGCTGAGAGGAGTCCGCATCAGGAGAAAAACCATGGACAAATTTAAAATTACAAGAATAATCTGGAAGCAAACAACTTTGACCTATAAACTTCAAAGACTGTAATTGCAAGGGGTGAATAATTTTTGTAATGGTAGAGGAAGCTCGTAGAACACTTTACAGTGGGAAGAAATCCCTGGAGCTTCCCCCTGGCTAGAAGTTTCTAACTTCCATCCAGTTAGTTTACACTGGTGTTCAACAAATTTCTTCTAGAGCTCAAATCTTTTTCTCTATAAATTCCCCTTTCTCTTCATCCTTATCTCTCTCATTATCTTCCAAAAAATGTAAATGAGCATTTTCTTTCTTTCCATTTCATCCCTCAACAGTTGGTCAGTTTTATCTTCTCTCCCTTTCAATTCTGCCATTTTTGTGGACGTTTGGGGCTGATTTTGGCCGGGAGTGTCCATTGTCTTGTATTTGTGATGGAAATGGGGTTGGTAATGGAAAGATATTTTTGTTGTCAGTGAGCAGCATTTACACGGAGTCTTTTCTGCTTCTCACAGCAACCCACCGGTGAGTGGGCTGGGCATGCAGAATAAGCTGGAAGGGGACAGTTTTGCTAGCCCATCCCACTGACCAAAGGGATATTTGATGACATATGATGTCAAGCTCAACATATAGAGCTGGAGAAAGAAGTGGGGGACATTTAGAGTTGTCTTCCTCAATGAACCATCATACTAGATTTCCTGGAGATGAGCACCTGCCTGGCAATGGGAAATAGTGAATGAATTCCCTGGTTTGCTTTGCTCGCATGAGTGTCTTTTGCCTTACTAACCAAACTGCCTCCATTCCAAACCACAAGTTTTCTCAGTTTTACTCCTCTGATCCTCTCCTTCATCCCACCAAAGATGGAGTGAGCAAGTGGCTATGAAGGATTGAACTGTGACAACATTTCTTTTGGTCAATAAAGATTTAATTAATACCTGTCTTTTGAATTCCTACAGGGAGAGAAATCAAAAAGGGCTAATCTCAGCTTTCTATGGACTTCATTCCTTTGTGATGCCAGTGCTGGGTGGCCAGTTCAGTGTGTTAGTCAGTGAATGTTCCTAAAAATGAGCAGATAATGGGTGCCCCAGGAAATTGGAGCACAAAATTTCAAGGAATGTAGGAAAAAACCCTGCACTTTCTCCACTTCTCTTTCTGCCTGTACATGTGTTTTCTCATAATGTGAGGCACTAAAGAGACCTTTTCATATCTGGGTCTGCATCATTATGGTTACCCTGTCTCCACCAGGATGTGGGATAGTAAGAGGCACTTCTGGCTGATTTGTTTGGCCAGAGAGCATATATCACTGTCCAGGTACAAGCCAGAGACATTGACTCATGCCTGTCTTACCAGGTTGTGTTGCTTTGAGCCACATCTTATTCTGTGTCATAAGGTAACTGCTAACTAGCAAATATAACCTTGTGACCTTCACGTTAATGAAAGGTCACACAGAATCACACAGTAACATTAAATAAAAGCTTATGAGTTTTCCAAAGAAACCTGTGCTCATACATCAACCACAACCTCCCTGGGCAGCCTGTTTCAGTGCCCCACCACCCTCACTGTGAAGAAGTTCCTTCAAATATTTATATGGAACCTCCCATGTTCCAGCATATAACCATTGCCCCTTGTCCTGTCACTAGATGACACTGAGAAGAGCCTGGCTCCATCCTCCTGACAGCCACCCTTCACATACTTGTAGACATTAATGTCTACACTTACCTTGTTATATTTCATTAAAATTCTCCCTGCTCAGCTCTCTAGCCTGTGTGGGTCTCACTGAATGGCAGCACAGCCTGCAGGGGTGTCAGCAAGACCACCCAGTTTTGTAGACTTGCTGACAGTGCACTCTAATCCCACATCCAAGTCGTTAATGAATAGATTGACCAGTCCTTAGGGGACTCCACTAGAATCAGGCCTCCAACTAGACTCTATCCCATTGACCACCACTCTCTGGCTTCTATCCTGCAGCCAGTTCATGATCAACCTTGCTAGCCGATCATCTAGTCCTCAGTGCCTCAGTCTGGCTGCAAGGATGCTGCGGGAGTCTGTCAAATGTTTTAGTGAAGTCAAGGCAGACCACATCCACCACTCTGCCATCATCTACCCCCCTGGTTATGCCCTCATAAAAGGCTATCAGGTTGGTCAAGCATGAATTCCCCCTGGTGAAGCCATGCTGACTGTCCCTAATGACCCTTCTGTCCTTCATGTGCCTGGACACAGTGTCTAGGATAAATTGTTCCATCACCTTTCCTGGGATGGAGATGAGGCTGACCGGTTTATTGTTACCTGAGTCCTCCTTCTGTGATTCTGTCATTCTGTGATCAAGTTCATTCTTTCATGCAGTGTAAACTCCCTTCTGGTCACTGAAACCATGGTGTAGAGAAAAATTTTAATGGCTCCTGTGTTCTTTCTGCAACTCCCAGTGCTGAGGATTCACATTTCTTTAAGAAGTGTGACCCTTCCCATTACTTTTGCAACCTGAAGTGGATCTGTAAATTTCTGATCAGAGGGTAGGAGATGTTTAGGATGGATAATTCAGTATGTTATGATCAGCACCAGACCTGGGACTTCACTTACACAGGTAGAGTCTTCTAGTGGTCCTACTTCCTTTTTTTCCATTTAATACTCTTTCCTTTCAAAGACTTTTTTGCTAACTACAGTTCTGGACCTCTTTCCCTCTGCTTCTAGATATATGTTCTGATTTCTCATGTAAATATGATTTCATCTTTTGATCCCTATCATTTTTCAGGCTTGGGCCGGAGATACCGGAGCTATGTAGATGCCTGTTTTTCTCATAACCAATTTGGCAGGCATGTGTCAGTTTGATCGATAATGATGTCTGGATTAGGCAGTCCCAGTGGCAAAAATGGACCTTTCTTAGGCTTATTGCCAGATTTTGAAAGCCGCTATAATGACATTCTGCCAAGCAAGCAAGATCTGAATGTTGATTGAACCCCTTTAAAAAAAAGTGCAGACTAATAGGCATTATTGCGTGAATAATAATTAGCACAATTAAGTGGCTGGCACTTTGCCTGCAAAATTTTTAGCACACAATTAAAAAGCTCTGCAGAGTTTTGTTGACTATTGTCAAGTATAAAATAATGGAAGGAAGGAATTACCAAGAATGATGCAATCTTTAGCATCATTCATCTGTGGCACATTAAAAATTGCTAAGGAAGAAAGTATCAGCAGAACCCAAATGAAGGCTGGACAACAACTGTCTTGGACGTTTCCTGTGTATCCTCTGGGGCAGAGTTTACTAAAGGAAGATAAACTCTTGCCGTCCTCAAAGGTTTCTCTGACATTTTAAGCTGGTTTTGGTTTTTACACTTACTTAAAGTTTGTGCAGAGACTGAATGGGGGTTAGATTAGGACACTGAAAAAGGCTAATTGTCCTTTGTTCTTCCTGAAGTTGATGTGCTTTCTAAGTCACTTTTGTCTTCCCTGGGTCATCTCTGAAGGAGTAAGTTCAGCATAAGCACTGAGTACATCTTCTATCTATCTAAAGGTAAAAATGGCCCCTTTAGTTACAAACATGTGCTTGTGACTATCAAATGATGATTATTTTCTTACCAAGTCCTCAGATTCAGCCCTTTGTGACATACGTATAGTTTGGTGTGAGCTATATGTAGCATTAACATCAGCTCAGGTAAAATACTGTTAAATCTTGTGTGGAATGTAATAAGGAATTAATGGACAAGAATAAACTTCTAGGAAATAAAGTCTATCAAAGAAATCTAAGTTTAAAAACAAATTAACCTGTAAAAATAAACACATATTTTTACAAGGCTTTTATGTGAGATTCAGATGATCTGGCTGAACAGAACATTAGTAATGTGTGCTACAGGGATTAAAAACTGGCAAGCTGGTGGGTCTCTAAATGTGGCTGTCAATGAGATTGTCATTTTGAAGGGAGTGGTTTTAACGGGGTGCTTCAGCGATCAGTAGTTCCCTTAGCGCTATTCAATATTTTCCTCAAGGTCTAGGAAATAAGTATGAAATTGCTGCTGATAAAATTGGCAGGTGACACAAAGACTGGCAAAGTGGGACGCAGTGATGAAGATGTCAGTCACACCAGCCGAGCTGAACTGCCAGCAAACTGCGCCTTACTCAGGCAAAATACGTCCTAACTTTGAAGTACAAACTTGCAGCTCGAGGAGCATGCCGTGCGGGCTGAGGATGTCATTAATGTGGTTGCTCCACAAAGGATTCATGGTTAATTATAGACAACAACCCCTGTCAAGCTCCTAGAGCAATGTGGTGGTGAAAAGGACTAATGAAATCAGTGCATTCACAAACAGGGAAGCCTTAACCAGAGGAACTGTGTTTCTAATACTCTTATAAGGCAACAGTAAGACTGATAAGCGACTACTACAGAAGTTAAGATCATCCACACTTAAACCTTTGGAAGAGCTATTAGAAAACTGAAATTGCAGTAGTGCTCCAGAAATAAAGATTTTCCATGGGCAAACAAGGATTCCAGCTGCTGAGGTAACCTGTTTACAAAACGTTGGCATTTCCATGTGGAAATTTCCATATGGAGAAGACAGTGGGTTCAACAGGTTCTGAAACACACTAAAAAAGGCGTAAGATGAACTTATGGCTGGTAGCTGGAGCCGTATGAACACTAACACAAAATTGATCGCTGTTTTTTTAATAACAGTGCCAGAAAGCACCACAAAATACCAGCAAAGACTATGGGCTCTCCAGCTCTGGTGTTTTCTGAACACGAAAAGGATGGTCTCACAGGGAGACTGCTTCAGCTAAGCATGTCGCTGGCCTCAGTTCTGAAGTAAAGGGGCAAAACTGCACAGATTATTGTACCTCATGAAGTTGCTCTACCATTTTATCTTGTATGCCATGTAAATGTGACCTTAGGAACACACTTTTCAGTCTTCCAGCCATTTAAAACAACTCAGAAGAAATGGAAGGGCACAAAGTGAGAAATTCCTCTTTGTTTGACGTGCTATAGCTGTGTGCTACTAACTGATAATCTCTTTCCTGACTGATATCTTTTAACCTTCGTGGATAGTCCATAACAACTTCATGATGACAACTGAAAAACACACACAGAATAGTCTTTCACTCTGTATTTTCCCCATAGCACTTGTGTTTATTTTGAAAAAAAACCAGACCCTCAAAGTAGAAATAACTTAAAACTGAAAAATTAGGGTTTTCTTTTCCTTGCCGTTGCCACTGCAGATGTAAATCTGTAATTTAATTTAATAGAGGGTCATAAGGAGACCATGAGGCTTTCTAGGAGCTGATTCCACTTCTGTTTTAAGATTCCAAATTGTCTCAGTCCACGAGAGTAGGTGTCATACTTCATTTACTTCCATGGAAGCGAATGATGGAGATTACATCCATGGAAATGAATGATGAAGAATACTCTCAAGCAAACACATCTCACTTAGTTGTATAGATTAGAGAACCTGAAAAAGTGTTAATGATCTTCTAACTTTTCAAAGAGTTCTAACATTCCGTTAGATCAGATTAAAAGTTTCCTTCTAAAGTTAGGATGTTTCTTTTGCTTGTATCAGGGTTTAGCTTGGAGAAGAGGAGACTGAGGGGTGACTTAATTCATGTTGATAAATATGTGAAGGGTGGGTGTCAGGAGGATGGAGCCAGGCTCTGCTTAGTGTCATCTAATGGTAGGACAAGGAGCAATGGGTGTCAGCTGGAACACAGAAGGCTCCACATAAATATGAGAAGGAACTTCTTCATGATGAGGTTGACAGAGCACTGGAAGGGGCTTCCTGGAGGAGGTTGTGGAGTCTCCTTACCTGGAGATGTTTAAAACCCACCTGGACGTGTTCTTGTGTGTCTTGGTCTAGGTGATCCTGCTGTGGCAGGGGGATTGGACTGGATGATCTTTTGAGGTCCCTTCCAATCCCTAATGTTCTGTGATTCTGTGATCTCATGATAGATGCTGACCTCTTAATGGTGGCTACTGTATTTGCTGCAGCTACTGGTTTATCTGCTGTTGGTTCTTTTTAAAGAGTGAGTCTGTTTGGAACCGAAGCCAAGGTTATCAAATTAATTAATGAGGACCTACTCTTTATAACATATATGCACATTCCCAAAGTCTATATTTGGACCCTGTTCATTACTATTTAGCCTTCAAAGGCAAGTCCCTGCTGCAAACAGTTTAGGAGATGGAAAGACTGGGAAAACAAAATGTGTCATTGGAATAGTAATAAAAATAAAGCACCTGACAGACAATGACAGAGGATGAAATGGCAGATATTAAGTACTGAAAAACAAATGTATGCAAAATAAGAAAAGAACATCAAAGAGAGAACCTCTCCCCAAGTTAAAGGCAGTGAGTCAGTTCATGATGAAAGAGCTAGTTACAAGTATGAATGCAGTTTATGGAATATTAGCAATCCCCCCCCCCAAGATGCAATCAGTTCTTGAGTGTGCAGTATGTGTTTGCAGCAGGAGAGAATAAGAAAATATTCTGAAATCTTCTGACATGTACACAAGTCATAAACATTAAGTAGTCTACTTCAGAAAGCTTCAGACTGAAGAACCACATAAGACCTCCTTGCGCCTCACTTTCATTATATCATGTGAGTGTTCCAGTCCCATAGGAATTTCAGAAGCTCATCAATATTTGTTAATCTGCGAGTTGCTGATGAGAAGTGGCATGTGGTATTTCAGCAGACCTGAAGTGGCAGAAGCATTAACTGCCACTTAAAAAATTCAAGATTATAATATTTTCCCTCATGCACAGAAATAAGAAAATATTATGAAAGCTGTGAAAAAAAACAAAGTGGGGGAAAAACCTTAGACATTGCCCTTTGGATCTACTATAACCTCTTTTACCTGTGTGTTGTTAACCTAGAATGGTTTAAAAAAAGCATTACCTGCCTACATTAGTCACAAACCCAACAAAAATGTTCAGTCACTTGTGAAACAGAAGAACTTCAATCTTTTTATACAATCACAAGCTACAGTGGATTGACACAGAGTCATTAGAGAGAGGAGCAAACTTAGCATTAGAAATGGTCAATAGCAGATGATGCAGAGATGCCTCAAGAGCAGGTAACATCCTACCAGGAAAAAGAAAGGTTGGAGCAATGTTCCACCACAGCAGGCTGGAAGATGGAAGGACAAAATTAGTTCTACAAAGTCCAAGAAGACACTTGTTTCAGCTTTAAATTGGCCAAGGGGTCGGGAAAAAAAAGAGATGATAAAAGCATAAAGGAAAATGTAAAGCTCTGGGGACTCAGAAGAGATTTAGACATGGCAAACTGAGACTACGACGCTAAACCTTGTGTCCCAGCTTCATTCCACTAGGCTTTAAACATAAAATTACCTAGCTCATTTAAGGAAGGACCTCTCTCCTTTCCTAGAGAAAACTGCAGAAGGAAATTTTTCTCAGATGCCCGTCTCAGACATAAATCCCTTTCTTGGGCCCCTGTTTCTCCCTATGGACTACAGAGGGAGCTTGAATTGTAGTCAACGACAGTTAAACTTCTTGACAGCTAAAGCCAGGTAACATGAATCCTACCTCCAGCTGCTTTGGTGGAAACGGAGTATCTGCCTGTAGATATTACAGTGGAGTCCAGATCCGCACCTTGCCCTAGAAATCAGAAGCCTACAGAAGGCTGTTCTCTTGGACACCCCGACAATGTCAAATATTGCACTTGGTTTCCAAGTTTTAAATTTTTGAACCTTATTTGCTCCCATTTTTCATTTATCTCTAGCCAGAAATATAAGTCACTAGTCATAGGACAAGAAATAATGGCCTCATATTGTGCCAGTGGAGGTTTAGATTAGATGCTAGGAAAAATTCCTTCCCTGACAGAGTGGTCAAGGATTGGAACAGGCTGCCCAGGTGGTGGAGTCTCCATCCCTGGAGGGGTTCAAAGCATGTGTAGACCTGGCACTTAGAAACAGGATTTAGTGGGTAGAGTGGTGCTGGGTTGACAATTGGAGTGGATGATCTTGTAGATCTCTTCCAACCTTAATGATTCTATGACTCTGTGATGTTCTCTCACTTTTTCTGTATAGAATCTAAACATTTAATCAGAATTTTATATGTCTCTCCATAAAGTTGTGTACATATGAACACAGATACGTAAACACACAGCGTGTGACACTGCTCTTCAATTGCTTCTTTCAATACTTATCAAGTATTCCCACTTGATAATTAACCAAACTTCACATGGGAGATATTTGTTGCCCTAACCCAACGCATCCCACAAAAAAAAAGATTCAAATATCCCAGCCATAATACTGTGATCATTGCAATTCCTCCTGATGAGTAAAATCGGAGAAATTCCTTCTCGAGAGCAAGAAGCCAAGCTGATTAAGTCAAAGAGGCGTTATAAACCCCAAGGGAAAACAAGATGCTTTATTTTTGAAGCGTTCCCAGCAGAAGTCTGGGAAATCTTACATGTCCTCTCACCACGATCCATCATTATAACTTAGCTGTTTGCAAATCCTCAGCAGGTCATCATATTTTACACTTGCTAACCATGTAAACACAACTGGGGACTCCTAATTACTGTAGATAATCTCAAAAACTTTCCACGTCTGTAAAGCTTGCAGAAAAGGCTGGGAATAGACGGTTTCCCATCTTGCGTTTTGCTCTGTTTGTATAGCTGTCATTTTCTGGATCTCTGGCTGCGGGCGCAAAGCGTCTCTTTCATACACGTGTGATAGCTCCTAACAACCCTGGAGATGCTCCTTTCTTGTTCTGCATACGGCAGGTGGGTTTGCTGTGCTTTTGCTAAATTGTTTAATCAAAGTGCTTCATACTGAAGGGTCCATGAATAAATATTGTAAACATCATCAGGGGAAGTGATTTATATTTACTTCAGTTTTGCCAGGAGAAAACCCAGATTATCTTGAGTTAGCAATTGAAGTTTTTGTATATTAGAGTTCATCAAGTATATTAAGTAGAGAATCACGCACACACAAAAAAGGCAGCGCTTTCCTAAATCTGGAGGAACATTCTTCCCAAAACAGAAGCAAAAATTACACTTATTGATT
Organism: Rhinopomastus cyanomelas; assembly: GCA_013400115.1. NCBI lineage: Eukaryota > Metazoa > Chordata > Aves > Bucerotiformes > Rhinopomastidae > Rhinopomastus > Rhinopomastus cyanomelas. The sequence goes on along the minus strand of VXBP01006017.1, from coordinate 307,517 downwards.
CTTCTGTTTGGGTGAAATACGCTCCAGGGCGGCTTCTGGCCCTGGTGCTGGAAACGCATGTTCAGATGTGTCTCAAAGTTACCAGCACCACAGAAAAACTGAAGTCTGCTGCCCCAAAGCTGAGAATCTGGAGTCACACTGAAGCAATCTGCTCTTCCTTCAGCCAGGGAGACTCAAAGCAGAGAGCCCAGGGGAAGCCTCACAGGGACAGACTGGGTTCTCCAAGCCAGGAGAAAGGATGGGAATGAGGGCAGCCGCTGCATCGCAGCACAAATACCAGAGCCTTATGAGAGCCCTGACTGAGATGGGTCTGCAGGGCCCAGGCATGGGGCTGGGTCATGGCTGTTCTACCCCCACCTGCCTGCTGTCACAGGCAGCTGCCTGCTCCACCTCTGCCTAGAGCCTGCCTGCTGCCTGTCAGGTTTTACACACAGAGCAGTTACTATTTATTGCTATACAAGGCAGCAGGATCAAGGGTATGGCAATTAGCACATCTTATAGCAAAGCTTTGGGGAAATGGATGAATGTACGGTTATTGTAAGTTTATGTTGTACTTGAGTAACAGTTTAATCTGATCAAACCTGAGCTGCCTGTTAGAACAAGGAGGAAGAACTTACTACTGGCAGCTAAAATTTAGGTGGTAGGGTGTTCAATGCATTCTTGTAGGTAGAGCATGGATTGGACTGGGATATTCCACTGCAGAAATCACATTTTTAATTGCAGCTACTGTGCTAGTGGTTATGTTTTAGTTATTCTCAAATTGTTTGTATGAGGTCAGGAAAAACTTATAAGGAATCATGCGCTCATCTCCTACCCATGGCTTAATCTTATTAATTTTGTGGCAGCAGAGCTTGTTTTACAGGTTCTTCCACGTTCTGGACCATTGCAGTGCTGCCACTGATACCTCATAACATAAGCCCCCATGGAGGTTACTGTCACCTTGACTGTATTCCTTACATACACATAGAAATACACCTGAAAATACACACCTACACCTATGTGTGAACATGTTTGGACATGGACATACTTTTGTGTTTGTGTGCATTTATGTGTATGTGGCTATTCCTGTGCTTCAGTAACTGTGAAATGATCTGTTTGTCTCTTTTCTTGTTTCTAATGGACATAAGAGAGAAGAAGGTAAATTGCATGAAAGAGACAGAGTGGGACAGAATCACACACAGAATCACAGAACATTATGTATAGACCTCCATGACAGCTGAGGAGCAGAGAAGAATGAGAGATCCATTCAACTAATTTTGCAACTAGGTGATTCAGAGTGCAGCGTCTTTTGGGGCGCAGAATGTGCAGCAATCACACACATGGTCCGTGGACACACTGGTAGGTTTCACGAGGAGTGCTCACACTATAATCCATATTGGTATTCTGGGCTAGGTTCTGCTTTTCCAGCACCTATCTTCCTACAATGATTCAAGAGAGCTATTTGTATGAATGATAGTGGCAGAACAAGAATCTCTCCTTCTTCATCTGCCTTTCTTTTCAGCTCAGTAACAGAAACTTCACTGCTAAGGTTTTGCTGTGTTCAGTCCTGCCTGTGATGAAAAGATTTATGCTTGCGTTTAGAAATCCAGAGCCATATGGTGAATGTGGGAACTGGTCAGCAATCAGGAGTGATTGATTCGGGCTTGGTCTATCAATTAAGTGACAGAGCAGCTTTAATCTTTTTTCAAATTATTTTATTTTAAGCCTGGGACTCCACTGGAATATTACAACTCCCTTAACCATGCCCGTGACAGCTGACTTGTACCCATAAACTTTGGTGCATTGATCTACTAGTTCAGCTACCTCCATACATCTTCTTTACCATAAACATGTCTCAGCAGTGGCTTTTCTCCAGCCTTACCAGAGGTGTATAACCGGGAGGGATCAGATATGTGCAGCAGTACCTGCACACGCAGCCCGGTGCCTGCTTTGGCTAGGCAGCCGCTAGTCACAGGAGCGCCGTGGCTGTGTGGGTAGCCTGCAAGTCAGTGACTCGGTGCTGCAGCGCTTCCCCACGCAGGGTAGAGAGAGGAGCTGGTTAATGCGAGTTCCCCTCTGTTTCCCAGGGGAGGGGGGATGGGAGGGGGCACCGGAGGAAGTCCAGGCTGCTTCACCAAATGAAACAGACAAAACAAACCCAGAAATGGAAAGAAACGGAGCAGCTCTGTCCTCATTCACGTTTAGCTCGTGTCTCTTGGATTCAGCCCTCACCTCGTTTCAGTTTGCTGTACTGACAGCGACTCCCGTATGCAGTCGCATGGCAAGATTAACCTTAAATCCTCCCCTCCTCCCTCCCGCTCCAGCCCCTGCCTGTCATTGTCTGCTCTTGAGGAAGCAACGCGGATGTGGCCAGAGCGGCGTGGGACTGTGTTTTTCCATTCTCAAGGGCAGCCACCCTTCTCATCAGCAAATCCATGCTGGCTTCTAGAGCTTCGCGTGTTAACCTGATTTCCAGTCACAAGGTTTGTTTCTCACTGGCGAAGCACTCAGCATAACAATACTTTACACCTTGCGCTTCGGCAGCCCTTTCTCACCTCCACCCTTCTCTAAGGTGGAGACCACTATTATCCCACCCAGAGAATGGGGAAGCAGCAGCCCGCAGAGGTTCAGTGACCTATCCAGAGTCATGCGAGACGTTCGTAGCAAAGCGGGGAAGAGAAAACAAAGACCCCAGGATCGCGGGCTTGCACGGTGCAGTTGGAAAATCTATCAGGTGTTCAGACAAGGTTTTTCACAAAAGAAAATCAAATAAAAACGAAAAATAAACCCTTTGGGGGGAAGAGGGGACACTTCACTGTTTTCAGATGAGAGGACTGAGGTGAGAGAAGGGTTAAGTCATTTGCTTGAGATCCCATAGGTAATTCTTACCCAAACAGCAATGATGTGTGTAGTAAAGGCAAGAAGAGAGATCATAATTAAATGAGTGACTTCTCTGATTGTGTTATTATACACAAAGAAACGAGACGAAAAAAGGAGTGTGGTGCTCTGTGCTGAACTTTTAGAAAGCCAAACCCAGTTGCTGCTCTTATTTTATCACAGTTCCTTTGTTTGATTTGATTTTACTTCACTCATTTATTTTCTTTCACTTGGCCTTTTGTTTCCTTTTGAGGGCGGACGTTTTAATTATGAAATTCCTTGTTTTCTTTAATCACATCAGTTATCTTAATCACTCTGTTTTGTCACTTCTCTTTTTTTATGTTTCCTATTCCTCATCAATACCGATTTTAAAATGTCTCCTGTATTTGGTCATATTTTCTGCCTCTCTAATTCTTCACTGTGTATTGATCCTCAGCTCTGGTCTCTACCATAGGTTATGGAATTCTGAAGAACAACCCCTCTTAAGTTAATGTTTATTCGTCTGAAAACGAATAAAAAGGTATCTCTGAGGTGATGTCTCTATAGAAGATGATGATGGCTGTATTCTATTTGTATGCGACATTATGCTTATTTTATTGCATTACTATATATTAGTTTATAGAATTCTTGTCCTAGGCAAATGGCATAGGATTCCTATAACCAGCTATCGTGTCTTTAAAAAAAAGTCTTGCATTAATCTAAGGGTTTTAGCTGTTCATCATCCATTTTATCTCTGTCTACTTAAAGAACAGCTGCTAATCACTGCTGTGAATCTAAAACCACATCCTCGCCTCTTCAATCTGGCTAACAGTTATTCAATAATATCCTGTGAGAGTTCCACAACCGGACTTTTTGTTAAATGTAAAATTATTTCCCTTCTATTGACTTAGAAAAATTTCATGGTTTCACTTTTAACATTTGCTACTGGAGAGAAGAAAGAGGGTGGTTGTGTCTAGGGTTTATATATATATATAGGTTTTCCGTCAGCTGATCTGTTCTTTCTGTTCACACGATGGTCTACACCCATCTCAAACAAATTTCCTAAATTTTCTAAATATATCCTAAAGTGATGTTTTTTTCCAAGCCCTTCCACAACTTTGCTACTTAAAAAAAGAGGGGGTAACAATATGCACAGTTGTATGAGCATAATGTTGTAATGATGTCACTTTAACCAATACTTCTAGTAGCAATCATTATGTCTCCCTTAGTGCAACTGGAAAGCTTGTTTGCCTTGCTGATCCTAAGACAAAAACAAGTGCAGAGCCAACCTTAGGTCTCCAGTATTCCTGTCCTGGTCTTCTACTGACTCAGATGATAATCAGGATCTGAAAGAGCTAGTCAGTCGTTCCAGCTGGTACCTAAATATAACCAACTGTTTTGATGCAACAGAGCGATGAGTTTATGGTGGAGCTGTGGGGGTATGTTCCTCTGACAGCTCTCAAACACAAAACTCTCCATTGATTGTGCGTGGAGCATCCCTCAGCAGGCTGTTGGCACACTGTGGCTCCCCAGTGATTCCACAGTGGAAGAAATTCAAAGAATTTGTCTCTGACCACAGAAATTATGAGGCCATGCAGAAGTCCTCCGTGAACGGCGGGGAGCAGGGAAACAGTTCAGAGCCTATTGAGTTTCTTCCTTTCGTTTTGTTTGTTCTCTTTTGGGACTTCACACGGGAAGAAGAAAGAGCTGAGAGGGAATTCTGCAAAGTTTTCAGCCCTGGCCTACCTCTGCTTCCACTGAAGTACAGGGCTAAACTCCTGCGATCCTCAGCGGGAACCAAAGCAAAGGCTGAGTAGTTTCTTATTGTTACAGAGGTGGGTCCTTCGGATATTCAGAAATGCTAATGTTCGATTCGATAGAATTTTTAATAACACATTTTTAAAACGTACTTTGTGCTGCTATAAAAAAGCATTTTGTTCAAGACTAAAACATCGCTTTCATGTCAAAGAAGAAAGGTTGTTGTTGCCTACAGGATGTGAATTCACAGCCAAAGCACACGGGGTGTTTGCAGCTCCCTTCTCTGGTGGTAGCACTACTTTGCCCCTGTAGTTCCATTACTTCCCTCACTACTTCTCAAACTGTTTTCAAGCAATGTTTCTCCACTTGTAATCTGTAGAATCATAGGATCATAGAATCATTAGGGATCAGAAGGGACCTCGAAAAATCATCTAGTCCAATCCCCCTGACACAGCAGGATCACTTAGAACAAGTCACACAGGAACACATCCAGGCAGGTCTTGAACGTCTCCACTGAAGGAGACTCCACAACCCCCCTGGGCAGCCTGTTCCAGTGCTCTGTCACCCTCACCGTGAAGAATTTCCTTCTTATATCTACGTGGAACCTCCTATGTTCCAGCTTACAACCATTGTTCCTCGTCCTGTCACTAGATGACACTGAGAATAACCTGACTCCATTCTCCTGATACCCACTCCTCAAATATTTATAGACATTAATGAGGTCAACCCTCAGTCTCCTCCTCCAAGATAAAGAGACCCAGCTCCCTCAGCCTCTCCTCAAATGTGAGGTGTTCCGCCTCCTTCATCATCCTCATTGCTCTACGCTGGACTGTCTCCAGCAGCTCCACATCCCTCTTAAACTGAGGGGCCCAGAACTGGACACAATACTCCAGATGTGGTCTCACTAGGGCAGATCAGAGGGGGAGAAGAACCTCTCTCGATCTGCTAATCATCCCCTTTCTGTTTCACCCCAAGATGCTTGTCCCTCTTGGCCACAAGAGCACACTGCTGGCTCATGGTCATCCTGCTGGCCACCAGGAGCCCTCTGGTCCCTTTCTCCTACACTACTCTCCAACAGGTCGGTCTCCAGCCTATACTGGTACCTGGGGTTGTTCTTGCCCACATTCAAGACTCTGCACTTACTCTTGTCATACTTCATTACATTTCTGTCTGCCCAGCTCTCCAGCCTGTCCAGGTCTTGCTGAATGGCAGCACAGTCTGCTGGGGTGTTGGCGACACCACCCAGCTTTGTGTCATCAACAATCTTGCTGACAGTGCATCCTAATTCCTCATCCAAGTCATTAATGTAGAGTATTTAGGATCCAGGAAACATTTGAAAGTAGTCCAGAAGTTGGTAAGATTTTAGGACGCACTTCCTCACAGAAAGGGTGATCAGACTCTGGAATGGAATGTGGTGGAGTCACCATCCCTCGACATGTTTAAGAAAAGTCTGGATGTGGCACTTAGTGCCCTGTTCTGGCTGATGTGATGTTAGCCTGCACTTGATGACCTCAGAGGTCATTTCCACCCTCAATTACTCTGTGTCATTCTGTTGTCCATATACTGTTCCTAGCCCAAGAATTAGTAGCTGCTAGTTGCTCTGTGTTGCCAAGAAGTAAGGTGTTCCTGCCTCAGGGTCAGTCCTGGTGAGGCTGCACCTCGAATATGGGTGGAGTTGTGGGCGCTGCAGTATAGGAAGGACATTGAGTTGCTGCAGATGGGGTAGAGAAGGGCAACAGGGCTGGTTAGGGGGTCTAGAGAACAGGTCTGATGAGGAGAGGCTGAGGGAACTACGGCTGTTCTGCCTGGAGAAGAGGAGGCTGAAGGGAGATGACATTGCTCTCTACAACTACCTGAAGGGAGGTTGTAGTGAGATGAGTGTTGGTCTCTTCTCCCTAGTGGCTAACGATAGGACAAGAGGAAATAGGGTCAAACTGTGTCAGAGGATATTAGAAAAAATGTTTTCCCAGGAAGAGTGGGGAGGCCTTGGAACAGGTTGCCAAGGGAGGCACCATCCCTGGAGGGGTTCAACAAATGGGCAGACATGGTGTTTCAGGAGATGGTTTGGTGGTTTGGGACTGTAGGGTGGATGGTTGGACTTGATCTTAAAGGTCTTTCCCAACTTTGATGATGATTCTATGATTCTAACACCTAGTTTAACCAGGTGTCTGGATTGCCTGCTGTCCCAGTTGCCTTACTATCAGAGCTACACCCCTGCAAACAGGTCTCTCTGGCAGCTGTTTTGAATGACAGTGTCTTGGACTCTCTATGTCCACTTCTCTAGACCAGACGATCACATATTTTCACTGTAGCTCAAGCACATCACGTCTGCAAGTGTTGCCAGTGGTTTTTTTCATTTCTCCCGTACTAGTCACTATTTCTTTTCAAAATCCAGAATAAACACAACACTCACCTCAGAATCAAATATGTTATCTGCTCTGATTGTCTGTTGCTTATTATTTTGTCGGGAAATGGGTTTTTTTGGTTCTTCTGAAAGATCAGTGATATTGGGATACGCACCCAGATACGTTCCAGGCTTGGCAAGGTTGAACAGTGATGTTTTCACAGTCCAGTATTCTACCCGAAACACCGTGTGTGGGATGCTAGACCAGCCTGCATGGATCTCAGGAGGATTAGTGTGACTGGTGTTAGGTCTTCTAGTTTTGCTACTTAAGCCCAGGTGCTCCAGCAGCTCTCATCTGGGCAAGAAGACAACACAGGCATTTGCTCTCAAATAACAAACCAATTTATGTTTTTTTCCCTTTCCAGTGCCGCGAGCGGTAAGTCTGAGCCCATTCCTCACAGCTATGAGATGTCTCTTGACCCAGGGGAAAAAAGAAGTGTGTGGTTGTAACTATCCAAATATTTTCATTCAATCCTAAATGAGAGAGTGAACTGTTATTTTTAGTTTTTCAAATTTATTTTAACTTCCGTTCTTCATCCATTGTCCTTGACTGCCTTTTCATTGCTTTATCTCAACCATTCTTCTCTCATCTGATTCTCATTTATTTTTGCTGTTCCTGTGTTCTTGGGTTTTACTTTCTTTTGACACAGCACTCACTTAGCAGAGGTAGTTGTTAAATATGAATTTACATGTGATTGAACTCAGGTGTGTCAAGGCCATAGGAAGGATCCTGGGATTTATAGGACGGCACTGAAGGAAGCCCACACAGTGGAACAAGACAATCTCTGCTTCTTGAACCCGAGGTTCATGTAAATGGCACCCAGAGCTGTTTCCATCATTATTTTAATCTTTCTTTTAGCACAGTCCTGGTTTCATAGCAGTGGCAGTGTCCTGTGGGTATAAGCAAGTTTGTAGTTATGTTGAACTGTTGATATATTCTTCCGGATGTGAAGACAATAACATAATTTTCATTATCAAAAATCAATATTTTTATTGATAAAACCTACATTTTCACTCCAATATCTTCTAAATACAAGCTCCCGCATTTCCTAGAACCACATCTTGTGTCCTTTCAGAAAACAAGGGCACCGGTGATCAATTTTAACTGGTTAATTTCAGAAATTAAAAATTAATATTAAAACTGCCATAGAAGCATTCTGTCAAAACTTTTCTAATGCTAGCATCAATTCATAGTCTGATCCCAGGAAACAGCTTGTAGGACAATTTGGTCTCATAAATACCTATCCTATAGGCAATAAGTAAAAACAACCCCGTATGACTCTTTCTATGAGATGATGCTAGATCTCAGTTCAACTCTGTTATACCCAAGGTTAATTTCTCTCTGATGGCTTGACTGGAGGAGGTGGACATGTTCTGTTCAATGTCAGAAACACAAATTAGCATGACTGGGCTCAATCAATAACTTGTGCTAAGAAAAGCTCAAGGCAAGGATAACAAGACTGAAGGTATGTTGGTGGGGTGAAGTAGGAATTTTTCAGTTCTCATTGTTCAGCTTTTACCATCAGCACAATCAAGGCCATAATGCTCCCCGACAGACCTTGCTCTTCAACCAGACACTGCAGACTCCACAGACCAGAAGCTGGGACATATTACAAATGGCAAAATGGATGAAGGAGTGCTGGTTGTTGTGTGATCAGGTGCTAAAACCCTCACAATTTTTTACAGTAAAACCCAGAAAGGAACAAAGGTCAAGGATTCAAGTGCACATGGCAGGCTGTGCAAAGGTGGGCTGCTGTTGAGGCTGGGAAGGACCGTCCAGGTTGTGCTCTTTGTATCATGTCCACTAATGATGAGAAATGCATCAACTAGATCAAGTAAGGTCTTTTTCCCCGGATGCTTCTACAACATGACCTTTACTTTTCATGTCCCAAAACCTGATCTCTGAAGCCCATCCATACTGTCTCCTGCTCAGGCTGTCTAGCTCTACCATCTCTCATTCCTCCCAACAGATTGGTGATGAAACATTTTGCTCTCAGTGGTGAGTCAGAGCATCCAAACTCATGTCACACCGGCTCCAAAATCTCACAGACAGCCCTACACAGCTGCAGGACTGAGGCCAGCTTTCTCCTCGTTCACGGTAACCTCATTAGTACCTAGCTACAAGAACACACGTGGAGCACAGGTAACTGCACAAGACAGTGGGTACAAATTTATCTTGATAGATTACACATCGTGCCTGCTCCAACCGCTGTTAACTTCCACTCGCTTCTGTTCTGGTTTGGAGAAGAAAGAAAAAGGAATAACAGTTTTAAAAAATACATTAATTAAGATTCTCATGGAAGCAAGGAACAAATCAGTGGACAAGTTCAGAGCAAATGTAGTTCCAAAACCTTGCATTTGATTCCATTTTAAGGCTTCTTGGTAGGAATTGGGTCCCAAGCAGTGCTATGCTAGGAATATGTCCGTATACAAGGATCACCTCTCTCTTTCAGACAACTACGTGCAGAAAGTCTCCATTAAAGATAACTCTTCACAAAACTCTAGAGGGTTGGGGATTTGGGAGGATTCCTTGGGGGATTTTTGTTTTTGTCCTCAGATGAGATCTTTTTCTAAAAATAAGAGTTAATGTTTTGATAAGTTATTTGAGCAGATACCCCATTATCTATGGATTAGCCTTCACTAAAAAGCCACCTGACCAAAGAACTTCACAAAATGGAGACCTGACAATGTCATAAAACCAGAATAAACCCTTACTAGCACAAAATCCCAAGCAAGTGCTTGAGACCTTTCTTTCTCAATACGTTGACAAGCACAAACTTAAAGCTTTTCCCTTAGTGAATTTTTAGCCTGTGAAAGCTGAGTACTGAATATTTAACCTGCGTCTGAGCCTGCACGATGGAGTAGGAAAGACCGTACTCATAGGTACTGTGCATCAATTTGCCAAAACCTGTGGAGATGTTACAGAAAACCTTATCTTTTGAAAGCCTCAGACTGCATAGCTATGGAGTGACCATATTCACCAGTTTTCACTGTTCTAGACTTTAAAGGCACTGCTTTCAGCATTCTGCTGGTATTCATGTGTTCCCAGTGTTCCTGGTACCCACATGCCATACGTCCAAAGAGGAACCAGCCAGGAGCTAGCACCACATCTACAGACACAGCAGCGTGTGTTCCGACACGCTGCAGAGCCCTTAAAAAGTGTAAATGCTGGGACAGACCGGCCTCCCTGCTGTGTGTAAATACTAAACAGTGTCAGTAAGTTCAGCTTGCTGGAGGGATTTATTCTGTTTTACCCGATCAAGATTGACTAAAAACATCACTTCAATGACTGAAAAAAATAACCTTTCAAGGCTAGAATACTTCATAAAGGCAAGTATTTGTTTTGTGCCGCTTTGTGATGGGCCAAGACCAGGTAAACCATCTGGAAATATTTGTCCAACTATATCATAGAATCACAGAATCAATAGGGATTGGAAGGGACCTCGAAAGATCATCTAGTTCAATCCCCTGACACAGCAGGATCACCTAGACCAAGTCGCACAAGAACATATCCAGGTGGGTCTTAAACGTCTCCAGAGAAGGAAACTCTACAACACCCCTAGGCAGCCCCTTCCAGTGCTCTGTCCCCCTCACTGTGAAGAAGTTCCTTCTGATATTTATGTGGAACCTTCTATGTTCCAGCTTAAACCCCTTGCCCCTCGTCCTATCACCAGATGACATCGAGAAGAGCCTGGCTCCATCCTTCTGACACCCCACCCCTCACATATTTATAGCTCATTAATGAGGTCACCCCTCAGTCTCCTCTGTATTGATGAATGTAGAGGGAGATTTTTCTGCCAAGTTGTTCTTCTGTGACAAAAAGTTTCGACAATAACCCACAGATAGACCTTTTATCCAGTAAAAACAGTAAATAAACAGAGCTCTAGCAAACAAAACCACTCAAATTCTTCTTCCTGCGCATGTGATTCTCACCATCCAGCCTTCAACATCTATGTTACAATGAGGAGAATTATTCCTAGTAACTGAACAGGCACGGCACCAATTCTCTGACTAACTCATTAATGGCTGCCTTTTGCATAGAAAATTCTTTCATTTCAATGCTTTGATGGTTTTTTTGGTTAAGATGGTTATCCATAAGAAGAGTGAAAACATACCTGGTAAAGATCAGAAGGACCTCTGCCCTGTCTGCAAATTTGCATTTCTAGACTAAGATTTAAACATATTTTGAATGGAAGGGAAGGATTCTGAGACTTTCTTCTTGGCATTCCATCCCACCGATGGATAGAGTTACAGTTCCCACTCTTGAAAAGTTGACTCCCGTGTAACTTAGAGCGTTCTGATTCATAGCTTTTCATAAAATCTGTGGCTTAAATCCATCCAATGGAAAAAGAAACCAAGCAATGATCCTTAATACCCCCATGAAAAAACTGTTTTCATGAGGATGCTGATAAAAATCATGATGCCTTTTGTCCTTGGTAAATTCATGACACTTCACAGAATCATAGAATCATTAGGGATTGGAAGGGACCTCTAACAATCATCTAGTCCAATCCCCCTGCCACAGCAGGATCACCTAGACCAAGTCATACAGTCAGTCTGGATTAGAAGGGACCACAGGAAGACTAAATCCAATGTACACACTTTGGGAATGCAGTCAGAACCATGTTTGTATCACAGTAAGAAAATAAATCGGTTCTGATTCAAATTTTTGTGGTTTTTCAAACCTTCAGAAAGAATTTTGGAATCAGTGGTGCTTAGTTCATTTTAGAGATGTGAAATCCTTCTTTTGTTATTAGTGAATTTGCTAATCTAGAATCAAACTTGGAAAGCACAGAATCACAGAACATTAGGGACTGGAAGGGACCTCAAAAGATCATCTAGTCCAATCCTTCTGCCACAGCAGGAACACAGGGCTTTTCAGTGGTAGTAGTATTGTTTTGCATTTCCACTGAACATTTATTCTGCTGATCTTAAATATTTTATGTCTGACAAATCTTAGCTTTGGTCAACATTAGCTTTAAGATCAAGAGAGGTTCTTCTCCCCCTCTACTCTGCACTGGTGAGACCACGCCTGGAGTATTGTCTCTAGTTCTGGGCTCCTCAGTTCAAGAGGGATGTGAAGCTGCTGGAGAGGGTCCAGCGTAGGGCAACAAAGATGATGAAGGAAATGGAGCACCTCCCTTACAAGGAGAGGCTGAGGGAGCTGAGACTCTTTAGCTTGGAGAAGAGGAGACTGAGTGGTCTCATTAATGTCTACAAATATTTGAGGGCTGGGTGTCAGGAGGATGGAGCTGGGCTATTCTCACTGTCATGTAGTGATAGGACGAGGGGCAATGGTTGTAAGCTGGAACATAGAAGGAACTTCTTCACAGTGAGGATGACGGAGCCCTGGAACAGTCTGCCCATGGCGGATGTGGAGTCTCCTTCACTGGAGATGTTCAAAACCTGCCTGGTTGTGTTCCTGTGTGACTTGGTCTAGGTGATCCTGCTGTGGCAGGGGGATTGGACTAGATGATCTTTCGAGGTCTCTTCCAATCCCTAGTGATTGTATGATTCTATGATTTTAAAATCTTTCGAGGTCCCTCCCATTCCCTGTGTTCTGTGGTTCTGTGGCCACACTGCATCTATAGGATCTCTGTGTTTGTTTCTCTAGATGACTGGTCTAGGACCGTGCTGGCAGCCTCTGATATATTCCTGGGTAGAACCACGAATCACTCGTATTTTAAATACCTTAATTGCAGCCTTGGCAGCAAAATTTCCATTTAACAGCAATGATTTTAAAAAATGCAACCAGACAGTAGATACGATTTTAATTCAAAGTTTCTGCAGGAAAAAATCAGCCTTTCTCAGAGGTGAGGAAAGATTCATGTTGCCTAATTTCCAGATGTCTAGAAGTCAGTTGTCTGAGTTATTTACTTCACGCTTCCCCTTACAATCAATGGAGAGAAGCAGGTAGCTCTACAGAGCGATCCATCTTCTCCCAGGATGGGAAGGATGAATGCTTCCTAGGTGTGCCTATTTCTCTCTGCTGGCTCTGAGGGTAGTCAGGGATGACTAACTCAGATGAATAATTTTTAGTTGTCTGAAGTTAAGTGAGATGAATCCCACCCAATCAGTGTACACATCCTCGCCTCCTTCTTTCACTTCATTTTCAAGGGCTTTAATGGTAACGTTTCCCTTGGACAGAGTTTGGTAGTTAGAGATTGATGTGTGTTTGAAATAAGAATGCTTTTGACATGTTTAGACGGGCAGATCGTCCCTCTCTGTCTCACACTGTCAGCTCTTCCTGACACCACTCCACTACTTCTTTAACAGGCCTAGAGTCCCCAGAAAGTGTAGATTCCTCATCCAAAAGGCCAACAAAACAGCTGCAGAAGTGAGAGGAGAAGGAGCTAGGCCACAGGAAGCATCCAGGGTGACTAACTGGTTTGAAAACCTGGGAAGAAACACTTGCTGTTTGAAGAAAGCTGCAAACCTCAGGCATGGAAGACATCTGGAGGGCAGGACCTAGCTGAGTCTGGATGACCATGTGATGCAGACACCTGAGGCTTTTCAGAATCATCAGTAGATAAGTTGAGGGAAACTGAAGGATTTTAGTCCCTAGTGGCTAGTGATAGGATAAGAGGAAATGAGGACAAGTTGTGTCAGGAGACATTCAGATTGGATCTTAGGAAAAACTTCCCAGAAAGAGTGGAGTGGCCTTGGAATAGGCTGCCCAGGGAGGGGCTGGAGGCATCATCCCTGAAGGGGTTCAAAAAATGGGCAGACATGGTGTTTCAGGAGATAGTTCAGTGGTTGGGGGTTATAGGATGGACAGCTGAACCTGATCTTGAAGGTCTTTTACGACCTTGATGACTCTGTGTTTCTCTGAAATGAGACTGCACCGCAAGGTTCAAGCAAACGGCTCCTTTGCACTTTGATTAGTGGTTTAACCGCAAGGCTCATGCAAACAGTTTAGTTAAGCTCCACCTGCAGTGTTAATGCAAGGCTTAAGCAAACAAGTCAGCGATGAATGTGAACTACACTAGCGGCTTTATTACTGTGGCACTGTCACACCTTCCATGAGTGCAAGGGAAGAACGCACTGCTGCATCTCAAAAAGCACTAACATGCCACAATAACTTACAAAGCACATGAAATAATATCCACGTGTTAATTCCCAGTGTATAGGATGCTGTAAGCCTGTTTAGCATACTTACTGTGCTAAACATTCTCTTCATCCTCCAGGGAAGAGCTCTCATTCCTTGGTGTCCTGGCCAAGGAGGGAAGGGGGTCCATGCAGGCAAGTTGTTGAACCAGTGTCTCCCTGCTCCTAACCAAAATATTTGGGGGGTTATCCCCTGCTATCCATGACTGTGAACAAGACTGTATCTGACTGGATTATTCCACCTGCAGAGTTTGTCTTTGGCAGGGTCAGGAAGTTTCCTCTTGTTTTTGTGTGGGTGAGGTTCGCTTCTCTGTGCTCTTCCTTTTACCTCTCTCCTGATGCTCTTGCAGTCATTCGGATACACAAGGTTGTCATCTGGAGTCAATACTGAAACCTTTCCAGCTTCCCTGTAACTTACTTTCTCAGGAAACTGAACAGTGATTTGAACTGAGACTCAGGATGTATTGTTTGAGGAATTTCAAGCTCAGTCCACGCTTCAGATCTTTGAAAGATGCACCACTGACCTATGTGCTCTATGGCCAAAGCATAACTCAGGGCTGAGCTACCTCTGCAGGTCCCTGTGGGTCATCTCTTGCATAGAAGGAGCCTCAGTCTGGGTCATTTTCACAACCCTCTTTGCGCTGCCCGATGCATTAGACATTTCCACAGTGGTTCAAAGGACAATTTGAGCGCTTTGACACTAAAAGTCCAATGGTCTGATTGTTTCAAATTTGGTGCTTGAGAAAAGAAATTGCAATTTCATCCAAAAGATGGATTTTGTGGGATGAAAGGGTAAAAAGTCTTTCTTTTCCTTTGTTGTTTTCATAGCAGCAGTAATTCCCTATTAATGATTTTAATAAAATGTAAAATCACTATGATTATAAAGACATTATCATTATGCCAATAGTACCATAAATGAATCACATCTCTGAAACCTGTGTTAAATAAGGCTGGTGGGAAAAGGAATAGAGGCTGAACTGCTGCTGCGTGTCAGGTGAAATCACCCGGGTGACCTTGTAAGGATGGCTAAGACCATGTTCTAGACCCTGTGACTTGCTGAGTAGTAGAGCTGAATATAAGTATTACTAATATAAGGTTTTAATAAAGCTGCCTGCCCGTGGTCAATTTGCTCTTTTGAGTTCTTCAAAACAAATTTCCATAATTACCAAAGCTCATAGGCCCTAGGGCTTAAAAATGACCTCTTGTTTGTTTTCAGTGAAAAGCAGTAGAGGCAGGGAATCAATTGCAATCAATATTTTCAGTGGAATTGAACAGAAAATTTACCAGAATGCCTTCCCACTGATGCCTTCTTACATCTGGGGCCACAAGTGCACTTACGTATGTGCAAACCCACCTCCTCATAAGTGGGGCTGTTCAGTCTGGAGAAGAGGAGGCTTCGAGGTGACCTTATTGTGGCCTTCCAGTATCTGAAGGGGGCCTACACAAAGACTGGAGAGGGACTATGTAGGATGGCAGGTAGTGACAGGACTGGGGGGAATGGAGCAAAGCTGGAGATGGGTAGATTTAGAGTGGATGTGAGGAGGAAGTTCTTCACTGTGAGACTGGTGAGAGCCTGGAATGGGTTGCCCAGGGAGGTGGTGGAGGCCCCATCCTTGGAGGCTGCATGGGGTTCTGGCCAGCCTGATCTAGAGTGGGGCGTCCCTGCCCATGGTGGGGGAGTTGGAACTGGATGATCCTGTGGTTCCTTCCAACCCTGAGTGATTCTGATCCCATAACTTCTTCAGTGAAGTGATCCTGCTGTGTCAGGGGTATTGGACTAGATGATCATTCAGGGTCCCTTCCAATCCCTAATGATTCTATGATTCTATGATTCTAAGTGTCAACAAAACTGAAGCTGAACATTCAGAATTCAACTCCCAATCAGCCTGAGAAAAGGCCTTTTCCTGCCTGGCTGTGCTCCTGTGCGACTTGGTCTAGCTGGTCCTGTTGTAGTGGGGAGATTGGACTAGATGATCTTCTGAAGTCCCTTCCAATCCCTAATGTTCTGTGTCTCTGTGTGACTGCAGAGGTGACAAAACTAGTTCTCCATTGTACAAACTGCTTACCAAGTCCTCAGTGCAGTAAAGTCTGAGCAAGTCCTGAAAAAAACTCCCTGAGCACTCTCTTTTATAATTAACCCAGCTGCAGCACTGCACTGTATTTCAGCACCTAGACCAAAAGTTTTAGTTCTGCTGGTCTGATAAATTTCTCTTGAGCTCACCGAGACCAGAGGAAGAAGATGAAAAGAGAGGTAGGAGGTGGCCAACAGCTGGCCCCGAGTTTAGCAGCCGTCCTTCCTGTCTCTGAAGCTGTACTCTTTACTCTAAAGCTGTAAAACTCTGTGTTTTCGTCTTCGCCTAGGGCTTTGCTGCGGCATCCTAAAATGTGTTGCGGTGAATGTGGGAAAAGGAAGTGTTCAGCTTATTGAATCGGTGTTCAGTGTTTAAAAGTAACTGTCTTATTCAGTCCTGAGAAATAACTAACAAATACTCAGCTTCATTACCCAGTGTTCCAAAGTGTCCTTTGAATAATGATAGTGCTCTAGGGCCTTGAGTTTAGGCCATTAAAGTGCCCTTTCTACCCAACTGCCCATTGAATGCTTTAGGAAGACTCTTATTTTTACTGATTAGCAAACCTCTATAATCTATTTGAGAATACAAGTGACATCTTTCTTTGAGCACCCAGGACCCGTGACCTCGGGGAGATGTGCTGTGTCACAGGCTTGACTGATAGAAAGGCAATATTCCTCCTGCAGACTCTAATTGGAACTACTCAGTGCAGCTGAAGAATTGAACAACTCCTTATTATTATGGTTAATGGCCTTTTTGCATTTACCAATAATTTATCAGAATCGTCCACAGATGAAAAATGATAATAATAGCAAGGATCCTTGGCACAATGCGTTTGGCTGGTTATCCAAAGGCTTTGTACGGAGGCATCGAACTAGAGGGCTGATGTCATACCCTGGAGCGGGTGCAAAGGGGGAATCGTTCTGAATTTCTGGCTGCCTTCCCAGGCTTTCACTTGGTCCTCTTCTACCGGAATCTGTCACAGCTTTCTGTCACAGTTGTAAAATACTTTCGGAGAAACATAAAGTTTTTATGAGAAGCGTGATAAAAGGGATGACTTATTCCAGGTCTGGGGGTTAATATTTGCACTTGTGGGCTGACTTTGAAAATTAAAAATCAAAAGAGATAGAGGAAGAAAGTCACAGTCCTTTATCTCCCCTTGAATGTATTTGGAAGGGGAAGGGGAAGGNAAAAGAAAAGAAAAGAAAAGAAAAGAAAAGAAAAGAAAAGAAAAGAAAAGAAAAGAAAAGAAAAGAAAAGAAAAGAAAAGAAAAGAAAAGAAAAGAAAAGAAAAGAAAAGAAAAGAAAAGAAAAGAAAAGAAAAGAAAAGAAAAGAAAAGAAAAGAAAAGAAAAGAAAAGAAAAGAAAAGAAAAGAAAAGAAAAGAAAAGAAAAGAAAAGAAAAGAAAGAAGAAAAGAAAAGAAAAGGAAAGAAAAGGAAAAAGAGAAAAGGAAAAAGGTACGAAAGAGAGGAAGGAAGAGAGAAATGCAGTGTTTAACAATGCCCGTTATTTCAAATTCAGACGCTGGTGATTAGAGCTGTCCTTACCCTTGCAGACACTGTGCACCAGCTTGTGCCTCCTGGCTCAACTCACACAGTGAGTCCAGCCTGTCCAGAATGACTTATTCTTTTTTAACAAACAGGACTGCCACAGAGACAGAATACTTTTCCTCCATGTGTTTGCCCTTTTCGTATAATATTTACTTAGAGCCACCTAATGGGAAATGTCATTGAGGTTTTGAGTATCTTCTGAAGAATGGGAACATTAAGACACTAAAACTGCGTGCTGTCAAACACCGTCTTAAGTGGTCTGGTTCATCAAGTAATACAATAAGTAGAATTGAATTTAGAGGACTTTTTATGTTACAATGAACAAGGAAAGACTCTTAATACCTGTGATACACCGAGTTCTTATTTTTTTATCTGTGTGAGGAAGGACAGGCTCCTAGTTCTTGAAGTTTATTAAAGCTTTGAGCTGTCAGGTTATTACTGTCAGTTTCAAGAAAGGAAAGTGCCACTGATGTAAAATTAATTTATTGAATAGAATTGTTTTGCCCCAGGGGGATAACATCACCATTTAATTTAATTTCCCCTTCATATTGACTCATTTGCAGAGGAAAAAAAATAACTTTCCTTTTTAACAGAGCAAAGTATGCCACGCTGAATGGTGAATTTGTCCTCACAGTTTTAACTTGTTCTGGATTATCAGTTGTCACATGAATATTTCAGACTCTCTGTGGTGTCTATTTGCAGCATTTTTTTTAATGAAGTCGCACAAGTTCTCTCAAAGGTTCATTCCTGAGCCCCTTGGCTGGTGGATATGCCTCCATTGACACATGGATCAAGCTGAAGAGGAGGAGAAAATATAAAACAAACTGTATTAACTATCAGAAAATGCACCTGAACCGTTCACCAGTCTGTCCCAGATGCCTCCAGTATCCCAGGCAACCTGACCTTGTTCATCTGTAACAAAATTAGCAGAGCCAGGCAGGACATTGCTGCCAAACCATTCAGTAGGGGGGGATTTATTTATCACCATTTTAGAACTACTCTGTTGAGCCAATACACTGCCGGGTCCAACATCAGTAAAGGTGGAGGGCTTGTAGTTACACCCTACTACAACCTGTTTGGTCAAAGTACTGTCACACATTCTAGGCAGTAAACAGCCATAAGGTTTGAGGTACCTGCTGCAGCATGCCCTGTGCCTGCAGAGGCTTGCTGGAAGGTGGAGGTGAAGGACCAGGAGCCAAGATAAATTAATCAAGCCCTAACACTTGAACTTTAAGAGAATTCAATCACAGTACAGTCAAAAGGTAATATATCTACTTAGAAGACTAATTGCTGGACAGACTTGGTGTGCCTAATAGCTGAGATTCAAAGGTACTTGTGTGAGAACTTGCTGGTCTCTGCGTGCAGTGGGAGAGGGAAGGGTCACTGTGCTCTGAAATGTGCCTTTCTTCCCCTCCTTCAACCTGAGTTTAGATATGAAGAGAGATAAGCTAAGGGGAGTTAAGACCGGAGATATCCTTGTGTTGGTCAGGGAAGCTGAGAGCAAACACAGGAGTCCCTTTGGGACTCTGTTTCCCCATAACAAAGGCAACTGGTCTCGCTTTCAGTGATGGTGATAACAAGCAGAGGTCAACCTCTCTCTGAAAAGTGGCTGCCAAAGGAAAGATCTCTCTTGCAGAAGAAAACCCAAGCTGCATCTTTAGAATTCTTTAGGGCAAAACACAGAAGCAAGAGAAGCAGCCTTTGCCAGGTAAGTTACTGCTGTTCGTTAGCTCTCTGGCTTGGTTATTAATGAGCACAAAGGCTGTGATCACTATCAAGAAAATAATTCTTCTTTCAAAATTCATGCCAAAAAATAGAGCCTTTTGAGAAGTTTTGCTTTGGTTTTGGGTTTTACTTTTTTATCAGCCAGCCTCTGGTATTTATTAATGGCAGGACTGGAGTGCAGATACTGAACCCATCATAAACACTGTGTTTGGGGTTAGTAAAAGTGAGCTAATCTTTTCCAGACTTATCATCCCCACAGAACTCAAACTGCTACCAGTGAACCTCACAATCTTCTACCAGTGAATCCCATCAGGGGCCTTCTAAGGTAAAAGCTTGATAATAACAGTTTCAGAAGAAATGAAATCTTCTGGCCAGTGTTCAAGAAGAGTCTAAGAACAAAGCATAAACTGAGACACGGGACATTCAGTTTGAACAGAGGGGAAAACTTTTTCATAGTGAAGGTAACAGGGCCCTGGAACAGGATGTCCAGAGAGGTGGTGGAGTGTCCTGCTCTGGAGACATGCAGAACCCACCTGGCAGGTCCTGTCCAAGAGCCTGCTCTTGGCAGGAAGTTTGGACTCAAGGGTCTTCAGAGGTCCCTTCCAGCACCTCCAAGTCTATGATTCTATATATTTCAAGGGTGGCTGAGCACAGAAACTGGTTGTCCAGGAAGGCTGCAGAGTCTCTATCCTTGGAAATATTAAAAGTCTGACAGGACATGGCTCTGGGCAATCTGCTTTAGATGATCTTTCTCTGAATAGGAGGTGTGCAAGAGATGTCCAGAGGGGTCTTCCCATCTCAGCCAGTGTTCTGTTTTGTCACACAGCCAAGTCCTTTATTCTTTTGCAACCTGGATTTCTTAAGCTTCTAAGTAAATGAAACCCATAAGACAGACGTTGATGTGTCTCAAGCAGCAGCATCAACTGCAGAGTTTGTTTCATTCCTTGGTCCTCCTGCTGCAGTCTGAAACACCTGTGTTTGTTTTAAAAGTAATGGAAGTTATCCAAGAGCTCCAGTCAGTGTAAAAATACAGCCAGCTCCACTGAAAAAGTTTCCCAAGAGTCTTTGACTATGATGCACAAATGCTTCTTCTATAACCTTCTGTCTGCCCTCTCATGGATGGTGGATACTTCTCCTGGTAGGAGCTACCCTTTCTGCACACATGGGCAGCTTGAGTCTGTAGAAGCATCCATTGTGTCTAAGTGGTCTGACTATAGAATGTGCTTGAAGAAGTGAGAGTATAGTCAAGAGAAATTGGTGTCATTTCTATTCAGCAGTAAAGCGAAGCTCTGTCACCTGTACCTCAAACTAAACTCTTCAACAAAGTAAAGAAAGAACCTTCCAAGCAGTTATTAGCATCTGAAATAGGAAAGAGCAAAGCTCTGGAGCACTCGACGTGAAAGTGTCTCCTAGAAATGTACTTCAGGAAAAAAAAATCAGAATCTTGAACTTGCAAATAGCGAAGCTCAATATTTAACACAATGGGGGGGGGGGAGGATAAAACAATATACTTTAAAAAGTTAAGCTGAAAATTTGAGAGGGATAGAGGGAGTTCGTATCCACTTGGAGACAGCAGGGAAAATGAGCTCCAAAAGTACAGTGGGGCCAGTCACTGGCTACTGCTGAAATGAAATTACTCTTAAGCAGCACTAAGAGCTTCAGGTAAAAATTTCATTGTGTGTAAATGGACAAGTAGAGCTTCAGAGAAATTGGGTCGCTGAAACGGAGAGGTTCCCGGCTGTGTTCACTGTCAAATCGCCAGCATCAGAAGAAGGGCTTGTGTATTGCATTAAATTGCATAAAGTCAAATTGTCCCCATCTTATCCCAAAAGCAAGATGCTGAAGAGAGCCAGAGTGGGGCTTTTATCACGGCGTCTAGTTTAAGGAGTAAAGATGTGATTTATAGAGCACGGAAAGTTGGGGGAAAGGCACTGCATTGTGCATTTCATGGGGAGGCTCATAGCCTACCCAGGTGACATTTGTCACGGGCGGTAATAAAATCATGCATGTGCCTTGCCCAGTTGTGTGGGTAGGGTCGCAAGCGGCAAAGTAAACTCTGGGAAGGCTCTGGTTTGCTCAAGGAAAGGTCTTTACATTCCCCAGGATGCAGTGTTCTGCTTATTGGTGGGGCTGCCACTGAAATGGCTCTTTGGGTTTTTGCTTATCTATTTCACAGAATCATAGAATCATTAGGGATTGGAAGGGACCTCAAAAGATCATCTAGTTCAATCTCCCTGCAACAGCAGGATAACCTAAACCAAGTCACACAGGAATACATCCAGGCAGGTCTTGAATATCTCCAGTGAGGGAGACTCCACAACCTCCCTGGGCAGCCTGTTCCAGTGCTCGGTCACCCTCACTGTGAAGAAGTTCCTTCTCATATTGATGTGGAACCTTCTATGTTCCAGCTTACAACCATTTCACAGCCAAGGTGGATGCACTGGTGCTTTCACTAGAGATTCTTTCCTCTTTTTTCCCCTTTGCACTAATATAAATAAATAAATGAAACTACAGCTGTCCTGAAACTAACAGGAATGTTAGCGCAGCTCCCTGCAGCAGAGACATTTTCTTAGCTGAAGAAAGAGCTGGGTGAGATGGGAACTTTTATGTGAATAAAGATGCAGAGAAAATTTAAATTGCTTGACCTTGGTCTGTTTTTCTAGTTCTTCCTTTTCTTTGCTGGACGAATGAGTCTTGGTGTCTGTGCTTTAGCGCCGCAGTGTAACCAGTAAGATTCCTCGGCTGTGTCCCCTTTCTTTAATGCACTAACGAGCGACGATAAAATGCTGTGATTAAGCTATTTTCATCATGTCTCTAAAGAAAAGAATCCTCAGTGGACTGAACTGCAATTCTCCTGTATCTTTGTAATAGAAAGTACAAATGATAGTGTTTATCCAGTCGTTTTCTTCCCTCCGTTAAAACTTTTGAATCACGCAGGACTCAACTCAAGCATTTCTATTTCTCATGCAAAATCAGTCACATTTGTTTAAACAAAGCAAAAAAAAAGCTGGACTTTTTGTGTTTCCTTGCCTGGGGAGCAAAGTACAGTACAGATCCAGTCAGCAAGGCACCGCAGCAGGTCTGACTTGCACATTTCATCACAGCAGAGCCAAGCAGTGGGATTCACCTCCTTCAGAACTAGGACAGATACCACATCCTGCCCTGGTGAGGAACATTGTGTCCAGTTCTGGGCCCCTCCGTTCCAGAAGGACACAACTGCTGCAGAGAGTCCAGCACAGAGCCACAAAGATGAAGGTGGTGGAACATCTCCCTGATGAGGAAAGACTGAGGGAGCTGGGTCTCTTTAGCTTGGGAAAAGGGAGACTGAGAGGTGACCTCATTAATGTCTATAAATATGTAAGGGCGGGTGTCAGGAGGATGGAGCCGAGCTCTTCTCAGTGTCATCTAGTGATAGGACAAGGGACAATGGGTATAAGCTGGAACATAGGAGGTTCCATATAAATATCAGAAGGAACTTCTTCATAAATATGGTGAGGGTGACAGAGCACTGGAATGGGCTGCCCGGGGGGGGGAAGATTGTAGAGTCTTCTTCTCTGAAGACATTTAAACCTCACCTACATATGTTCTGGGGGATTGGACTAGACAATCTTTCGAGGTCCCTTCCAATCCCTAATGTCCTGTGATTCTGTGTAACAGCAGCATTTCTCTGGGTCTCCACATTTCCTAGCTCTGCATGCCCCTGCACAGCTCTGAACTCCTCAGGTTAGAGGGATGCAGACGCTGAAGGGAAGGGATGGCTGAAGGACTGGGAAGCAATCTTTTGCTCAGCTAACACTCCCACTTGCAGATGCAATGTGTCTACAAATAGTTCTTTCAATTAAGAACAGCTTTAGCTTGGTAAGCCTGGGATGGTCTCGTGTTAAACCCTGCACAGAATGCAGAGACCAGGGCTCTATCCTAATAAGACTTGAACCTGCAAAGAAACTGGGCTTGGTTGTGAGTCTGAACCAAGTTTCACTCATCATAACTGTCTCATACAGCCAAAAATAGACAAAGAATTTCTAATATTGGTGAATTTATGTAGAAATCAGTGTGATTCAATGCATGTGTGCCTGTGTGTATGTTCAGAGAAAATACTATAATGACAGTAAATCTGCTCTCTCAGGCAGGATAATCTAGGGGATTTTAAAATATTTCCACTTTGTGCCTTGTAATACAATTGAGGAGCCAGTGGTTCCCAGTGGTGGGGTTTGTGAGCATTTGACAGCAACTGCTTCCAGTTTTACTAAGAGATTAACAAAGAATTCCTTCTGGAGTCTGGGGCTGCCGTTGCACCTTGGCAAACATTAAATCACAGAAAAATTAATGTGCAATTTCCACTTTCATTGCACCAAACGCCTTTCACATCCCTTCCCTTTATTCAAAAGCATTATTATTATTATTTCAATACCCGGGGCATTAAATTACCGTATTAATTCTTTTCTTAATTTGTATATATTTGATACAGTATCTGTTTTTAATTATCAGAAGTCTTATTTAATTTGTACTTCATTAAAAATTACATATGGAATTGTACACACGCGCCCCATCTACATGGGAAAGATGCAATATTCCGTTAGCTGGGAAGAGTCAATTAAAATGCTCCGTGCATAAACACAAAAATGTTTTCCCTTATCAAAGATAAAACAGAAGAAGGATGGTCTTCTGGTTGAAATGTTCAGTGCATAAATACAAAGCATTGCTTCTCAACAAATATAATAAAGAAACCCCGTGATTAAACAGAGGGAGGTAAGCCATCGTGGCTGCATCACTGGCTCTCCTAGAAACTTCTGATACAGCTTGTGGCAAGTTACACGCAGGAGGTTTTCCAGCAGAAGTGATACTGCTGCCCCGCTGGGAACAGGAGTGATGTTGTTTTCCAGGAACAGCAAAGTATGAGGAACTTTTCAGTGCTGCTCTGATGGATTTCAGAGCATTCACGGCTGTCTTGGTGCTCTGAAGATACTAGCGATGAGAAACGAAGATGATGAAGGCAGTAGAACACCTCCCTCATGAGAAAAGGCTGAGGGAGCTGGGTCTCTTGAGCCTGGAGAAGACTGAGGGGTGACCTAATAAATGTCTATAAATATGTGAGGGGTGGGATGTCAGGAGGATGGAGCCAGGCTCTTCTTAATGTCATCTAGTGATAGGACGAGGCGCAATGGTTGTAAACTGGAACATAGGAGGTTCCACATCAATATGAGAAGGAACTTCTTCACAGTGAGGGTGACGGAGCACTGGAGCAGGATGTGCAGGGGGGTTATGGAGTCTCCTTCACTGGAGATGTTTAAGACCTGCCTGGATGTGTTCCTGCGTGACTTGGTCTTGGTGATCCTGCTGTGGCAGGGGGATTGGACTAGATGATCTTTCGAGGTCCCCTCCAATCCCTAATGTTCTGTGATTCTGTGATGTGATGGTTCAGGGGCTTTTGGGAAGGTAGCGTGAAACCCCGTGTTGATCCAGGTACATATTCCTATGTACTACTTTGGACCTCTGGGTGCTGAGGGAGCTGGGCTTGGTCTTTCTGGTTCTTGAGAGAAGTAGTTGCTGAGCTCATGGCTTCACACAGCAGTAATTCTCTGCTGTCTTGCACTTCTGACTTCAATAGCCCTGCTCTCTACCCTTGCTCCCTGAGGAGCTCCTACCATCCATAAACACATGCATACAGCTTTCTCCTAAGTCCCAAGGTACCCAGGATGTGCTTCAGCACGCTCTTTTTGTCCTGGTCAGAACTTACCTCTCCTGGATCCCATGTTTTTGGGACAGGAGGCCACATGGGACAATAAAAGCTGAGCCTGTTTGCGTCTCTCCAGCTTCCCTGCTCCTGATGTTTACAGGGCTCACAGGACTTTTTGGCACAATGCCGACAGACAGACACATGATGTCTTCTTTTCCGGTCTTTATAAACACATTGCTCAGTAGTCAATCCTGTTGATCAGGTCCGAGACGAGATTAACCAATTAACTTAGTTAATTTAGCTGGGCATAAGCAATGAAATGGGCAAACGTCCAAACAAAGGGTCTATTTTATGATGCCAAACATCCCCTTGTTTTTTATTTTTTAATACATAGGCCAAACAAACACCTCCAGGTTAGTTTTATTACCTCTAATCGCAAACAAAGTTTACTACCCCTAATCCCCACAGACCCGACCCTGGCCCGGGTGGATGAGCATGAAACAGCACCAAGGGACAGACTGTGAAGTTGGGTTAGAGGACAGACATGTTACGATGCCTTCTGGTCTGTGCGTCTGTGTATCAGAAGGAAAAGAAATGCAGACGTAAGTTTGAGTATTTTCAGGAGGTTTCCTGAATAACTTTTAGTGGGACCAAAGCTGTCCCAAAATTTACACTGAATTCAGAGAGGTTTTCACTAAAAATAACAAGATTTTCTGGGTTTGGCTTTTTTTTTTTTCAGAACTGGTGAAGGATTTAATCTTGTTCATAACCACGTATTTCAGCTGCTCCTTTTAGCACCTGTCATTAACCTTTAGTAACTATAACCCTTAAAAAAAAAAAGGAGAAAAAAAGATCAAGCTGAACAAATCAAAATATTAATTTTAGCTCAGAATAGGTTTTTGGGAAAATCATAGAATCATTAGGGATTGGAAGGGACCTCGCAAGATCCTCTAGTCCAATCTCCCTGCCACAGCAGGATCCCTAGACCAAGTCACACCTAGACCTAGACCAAAACCCCAACTTACTCTAATTTCCCCCAATGAAATCTGGTTTGGTTTGTTCAAAGGAACTGGTTTTTTTTCCTTCTGTTATTTGATAGTTTCATAAAGTAAAATTCTCTTTTCCCCCCAGCTTTGCTGTGGACACTTTTGACAAGAGAGAAAGGGATTTTCAACATGTCCTTTGATAGGAAGTAAAGTTCTGAATCTGCTGTGCTGTCCTATTCCTTACTCTGCCTTCAGACCGACAGAAAGCTTTCCAACTTGCCAACTTACAGTTGCGAAAGTGTCCTTAACTATAGCTGCCATTTGTCTAGGATAAGGCTTGTTAGGTTTTTGTATTGATCAAGTATAGACTGGAAATTAAACACCTGGTTGTTAAACGTGTTTGTCCTTCTAACTCTTCTCATTATACTAATTAAAATTATTATAGGACATTCTGCATGTTTGCACTGCAAAGATGCATTTAACATCATCTTATTACTCATTGGGCAGGCTTCCTAATAAATAAATAAATCCTTAGCAATTCTTACTACCTCACTATGGGAAGTGAGATGTTGGATAGGAGCGACGTTTGACATCTCTTGACTGAGGAATGGTTTGTTTTCATTTTGCAGGCAGAGTGGTTTACCCCTAAAGCAGTGTTTTCCTCGTATATAGAATCACAGAATCATAGAATCATTAGGGATTGGAAGGGAACCCGAAAGATGTGTCGTATATTCTATCGTGTACCTCACACTCTGTGCCTGGGTTGATATCACACCCAGTGAGTGACATTGCTTGAACCACGCCGGTGATGATTAACTTGGAAAACATTTTGGAGCAGATGCTTATGTTGAGGGGCACCTGGGTGCAGAAACATCTCTGTTAGCTGCATTGGAGCTAATGCAGAGATGCGCTCCAAGGTTAATTGCTCTGACTACTACATTAACCAGAAACATATGAATTTTCACACGTTAAAGCAAAATATTATATACTCGCTCCCTTATCTCCAAGGGCCAAACACTCTATAAACTATCACCGATATTTGTAAAGATTTAGCAAGTTCTCTTCAAGGTATAACTAGTATTCATTTTATACCTGTTATTGCAAAGAGGCTGCCATGCCCCACAAATACCACCGTGAACTCAAAGACTGTCTTAGGCTGAAAAAAGTACAAGGAATTCCTTGTTACCACTGGAACTGTCATTTTGTCAGCCTGATGAATTTAAACTTCAGATCTAATCCTAACAAAATGTGGATTTTGTTGGTTTTTCGTACAGTCCTAGAGATCCTTTCACATACTGAAACCTCCCTAAACAACAAAGTACTGCTAACGCTCATTCTTTCTGTTAATTAAGTTAGACTACTTTCCATGCAGTGATTGGTGTTCCTGGTGCACACCAGCACCTGAGCCATGCCGAGTGAGGAGGCTGTTTGAAGTGTGACTTGGATGAGGAAGGTGTGCTTGGCTCTGTTCTGTGTAACAATTCCTTTGGTATTAATTTGATCTTCCTTTTCCTTATCAGGGCATTGTACTGTCTTCAGTGTATTTCAAACTCGGCACTACAGAAAAGCTACGTGTTTTGTTTGATACTCTGGCACTTCTTTTTTTGTGACAACCACAAACTTCCTGATTCAAGTCTGAGGCTGAAAAAACAGACAGAGGTCTTTGTGTTAAAGACAGCGTTATCCTGATACTTCACAGAGGTTATCATTCCCTAGAGTGCAGGATAGAGTTTTCTACCCAGTCAGATGCAGCGCTTCTTTTTGTTTTTAAGAAAAGGCATTTAAACAGAAATGTAAAGTTCTCTCAGTGAACCTTGCTGCAGTCAAGGCCTTAAACCTCTTTTTTCTCTGCATTCACATCTCCCATCACTGCTGCTGAATGGAGACCACTGAAACTGAAGACAGCTATTCTCGTGACATAATCCAGCTGCTACCTGACAGGAGGACAAACTGAATACAGGGGCTGAAGAAGAATCTATGAAGCACCTTCCTTTTCAAGACATCCAACTATTTATAACATCTTTGTGACCCTGAGGGTAGACACTACATCCTCCAAGCTCTCCTATTTGAAAAATAAGGATGTACTTTCTGTTCCTCAGAGGCTTACCATGGTATCCTAGTGACCAATGAGATGTGCTGAGACTTTTTCCAAGATGCCAGGAGGTTCTATTGTGTCAGGAGGCTCTGTTACTGTCTTCATGTTATTCTAGTGGAGCTGACCATCATGTGTGAGGTGGCACAATAGCTTTATTATGCACTGCTTATAAATACTGGCCAATGACTATCTAGGTTCTCCAGGATCCAGTAAGGGGCTGTTCATTCACTTCTACCTTACTGAGTCTCACTCAACCAATGTCTGTCATTTCCAAGGAAGGATGTCAAAGATGAGCAGAAAAAAACATGCTGTCCTCTACAACTTAACAATAGGTTAAGGTACAGTGATGGATAAATACTGAATTTTTTAAGGCAAGTGAAATCTTCAGCATACTGGAGTTAAGGACAAATGCATTAGAGACTGCAATGAAGCAGTGTATCCTTTAAGCAAACGATCTCTTTTACTGGCAAATTTAGGGTAAACTTTTGAGGAGATTTTTCAGTTCATCAGCCCTTGCCTGTGTGTATTGTTTTCCAGGCAGTGGCATAAAACTTCTTCCTCCCTCAAAAAAAGACCAGGTGTGGTTTATCTAGGTTGAAGATCTCTGCTGGGCTTGTGCAGGAGAAGCAACAAAGGTCTAGGAGTTCAGAAGCCAGGAGCAGGATGGGCATGAAGACACAGTTATTTAATGTGAGGTGAAGATGACAAGCAATCCTGGATGAGGACAAAGAAAAAAGGAGAGCAACTGCAACCAACAAAAGATTTGAGATAACGTTCCTTTTCCTTGGCTGTGAAGAGCTGGAGAACCCATAATAAATGGCAAATCTGAGTTAGATTAATTTGTCTTTCTGTTCTGGTGATGCAGTTGGGTAGTCTCTGCTAAGTGATGAATATCTGGCTTATGTTAGGGAAGGTGGCTAGAAAGCTTCTGTGTCAGCACCTCCTGAATCAAGGAGACCCTTCTACATATAATGTAACCTGCTTTGATTTCCTCATTCTATGTAGAACAGACTAGTTGTGGTGTCCCAAGCATCAGAGGGACATAGAACTGACCGGGGGTTCCTTCCAAGCTGAGCCATTCAATGACTTATGTGCTCTATGAGACCAAGGAAATACTGTGTAAGGTTTTGTAACCCTGCAGTGACTGGCCACAGAGAAAGAAATGGAAAAGCTCAAACCCAGGGTGCTGACACACAGTAATTCAGTAGAGGGTCACTGAATCACAGGCGAGAGCTGATGAAAATGTGAGGGAATGTGACATGGAGCTCACTTGCTTATATGTGTAAGGGGTTGCAAAACAGCACTTAAACAAGGCATTTAGCTAGTCCTGGAGGTATAACCTGGGCAGGTATTTATGTTTTAAGAATCTCCTATGACTGTATTTCTGTGAAGCAACGCTGGAATTATTTAAAACTTTAAAACTTCCTTTCCCTTTCCCTTTGAAAAAGCAGGTGCAGATTCGAGGGAAAAAAAAGGCTAAATGAGCAACTGAAGTGATCAATACTAAGGAATTCAATTAAATTTCCCTCACAGGGGGTTTGCTCCAAATCTCATTGAAGTCAACAGAAAGATTCCCACTGACTTCAGTGGGGTTTTGATGAGACCCAGGGGACAGAGCCAGAGAGGCCCCGTCAGTGTTTTGCTGACGGAGAGCCCTTCCTCTGAGTCAACTTGTCTTTTTTTTTTTTTGGTTCAAGAGAATCTTTTTTAATTTTCTCAGACTTGCACATAGGGTCTGCAAAAAGTCTCTGTGCCCTAAACCTCCTCTAGTGTTTAAAACCTCCTCAAGTCTTCTCACTACCGCTGGACAAGGAGTACAAAAAGATTTCTTAATCACCTTCCTTATTTCTCATGCGTCTGTCTGTTCCAGCCCAGAACAAGATTCCCATGTTTATGCAAAATATTAGCTGGCTTTATTTTTATTAAGGGCATGCTTTATTAATCTTAATAAATCAGTTTGTCGCTTGCTTGCTGACTGCCTCTCAAGTAAAACAGGGACTGCCTGTACGGTAACACTGTGTGTGTCATGCCTGAATAGTTTAAGGTGAAGCTTTGAGTAGTTTTATTGCTTTTGTTTATATAGGTAAACCCAATCTGCACGTTTGAAATGATTGATGAAGTGCAGTCCCACTTGGAGTGTTTGTCATCATTCATGTGCTGAAGTGACATTTCTTTATGTATTTTGGCATAAACATATGCAACTACTGGCAAAGCATTTGACCCTGGAGTCTGACTATTTGTCATTCTAATCTTTTTTCTCTACCCCAAAGTCAGGCAAGTTACTGTATATTCTATCTGCATTCATGGTGCTAATTATTCAGGAGACAGTAAAACAGTCCTGTGGCTGGAATGGCATAAGTTGCTGAATGTGCATTCTTCTTTTCACAAGTTAGGTACTTTGCTGCAGTATAAATAAAGTTGGGATGTGTGTAAATGTCAAGAGCAACAGCCATATTGAGCTACAGCGGCTCTTCAGCAAAACCTGAAGCCCAGGCTTTGTCGGTAGAATAAAGTAAAATGCTCTGCATGGGATTTGCCCAGCCAAGTGTGAGCAGAGATTAAGTAAAATACGTTAAATACATTTTGGATTATAATTTTCCAATAACACAGTTACAATGAAAAGCAAGTAACCAATAATTCACATTATGTGGACAGAGATAAATGGATGGTGCCTTAACCTCCAGGCTCAGAGTTCAGACCGAGTGTTGTCTTGTTGGAAAACAGCTGATTATTTATTGGGGAAAATGTCAGAAAAAAAAATTAATCTGTAAAGTAATTTTCCCTGGAAAGCAATCACACGTCATTTAGAAAATACATCAACTTTTTCAAACCAAGAGTTACAAAGATATGATGCCTCCTCTAAACTTACTCGTCTACGTAACATTTCTGAATACTGCATATGATCTACAGTGCTGAGACAGATTTAGCTATTTGGATAGAGAAAGCAAATGATTGATAGAAAACCAATCCCAGTGAACTGGGCTAGATGATCTTTCGTGGTCCCTTCCAATCCCTAATGTTCCGTGATTCTGTGAACAGATCAAACAGTGTGCCCTGCAAGGCCATATTTAAATAGTTTGCATTCTCGTCCTGAGCAATGGTTTTAAAATTTGCACTACCATGGTATGAAATTGTCCTTCTATACAAATTCACACTTCTATGAAATATGAATTGCATGGAAATTTGGGGCAACTCCAGCAGAACTGTATGCAAAGAAGCATCATACAAATCCCTCAGAAATACAGTCTACTGGTGAAAGTTTAAGTCTTGGGTTTAAGTACTCACCTAGAAGGACAAAAGACTGGAAGCTAATGCAGACACTGTGCATGAGGTGATGACACAAGTTGTCTCTGTGGACTTCAGTCCATATCTAGACGACAGTTAGTTGTAGAGTGGCAGAGGAGTTCTCTAGCGTCTACTGACAGCATTGCCTAGAGTGCAGTTAATTTGTCTCCATATAAGGATCTCAGTCCCCTTAAGATCTCCATTTTTCCAGAAGTTTCTGAAAAGTGAAGCCAAGTATTCAGAGCTATACCCATTCCCCATGGTCCAAGACTAATAACAATGGCTACGTGCATCTTCCTTCCCATCTTCTCTTTTATCTCTATCTTCTCTATTAAAATTTTATTATGTTTCACTCACAGTGTTAAATAGAATTTATTTCAAGCAATTTTTGTGTATCAGAGAAACAGAGAATTTTCTCATCATGTTCATAGAAATACTTTTATTCTCCTTCTCCTCCTCAGAGTAACTCCAGCATAAAGAAGGAGAAAAGATAAGAAAAAATAGGCTGGATATTTTTGTGGGATGCCCTCACCTTTTCAGTGAGGATACATTTCTTTGTACTTTTTGTTCTAGGAAATGACATGTAGCTGGAAAAGTCTCTGAGAAACACTTCTTGTTAACAAATCATTGTACACAGCTAACGTATCATGACGCTGCTAAACCACACAGTTCAGACTAACCGTTTCTGTACAGAAAGGTTAACAAACAATACCCTTCTGGTGCACTGTTGTCTCACAGAATCACAGAACATCAGGAATTGGAAGGGACCTCGAGGGATCATTTAGTCCAATCCACCTGCCACAGCAGGATACTCTAGACCAAGTTGCACAGGAACACATCCAGGTGGGTTTTAAACATATCCAGAGGAGATTCCACAACTCCCCTGGGCAGCCCCTTCCAGTGCTCTGTCACCCTCACTGTGAAGAAGTTCCTTCTGATATTTATGTGGAACTTTCTATGTTCCAGCTTACAGCCATTGCTCCTTGTCCTGTCACTAAATGACATTAAAAAGAGCCAGGCTCCATCCTCCTGACACCTGCCCTTTCCATATTTATAATCACAAATGAGGTCACCCCTCAGCCTCCTTTTTTCCAAGCACAAGAGACCCATCTCCCCGAGCCTTTCCTCATAAGGCAGGTGTTCTGCTTCCTTCATCATTTTCATTGCTCTGTGCTGGACTCTCTCCAGCAGTTCATTGTCTGTCTTGAGCTGAGGGGCCCAGAACTGGACACAACACTCCAGATGTGGTCTCACCAGGGAAGAGTAAAGGGAGAGAAGAATCTCTCTTAATCTGCTAACCACCCCCATTCTGATCCACCCCAGGATGCTCTTGGCTCTCTTGGCCACAAGGGCATCAAAATACCTGTGGGCTCAGGAGGACAGAGGGGTTAGTTGTCAGAACTGTTTCCATCCCATCTGGCTTTTTCCTCAGATTTGACTCCTTCTGGGATGTCGCTGCTTTGGAATATGTGATTATACGTTGTGGTAGATACACAACAAGTCATGTGTAAAGCAAATACAGGACCACTTTAACTGAAGGTCTCTCTTGATAAAAGAATATATCCCAATTACATTAATCCATTAATGGTTCATTTCCTCAGATAATTAGCTACTTATGTGCATCTTTATCAGCACCCACTAAATACATAGCCTGGAGTTACCCGTATCTGTGTTTAGGGTAATGACTTTATCCAGGTTAGCACTTCCAGGGTAGGACCAGTGAAAACTACATAATCTTGAGGAACAGATTCACCCCCCCAAAACTGCTTATCAGTTTTCTGCCTTCCAATTACAGCTTATGGCTAATTATGTAGGTTGCTTGATACCTCTGTAAGAATGTAAAAAAAAGGCTGTGTCTTATTTTGCTGCTGCTTTAAGAGCACAATCGTAAGCAGTAAGTTATCATTAGTATTTTCTGTTGGTGAACAAATGTCAAAACTAATAAGAATCAGTCCTTTCTCATTTAGAATTTCAATCTAGTACCTTTTTCTAGAGAAAATGGCAAGCCTTCAATGGAATATTAGATTTGTCCTTTTCTGAGAAGCATCTGTCAAAAATACATGGTCTGGTATATCAGAAATAAACTCTGGGTCTCACATTTAGGAAGCTGTGATAAAGTTTGAATTCAGTCTCCAAGTTTTGACTTACTTATGTTTTTCAAGATTTGGTTCCCATGTCTGTGTCTGTTGCTGATTTTAACAGGTGGGTGCACTGATTGCTGTTGGTTGCTTACCCTCTACAGAAGCTTAATTGTTCCAAAACCTCTGAATAAATATTCAAAAATATTCCTTTATTTTGCAGCACAAAAATCCCAGAATTTTTTCCCCTTATGTCTGCTCATGTTTTCCCTGTTTCACTTAAACATTTCTTTTAGCTTATTTTTCATCTTTTCGGCAGAGGGGTCAACTGCCCCAAATATTATTCAAGTTTTGGCGATGGCTTTCTCCTGAAACTACCCGAATGCCTTCGTGCCAAGAATTATCACAGATGCTTTCTTCTGTCTTCTAACAGTGCAACAGACATATCATGATGTGTCTTGGGACAGATACTGTAGGTTGAATGTGGAATTGAGTTTTCCCAGTTAAAACTGAAAAATCAGATTCTTTAAAGAAACAAATAGTGTTTTCTGCAGGATTTGGATCCTGTTCATTTGCTTGTTTTCCAAAGGCAGAAGACCCAAGCCCGACAGTTTCAGCATTTAGTGAATCTTGGGGAGGAAATAAATAATAAAAAATAGATAAAATTGTAACTTAGGTGACTCATATTGTGGAGGCTATCAAATCAGGGAATCACAGGCACCCCGTGTGGCTTTGGAGATCTGTGGAACACCAAGTGCTCCAGTGCACAGAAGCCTCTTGTAGGAGTTCAGATTCACTGGCTGCTTCTTGTTTCAGGCAACGACTCACTTCTGAAGAAGGAAAGGTCTACCAAGTCATACTTTCTGCCGTGAGACAAAGAAGCGAGATGCAACATTTGATCTCAAAATTTCTGCTTGCCCAGGAAAATGGAACTGCTGATGACAATTGAATCTCTCTTCCCGAGTATATAATGTTTTTCTTGCACAGTTGCCTGAACCTAATAACCATATCAATCAGGGTTCTCGAAAGTAAAGCAATATATTCCACTGAAGTGTATGAGGAGATGTTGAGGTTAAGAATGTGTTTGAATTTCTGGATGGATGGCAAGGTTGTTTTTGTTTCAAAGTTAACTGGGAATGCGAAAAAGCTGAGACACACTAGGCAAAGTATACTCAGAGAAGGAACTAAACTTTGCAAAAAGAAGGAAAAACCACTTACGTGGAAGACCTTGTGTTCCGAGCGCTCCTGAATTTACACATATATCGATAATTCCGCGCAGACTTGTATCAAGGGTGGTGTGAGTGCAGCAATTGCTCTCATTTGCTGTACTTGGAATTGAAAATGAAGCTGTGGCAGAAACTCTACGAAGTTTCAGCACGCTCATGAGCTACGGGCATAGCTGTGGTGTGTTCTTCTTTCACAGGCAGCCAAAACACTGCACCCTGAGAAGAAAAGGACCTGAAAAGTGGAACCAGTTAGGACAACAGGTAGAGAATGCCTAACAGATGCCCCATCCTCAGCTTCAGAGCAGCTTACAATGACTCTTGAATTATAAAAAGAAAACAACTCAAAAATTAAATTAAATGTAGGTATTGGCCTCAAATTCTTCAGATTAACCCTACAACTGCTTGGGAAGTTGCTGTTTTCTGGCTGTCTTTGCTAATATGGAGCTACCCTTTGTTATTCTACTGTGGAACAGTTAGCCTTCCCACCATGGCTCCAAATTGGATTCCTTTATTAGAACGCTTTATGCATTTGTCCTATTAAATAAATAACAAAATTAAGAATTTGTTTAATAGAAAGGTCTAGAGTAGTGTTTGATGTTGAAAGAGTTAGGAACAAACACTCCAGACCTTTGTACCAGGTCACAGGTTGCATCCCTTGCCAATCTCTCAATACCTTTAGCCTAAGCAGAGCCTATGTCTTCATGTACTGACCAGTGGCTGTGTCTGTGTTTGCAAGTAAATTAGCACAACAGGAAGAGGTCAGTGGGTCAGCGCAGGTGGTGGTGATGCCCTCATACTTGTTATGCACACTTCAGGATTCCCACTTCACACAGGATTTAATCTTGTCCCCTGGGCTGAACATCCAACTATGCGTATAGTTTAATGCTGCTCAGAGAAGCAGCCACTGGTGTTTCTGTTAGTGACTGGATCATACTTGGTCCACACTTGAGTTCTCCAATAGGAGAACCGTTCATTCATCAGGATGACTCTGAGGCAAAGCAACCTGTAGTTGGTGTTGATATTCAGGAGCTGTATTTCAAAACCAGATTACTGCTCAAACCAGAACAGTAATGCAGACACAACATGTAAGGCTTTGTGGAGAAGCTGAACACTTGAGAATGTGAACACGAACCTTGAATTAAACATTAGCACTGAACACAACTCAAAACTTCCTGTGTTTGAAAGTGTTCATAAGGAATTAGAATGTATTTTTTAAACTTGAAAGAAGCAACAAAATGCTTCGGCAAGCTGCATGCAAAGTGTTTGTGCTGACTGATAAAACATTTGGCAAGTGTCAAAAAATAATGAACATTTGCTACCTAATTCATTTTGAGTGAAAGCATTCAGTGTTTCTGAAGAGGTACAATTCCACCCTCTGACAGCTGTTAAGAGGGCACTGAGTTTTCATAACATTTTTGCCAAAGATTGGGAAAGACCTTTGTATGTTTTGAGATCAAGATCAAATGTGTGTTTGGGACTCCAGACACTCTACAGCTCCAAAATACACACTTCTATTACTTCCCCGTCCAAACCAGCCCTGACTTTTGCTTCTTTGCCAGCAACCCAAATCCAAAGTAAATCTCACATCATCTTTGGAGATGTTACATAGGCTGATTGCCTCACCAGCTCAGCAAGAGATGGGAAGATGACCATTCCATCCTAATGCTTTTTGGTAAGTCTGACATCTCTCCCTCCTGAAATGCCTTTCTTTTCTGCAACATATCTGCAGGTTGGCATTTTCTTCTTAGCACGCTCATAGTTACTCCTGCTTAGCTCACAATTAATATCACCGGTTGATCAGGTCTGAGATGAGGTAACTAATTAATTTACTTAATGTGCTAATGGCCCAAAACAAAAGCAAAAGAAAGAGGGTTCAAAACCACTTACGAAAGTTGCAGGCAAAACCTGATTAGCTTGATTCGGGGAAAAACAAGGCGTAGTTAATTCACTTCACATTAAAAACCCCAACACAAAGACATACGGAGATTAATCACATGTCCTTACATACCTGGGCCAAGCTGGTACCGCGAGGGGAAGAAACTCCTGAAAAGGAAGAAACTCCTGAGAAGGAAGGAACTCCTCAGAATTCTTTTCCTTGTGGAAATGTGAAGTCTGTCTTTCAGTCTGTGCATACATCCCTTGGGATCAGCATCTCCTTTAAGGGCCATGTGCTTCCAAGCCAGTCTTCTAATCCAGCACGCCAATTCCTACAGCCACCAACGAGGGAAAAGCTCTCCATTTCAGCAAACAGTGGATTGCAGGCTAAACCTTTCCTCTGCTGCTCTCTGAGGTTCCAAAATTCTCACTCCCTACCTTCACCATGCTCCCAGGGCATGGTGGCTGCTGTGCTGAGCTCTACCAGCATGTGCTTCTCTCTGAACAAAAAGTGAAGAAGAACACTGGAAGCAGGAAGCTCTGAAACAATCATAGTGATTTTCCCAGCCAAAAAAAATCCAGCTTGGAATTCCAACATGAACATCATGAATTGTCATAGCAACTTCCCAATGCCTCAGGCAAGAAACCAGCTCAAATCCAAACCATAACAGATGGGTCAATGAACATGTCGGTGTGTGGAGTCCTGAGACTCACTGCACTGTGTCACCGTGCCAGGTTGAGTGGCCTGAACTGGAAACCCACTGACTGCTGAATTGTTTCAAAGGAAATTGAGGTAAGTAGAAAGTTGCTGCTAAAGACATTCATTTTGTTCTGCCCTTTGTGAACTTCTTGTGATGTTATTCTTGTTCAAATACCCTCTCTGGGCTATGTAGCTAATGGAGGAATAAAAGGAACTTTCCTTTGCTTTTTGATTGGTCTTCCTGGTTTTCATTCATGTATATCTTT
Source organism: Rhinopomastus cyanomelas (assembly GCA_013400115.1). Classification (NCBI taxonomy): domain Eukaryota; kingdom Metazoa; phylum Chordata; class Aves; order Bucerotiformes; family Rhinopomastidae; genus Rhinopomastus; species Rhinopomastus cyanomelas. The sequence goes on along the minus strand of VXBP01006017.1, from coordinate 269,880 downwards.
ATTATTCTCCTGTATTCGTTCTTCAAGGTTGTCTCTGCAATTATGACACATTATTGAGGCAATTCAAAATAATATATAGACTTTTTAGCATTTCCTCTCTGCTGATGGCTTCCTTGTCCTTTCTCTCTCTCTCTCTTTTTTTTCCTGATGATGAAATGCAGTCAAAAGCAGTCGGTGCTTATTCACTTATGTTCATGTTCTCCCGTCTTGGTATCACTCTTGATAGAGAGAAGTATAGGATGCAAAGCTGTTTATGAACATTTCTTTTCACAGTACACAAAAAGGAACAAACATCAAACCAGCAAAAGCACAGACTAAGGTGCAGAAGAAGGATGGGTCTCTTTTTTCCTCCCTATTCTTATGAAACAGAAGGAACCAGCTCAGCTGGGTATCACTCATCACAAGATTCTGGTTTGATTTCTGCAGGTGGCAGAGGTAAAAAGCTTAGCTCTGCAGGGCCTGGGGATTCAAAGGAAGAAATCGGTCAGAAGTTCTTTCACTTCATCAAATTCAAATGAGGAATGAGTAAAATGTTACCAAACTTATTTCGTATCTGATTCTTTCTGCAATTCTTTTGCAACCTAGAGTGTTATTGGGTAACAGGAAAACACTGACCCATGTGTCCAGGCTGAAAAGCCACGTGTTGATGGTGCGAGGTTTAACAAAGCCGAGTGCTGGGTCATGCGCTGCAGTCAAACAACCCTCAGCAGCACCACAGGTTTGGGGAAGAGTGGCTAAAGAACCGCCTGCCGGAAAGGGACCTGGGGGTGTTGGTTGACAGTCGGCTGAACAGGAGCCAGCATTGTGTCCAGGTGGCCAAGAAGGCAAACGGCATTCTGGCCTGGATCAGGAATGGTGTAAGCAGCAGGAGTAGGGAGGTGATGGTGCCCCTGTAGTCTGCACTCGTGAGACTGCACCTTGAGTACTGGGTCCAGTATAAGAAGGACATTGAGATGCTAAAGCAGGTCCAGAGAAGGGCAATGAGACTGGTAAGAGGTCTGGAAAACCAGGCCCTATGAAGAGTGGATGAGGGAACTGGGATTAGTTAGTCTAGAGAAGAGGAGGCTGAGGGTAGATCTTCTTGCTCTCTACAACTACCTAAAAGGAGGTTGCAGCGAGGCTGATTCTGGTGTCTTCTCCCAAATTACTAATGATAGGAGAAGAGGAAATGGCCTCAAGTTGCATCAGGGAAGGTTTAGATTGGATAGTAGAAAGAAGTTCTTTGCTGAGAGAGTGGTTGTGCACTGGAACAGGCTGCCCAGGGAGGTGGTGGTGTCGCTATCCCTGGAGGTGTTTAGAAAACTAGTAGATAGAGCATTTAAGGCCATAGTCTAAGGGTTAGGGAGATGTTGGGACAAGGGCTGATGATCCTGGAGGCCCTTTCCAGCCGTAATGATTTTATGATTCTATGATTCCACAAATCCCTTCATGCTCACTAGGGTTGCTTATGGCCTGCAAGTCCTGCTTTCATGCTTTACAAGAGCTACAGGATGTTCACCGGTTCTGAAAATGCCTTTATTGTTCATATATCGCTCTGGACAATAATATTAAATAACCTCAAAAAAGTCTCATCTGGAAGAAAAAGAAACTTGCAAACAATCTCATGAGGGACAGAATGAAAGCAGCACCTCGAAGGTAAGCATCCCTAATTCCCACAAGGCATAACATTATGGTTCTGGAATCCTAACAAGCACACGCCGTATGTTCTGAAAATGAAATAATAGGAGAGAAGCAAAGCCACTGTAATTGTGAACCATCTATCTCAATCTGAAAGGTAAGAATATTACTCATGGTCTGGAAAACTGAGGGAAATGAAACTGATTTTCAAATTATTGCCTCTGCAAACATCTTAATGAAATACAAAGAAATACCCAACAGATCCTGCCGCAAATAAACTAAATTAATGCGAAGGAAAAAGACATGAAAGTTGTTATTTCTCAGTAAAGAGCACATGTCAGGGAATGAAGATTAAGTAACAGGCTTTGCGTCTCAGTGTTTACGAGTATCACTGCAAATACAATATCAAATTTCAATTCACATGCTGCAAATCTGGATATTTTTGTAAAGAAGCGTGATTAACCCTTTCCTACTGTTCAGAGTGACTTCTCAAAACACCTTCTTCCTTAAAGAGAAACAGAAGACTAAGACAAACAGGATTCAAAGTGTGGTGGAGCTTTCTGGAAACATCCCTATTAAAATGGACAGTTGTTGAAACTTGTGTGGTCACTGGAGAAGTTTAAGACCCACTTGGATGTGTTCCTGTATGACTTGGTCTAGGTGATCCTGCTGGGTCAGGGGGATTGGACTAGATGATCTTTCGAGGTCCCTTCCAATCCCTAATGTTCTGTGATTCTATGATAATTGATAAGGAGCGGAATTGTTCAGCAGAAGGAAAAGCTCAAATCTCTTTTATTTCTCACCCCTCCATTTTCAGACCCAGGCTTCTGAGGTGGAAGCGCAACATCTTAGAGTGACACCTAGCATCTGTAGAATGAAAACTGGGGCTTTTACCCCTCTTTCTCTCTCTGTTAGCTCCTGGCAGACCTCCAGAGTCATGCGTAACTCAACTGAGCATTACAGAATGGAATACATAGTCCATTAGCCATGCGTTAGAGTAGCGAGAGTCTCTTGAGCCCACGGTTTCTTGTTGACCTTCAGAAGCTTTGCAGAAGAGTGTGAAAGGTACAGAGAGGCCTGAACATTGTATTTACTGCAAGTTCTTTCACTGCATTACCCTGTCTTTTCCTGTAGAGCATTTGCTGTTGCTGTTGTCTGGCCAACAATATTTTAATTAAGATCTTATGACATAAACTTATGTTTCATAAAATATGATCTTAAAAGTATGTCACTTGCATGTACAAGCCTCTGTTGTGATATTTATTCTCAGGATATCTTTGTGTTTTTCTAGTCGGGGGTTTTTTTGTGCCATGCAAGGGTCTCCTGTACTCTAACTGCTTGTTTTCTAGTCTAAGAGTATTCTGTTTCTAAATACAACAGTTCTACACTGTCTCTGTTTCAGTGCAACACTTCTGGCTTCAGCTGCTCCCAGTCTGTTGAAATATCTGTGTAGTAACTGAAAAAGAAATGTAGATGCACTGAGATATAGCAAACTTTTAAAAATTGATAATGCAGCATGTTTTCTTATTGATAACACTGACCAAATGCTTTGTCATTGAAGAATTTAATGGTTGGACTTGATGTTCTTGGAGGTCTTTCCTAACCCTGATGATTATATGATTCTATAAATTAGATAAAAGGTTCTTAACAAAATTCTATAAAAGAATCTTAATAATGACTCCCTGAGTACAAATGCTCAAACTACTGGTTTTCAACCATATTTTTTGTTAAGATCTCAGACAGGAGAGGGCTAGTAAGTCTGGGCTAGCCATGGCTCAGGATGTGGCATGTTCAGAAATAACACCAGTACCTGACAGCAGGTACTGGTACGTCTACATCGTGACTGGAGGCACTGTGGGTGCTACTTGGATCCTGCGTTTGGCTTAATGATTACAACGCTTCAAAGGATCTGAAAGTCTAATCTTTGCTCCTATTGATTCTTAATTCTTATGTTTATATAGGGAAGGAGGATGTGAGGAAGCAAACCCCTAAGACACTCTTTCTAAGGCAATTAGGACTGTTTTTTCTCCCTGTGTAGAAACTGCTGTTTCACAAAATATTGATCCGTTGGCACTAGATGAAACAGAAATGATTACTAAATAATATATATAGATTTCATATATATGAAACCATGTAGCCACAGCATGTGGACTAGGCAGGACCCAAAAGCTGCATTTCTACAGAAACCAGAACCTTCATTTAGCTACAGATCCTCCCTTTCCTATCTCTAACAACCTGTGATAACTTCAGTGTGGTTTACAGCTGTGTTTTCAGTACAGTGCCAGGTGCTCACACCCACTTTTGATTTGTATGACTGAAATGTGGGTAACTATGAGCATGCATGTGGAATATGGGGCCATAAATCTCCTTCTCAGTTTCTTTATTTGTATCACGAACAACTAACGTTTCTGTACAGAATTCACAACTGTTTTATAAACCTTAGCAAAAGGCTGACAGACATGCAGTGAGATTAAAATCCCCACAGATTTTAACCCTGCATCAATTCCAAAGGGGAAATGTGTAGAATTCATAAAAAATTATCAATAAGTATATGTTTTGTAATTAATACAGATGTACCACTACATACTAATGTAATGTCTCGCTGTTTAATGACAGAATTATTCTTCCCCCAAATTCTTTGCTCACTGGTAGTTCAGTTCAGGTCTTGCTAAAAATCAGTGACTATAATAACCAAGAATTAAATTAGTGCAGGAGAAAGTCCATCTTTAAATTATGCAGAACACAGAGAAATCTGAATATTTGTTTACTTTGTTAATTCAAAAGTGCTGAGACATTCTTTAAAAGGAAAATGAACACTTGCTCTTATTTAACAGTATCATTTTACTGGCTGCTGAAGATCTATCCTGATTAATACCACAGAGATTGAGATCAGACCCAATTCCTCTATAATAGTCTTCCTACCACATCTTGTATAGATGAAAACCTAAGAAGTAAGATTATGGGGATTAATTCACAGGTGTTTTGCAGCCTTTTTGTATTTGTTGGTCCAGCAGATACAATTTGAATCTGGTGCCTTTTTGCTAAAGACTCAAATAAGTTATTTGCTGTATGAACAAGTATTTGATAGCAGATCAGACAAAGATAAGGTGTGAGGGATGAGTTTTCAGATGCAATAAAATTACTAAAAGGCCAATTTATCCCTCATGTAACATCACTGGAGTCAATGAATTTGATCTTTATGTTGAAAATCCAATTTCACACTTAAATAGATTATTTATATCAGAATTGTTTGGGTTTTGTTTAGCACTAGCTCTTGCAAGAATACCCTGTAGGATGAGACCAATTAGACACTCGCTTGTAACTTTTACACATGCAACACACAGTCTGTTCTTTTCCAAACACATCACCCCAACGCATGTCAAGGAAATTCCAGGGTACTTGCACAGTACATATAATTAGCAATCATTAGTCCAATTAGCGAACATTAGGGATTTAGATGAGATATGACACTTGAGCTAGAGAGAATTCAGATAAATCAAAAAGCTACACTGACATCAGGGACCGAGAGGAAATACAGTTCTGAGGACAGCAAAATCGCGGGATTATCAAAACAAAGCGTGAGAAAACCGGGCTAGGAAACAGGCAGTGGGGCAAGGCAGCGTGTGCTTATGGATAAGCAAGGTCCAGCTAACAGTGATGAGCAAGTCGTCAGCAGACACACTTTTCAGTGACACAACAATCACAGAACTATATAAACAAGCCCAGAGCAAGTGGAGAAACGTGGTCAGCCTTTCCCTCTTCTGCACCTGGGCTCCAAGCCCCAGCAGAAGCTGTGAGCAGCCACGGGTCAGCGCTACCATCTCCAGACTCTCAATCTCCAATAGTCCTGTCAATAAAATCTTTGCCTTCTCTCTTCATTAAATAGTGGCTAAGTTTCACCCTGCTGTTCAAACAGCTCCTGTACCTGTTCTTTCTTTAACATCCTCAGGTTGTTTCTCCCTTAATGCCTTTTACATGTGGGGCAACTCATATTTTGGATTTACTCCAGCTCTTTTAGAGACACGGGTTTTAGAGGTATTACAACAGCAATTAGAATCTCTTTCTATGACTTCTTGATCTTTACAGATTTTCATCAGAGGTGCTCAGAATGGCCCAGGTTGAAAAGGACCTCCAAAGGTCATCTAGTCTAATACCCCTGCAGTGAACAGGGACTTTCTCAATTAGATCAGGTTGCCCAGAGCCTTGTTGAGCCTCACCTTGAATATCTCTAGGGATTGGGGCTCAAGTACTGACCTTTTGATACACTCCAAACTTTTATGGCATTCCTAGTTTTCTACAATTCTTTTTCAAATCTGGTTTGTACTAGTCTTACATCTAAACAGTAAATTTTTTCAGAGTGCTGGACATTATTCGGAACTGAGTAAGGTCTCCAGAGCACAGGCAGTTGTTTCCTTGTAGTAGAAATGTTTGTAAAAACCACAACTTACTGAAAATTTTTGCTCTCCACCAAAGTTACAAACACCTGATTTTCTGGAGAAGCTGAGTCTTCATCCTGTTTTGCAGGGTTTGGGAGCTTGGCCCCTGCCAAGTAAGAGATTGTGTTACTGCATACAAGACTGCAGGTCTTGGATTTATCCAGTTGCCAGTGCAGCATCAGTTGTTCCACCTGGGAATACTTCAGATTGGGGTTGTAGAGTTCAGCAGTTGAAACCCAGAAAGGTGGCTGGGTCCTCTCTACAGTCAGTGGAGAGAAAAAAGAACCTTGAGGTAGTAACTAATTCTAACATACAATTTACCTAAACTTCTTTGAAATCTGTACTAATCATATCAGTACATGCAGACTAATCCACACATCTGTTATTTCGTTGAGGAGCTCTAGTAGCATTGACTTCCAGCTACGAGATTGGTATTGACTCTTCTCCACATTTACCCACACTAAGGCTCCATTTTGCTGTGACTTGAAGCAATTTACTGCCTTGGAGTTAGATATCCAATATTTTCCAGTGGGATGGGCTGCCCAGGGGGTTGTGGAGTCTCCTTCTCTGGAGACATTTGAAACCCGCCTGGATATGTTCCTGTGTGGTGGTCCTGCTGTGGCAGGAGGATTGGGCTAGATGATCTTTGGAGGTCTGTTCCAGTCCCTAATGTTCTGTGATTCTGCGTACCCTAAAACCTCTAAAAAATGAGGGAACTTCAGCAACAGTCTGACCAATACAGCTAACGTACCTCAAAGTAAGCGACCTAGCACTGCTATGTACGTAATATGAGAAGGAACTTCTTCTTGATGAGGGTGACAGAGCACTGGAATGGGCTGCCCAGCGGGGTTGTGGAGTCTCCTTTAAAACCTGCCTGGACTTGTTCCTGTGCGACTTGGTCTAGGTGATCCTGCTGTGTCAGGGAGATTGGACTAGATGATCTTTCAAGATCCCTTCCATTCCCTAATGTTCTGTCATTCTGTGATTCTTTATCTACTCTCTTTTCACACGGCTACACATGAATGATTCGGTTTAACTTCCGCATTAGGCAGCGCTGTAAGGAACTTTTAGAAGTTTGATTTTATTCCTATTCTTTCTCAGCAGGATTTCTCCAACAAAATCCTTCTTCTCTTCTCTCTGATTCTACCTTTCCAGTACCTCATTTTAGGCAATTGCTTCCATAGCACAGTCTTGCACACTGAAACACAGTTTGGCGCAGACATGTCCATCACCAGTTTGACGAGGTCTGCACAACTAGCCAATTTTCTGGTCACTTAAATTTCTGTGTGCCTAAAGGTGGCCTGACCTGAGAATGTACCCAAACAGTCTAGTGCTGTCTTCATGCAGCCCAAACTGCTTTGAGATCTGTGTAAAAACTGATGTCATCTTGAAAACAGAAAAAACAAAGACAGAGGCTGTGTAAAACACGTATAATTAGCAGGGAAATTAACTTAATGTCGAGAGGCAACAGGTGCTTAATTGAGCATCCAAACAATCTCCTCATTTTTATCTCTTTTGGGGTTTTTTCCTTGTTAACTGACAGATGAGAGGTAATGATGGTAGCGATGGAAAAGAGCCAGTAAAAAACTCGAGGAAATCCCATGAATAACGAAGCTCGAACCACAAACAGAGAAGGGTCTATTGTTGTTCATAAGCACCACCTGGCTTTAGTCTTTCTACAGAATGGCCAAACTCCTCTGTTGCTCTGCAAATTGCCAGTCAGGGTCTCGGAGACTCCAGAGTGTGAGTCCTGAGGACTGACACAAGCAAGCGGCTTTCCACAGTATCACAGTTTTCCTTCACTACCTCCAAATACGGGGTGAAATTCATACTCAGAAGAGAAGTGTTTGCAGAAGGTACTCTGGTCCCATAGCAGGGCTAGAAAGAGGGTGCTTTGCTCTAGTCTTTCAGTTCTCCCTCTCTAACCCCTGACAAGCACAAGCACTCTGGGGCAGTAAAGGCTTCCTGATTTTGGGACAAGTGCAGCAGCATTTCTGATAAGGATCTATGCTGGTTTGGACTGGAAACAGGTTGGATTTTCCCAAGCCATTCATAGAATCATAGAATTATTAGGGATTGGAAGGGACCTCGAAAGATCATCTAGTCCAATCTCCCTGCAATGGCAGGATCACCCAGACCAAGTCACACAGGAACACATCCAGGCGGGTCCACAGCCAGAGTTGTGCATTGGACCCTTATTTGGCACGTAATGATTTCAGAGCTGTTAAATCTTTGCATTATCCCAACAACATGTCAATTAGGGGAGGCATTTTATACAGATTACAAAGATTTGTCTGAGGTGGCCACAGCTTTGTTAAAGCTGTTTTGTGGACATCTTCATAATTAATGGAAAAATCATTAGGAATTCAGTCTTTATTAACCCCTGTAGCTGCAGGGGCCCATTTCATCTTAATTGCATTCATTTGGCACTGGCAGTATTATACAGCATAATCACTAATAAATGATCTTTTAATTTGTACCAATCAAGAGAGCTTGCTTTCATGCCAATATTCCTGTTTCTTTGATGTTGACCTGTCTTGATTTTTGATCATTTGAACTTAAGATGATTTACTGGAAAATCAATATCAATACCAAATCTGCCGCATTCATACCACTGTGGTTAAGTTCAATTTGACTGTATTTTGATTGAAACAACTAGTGCTTGATTATCCATTCAGATTTTATGAAATAATCAGGATGGGAAATCTAGCCTTGTGTTCTTATTCAAAGGCTAATAATTAGAAACTGTAGGAAAACTGCAGAGCTGGGACAGCATTAGAAGTAACACTTCAGATCCCACTAATTAACCACCTTGCTCTGTAATCTCCTAAAGACCTCCGCCAGTGGAGTAACGTGCTATTACCCGTTTATGGGGCCAGTGGGAGCTTTGGCCACACTTGTTAGTAAGGAAACTAGAGACAGTTTCTCTCATTATACCCCCCGTCAGCACTGTCTCTGCAGTATAAAATAGCCATCATTGTTCTGTTGGCCAGCTAACCAGAAACCAGGCTACTGTAAAAACATACTTTACAGCTAATTGGAAATGACTGAAACATTCCCTCACCAGCCAGTTGCTTCCTGCTATTTGAAGGAAATATACATGTTCGCAAAGTTCAGTCTTCTTAATTAATACCCCCTACTTGAACTAGAATTACTGACTTAGCTGAAGACAGAAAACCCTTACAGTCATTACTTCAGTCTCTCAGTTATGAATTAAAAGAAAAAAGACCCCACAACGTTATGTCTTTCCTAATATTATAGCACTTAGTCCTTAAGTACTGAATTAATTTACTGAGAATTTACAAGTAAATCTGTTAATTACTCTGAGCAATACGGGTCTTGTCTAAACTACTAGTGCACTGGCACGCTGTGATACAGTGAAATAAATAAATAACATCGCTCCCTCCGAGGCGGGAGAGGATGAGCTGGACCATTACGGCTGCATCGTGGCCGGGATTGGAAGGGCTCCTCCTGGTCTTGTGTCACTGGCTCAGCCCTCACTGTTTTGCCTGCAAATGCTTCTGGTGACTGACCTCCTTCCTTAAGTCTTTGGTGATTTGGTGCAACAAGGTCTGGACCAACCTCCCGTTGCAAAAGGGAGGTCAAACAGAATGTGTGTGTGCATGTGTAAGTTAGGCGACATTTCATTTCACGTCACTCCAGTTTTCAGTGCAAACACAGATCCACACAAGAGTAAAAAAGATTAAACAATTGATCCTCAGTTGTTGAGGACACATATGTGAAGGAAGCAAATAAAACAGTGTCAGCACTGCCATGTGTGACAGACTCACCGGGTTTGGGGAACAGAGAGGGCTGCAGAAAACATTTACCTGAAACTGAGAGCACGACGTGACTTCCATCAAGCTTGACGTTCTGATTGTTGTGTAGCCTTGTCAAAAGGCACACTGAAGACTGTCTCAGTACCCTAAATGCACATCACAAGACTCAAACAAATTCAGTGTTAATAAAGACTGTCCTTGATGTAAAACGCCTGTTCAGGCACTATGGAGTCTCTCTTTCTGCAGGAATTCTGTGAACCTGCGTGTCCCAAGAGATGGATCAGTACTCCCACCTCTAAAATCATTATAGCAAATCTAAAATCATTACAGCTACTGATCTGGGAATTTTGACAGATAGATATTTAAAATAGGAGCAATCCAGCAATTCCTGCTGCCAAGCAGCAGGCCTGAGACCCTCACAAGGTGAGCTTTGTGTAGAGGTTCCAGAAGGGTCACTTGCCTTATCTCTGTACAGGAACAAAGGCAGTGTTCAGGCCAAGAATTAATTGTTCCTATGCAACTGTGTGTTGAATGAAATGCACCAGCCTAAACTAAACTGAGTGAAACCACCTCTACCAATGAGTGTCATGGCTCACAGTTACTAACAGCCTCTTGGGCAGCAGATTCCTGAATCTTCAGGTTTTTCTGCTTTGTCTACTCTGAAAACCAGTTTCCCAGGTCGTGTAGGTAGGGGCTTTTACTTACTTTGTGGTCACGTCTTTTCAAAATGAGAGCAGTATTCCCTCCAGTCCAGTCTAGCTTTGTGACTGGATTATCTTGTTTGGATTTTGAAAAACAGATTTCTCCAGTTGACCACAAATCACAGAAACACAGAACATCAGGGATTGGAAGAGACCTCGAAAGATCATCCAGTCCAATCCCCCTGACACAGCAGGATCACTTTGACCAAGACACACAGGAACACATCCAGGCAGGTTTTAAATGTTTCTAGAGAAGGAAACTCCACAACCCCCCTGGCCAGCCTGTTCCAGTGCTCTTTCACCCTCACCAGGAAGAAGTTCCTTCTGATATTTATATGGAACCTCCTGTGTTCCAGCTGACACCCATTGCCCCGTGTGCCCCGTGTCCTATCACCAGATGACAGTGAGAAGAGCCCGGCTCCATCCTCCTGACACCTACCCTTCACATATTTGTAGGCATTAATGAGGTCACCCCTCAGTCTCCTCTTTTGCAAGCTGAAGAGACCCAGCTCCCTCAGCCTTTCTTCATCAGGGAGGTGCTCCGCTCCCTTCACCATCCTTGTTGCTCTACGCTGGACTCCCTCCAGCAACTCCATTTAGTCCTTTTTGAATGGACTAAGTTACTTTGCTTTACACCAGTCTAAAAGTCACAGTTTGTCACTCTTCTGTCATTCAGAGCTCACCTCAACGGAAGGCTCAGACTCTTGCTAATATTTACTGCACTATTTTAATAGCATAGGTGTTAAAACTGTTTTGCTGATTGTTTTGGGGGTAAATAATGATACCTAAACAGGTAGAGTGTGTCATCATGTATTTTATGTTTTCACGCATAATCACGGCTATAAACTCACACAGATTCCTTGGTCACTATGAAATTTATTATGACATGTAACATGATTGGACACATGTTATTTTGGTTGTGACTGTTAATTACTTCCTTAGAAATTGTTTTTCAGCAATTAACACACATTTCCCTTGAAATCTCATCTTTTCATATCAATCAGAGACAATTGTAATATCTTCTTTCAAAAAAAGAGGTGTAGAGTGTGTGTTCGCTTTGGGTGTATGGAGTCACTCCAGAGAAAAACCATCCCAAGTAATCTGTGCAATGTTTGTATGTTGTAGAGTTCTGCGTGCACTTCTGTCTGGTTTGGTTCTATGTTATAATGTCCTGACCAGGAAAAGCTTCAGCAAAGATTCACATCAGAATCTGAATAACTGGATGAAGAGAAGAGCACCTTCCATGCCACTTTCTGCATGAAGATTGCTTGTGTTTTTCTGGTCTGTCTTGGAACCTCACGGGACTAACTCCTAAAAGTCCTTTAAAAATTATAAACAAAAGCAGTGGAAGATTTCTGAACTCTAGGACTATTTTGAATTTGAATTCACTTTTAATAGACATTAAGTTAATAGGAGAAGCATAGTGCTTTTATTCAGTAGCAGATGCTTCTACTACTTAACTGCAGGCCAGCCACTGCCTATCTCATCAGGATGACATCAGGCTGTTTGCCTCAAATCCTCGCTAGCCATGCCAAGTTTGTGCATGTTTATTATTCTCATCATGGATGAGTACTTGTGTGTGTTCTGAATTTGTTCTCCTTTAATTTCCATTTATGTTCTTCTTGTCCTATATTCTTGTGCTGCTCTGAAAATAGCAGCTCGTGTTGACATTATCCGTTCCATTTAAAATCTTAAATACTTCAATTAAATCACCGCTTAAGTGATTTTTCATTCTGGACTTCATAGATTTAGATGTTCAGCTTGTCCTCAGAGCTCACTTTCAACAGTGCCACCTTTTCAAGAACAGCAGTAGCACATCTATAATGTATGTCAAAGGTAACGTTGTGCAGCTTGGATGTTGTTGCTGACTTTCTCAAGCACATCTATTCTGCTGCCCTGGCTGACTGTCCTAGCTAGTGTGACTTTGGGATCACTTCCTAAAGGTTCTTGTTCAAGTCAGCTGCTTTGGTTATATTTCACCCATCCTTGAATGTGCTTTCTATTTCTGCGACCAGAGCTTGGCAATCTTTTTAAAATACCATTAGTTCTTATAATGAAGTAAACACCCATTGAGGGGATGGAGCAAAATCTTTTGAATTTAATGTTATTCATTACAACTTATCCTCTCCATTTGGAGTTGCCTTCTTTAGTATCCTTTTTTTTTTTTATAGAAACCTACCAATTCTTAATTTGTGATTCTCAGACTTGTAGTTACGCACCTTCACATTCTTCTTCTGCTATTTCCAATTCATATGCAGGTCCCCCGGTGAAGTACCGCTACAGGCACATTTTCAGATTTTATAGCAAATATTTCATGCAGAACATAATTTGCAAAAATACTGTAATAAATTAGAAGGCTTATTAAAGAGTGCTATTTCCATTACAATATCCAACCAGCAGAGGAACACTTCATTTCCACAGTGTAGGAAAGATCCAGAAAGAGCATGGATGTTGTCCAAGGACAGCAACCTGACTGTGGAGAAAATATCAAGTAGAAGGTAACTCAGTGGAAGGTTTTTTTCTCTTTGGGCTGCTCTAATCATGAAAATGTGCTTCAGATGTTTCTGTCTTTATTTCCTGGCAGTTACTTAAAAAATGAAATGTTATCTGAAATCTGTACAAGTCCTTAGGGGGTATCTAAGGATTGGAACTGGAAATATCCATTTTCTGGAGCTTCTGCCATGTCTGCCTACTGCTTCCTACTACACTAATGCAAGTAAATATCCAGGGTGCTGGTGCCCTCCCAAGGAAGTAGTTCCCTGGAAGTCTGGTACCTAAGGAATAGTTAGTTAATGGAAAGAAATTTCTGGTATGGGAAGATGAGGAAGAAAGAGATGGGTAGCTGAGACATGGCAATGTTTTACCTGGTTGGTCCCACAGTCGGTCTCACAGTGTCAGTGGGACTTTAGCAAGAGACTGTAACTCTGTGGGACATAGCAAATCATGGAGGCTTTACCACTGACTTCCATGAAGGAAGATCTGATTTGGTTACAGATGATTCCTCGTTTTCTCATCTGTCAAAGAGGATAATTATCCCAACTTAATTCTCTGTTGAACTACAAAAAGCAGGAAAAAATTCTCCAACAGGGGTTGTAATGAAACACATCAACTTGGAGAGATACCTGGGCTGGCTCTGAGCAAAGCAGCTCCAGAGCTGGCAGCACCGCAGCATTATTGGCTGAGGCACACAGATCATTAGTGCAGATGGACTGCCTTGCTAATTAGTTTGACTATTTTCTGGACCTCACCTGGTTTCACAGAATCACAGAATCACTCTGGTTGGAAAAGAACCCTGGGATCATTGAGTCCAACCATGTACCCTACTTTACTAGTTCACCCCTAAACCATATCCCTCAACACCTCATCCAAAAGATCTTTGAACACATCCAGGGACGGCGAATCAACCACCTCCCTGGGAAGCCTATTCCCATGCTTGACCACCCTTTCTGTGAAAAAATTCTTCGCAATATCAAGTCTAAACCTACCTTGTTGCAATTTGAACCCATTCCCTCTTGGTCTCTCACTTGATTGTGAGAAGAGACCAGCACCAACCTCTCCACAACTTCCTTTCAGCCTCTTCTTCAAATTAAAGACCCCCAGCTCTTTCAGTCTTTCCTCATAAGATTTATTCTCCAGGCCCTTTATCAGCTTAGTTGCCCTCCTCTGCATCTACTCCACCACCTCCACGTCTTGTATTGAGGTGCCCAAACTGGACATGATACTTTACAGAGCTTGGCTTTGATTCACATCTGTACCAGCTTGCTGACATCTAGCACAAGACCTGCAGCAGTACACAGTGCAACACCATGAAAACATGTGCCTAATCCTCAGGTGTGGTCATGGCATGGGTCTCGTGGCTGAGAAATAACAAAATAGCTCTGGGACTGAGGGACACACTCAGAGTAATTGCCAAACCACATCCCAATTTCGAGCAATCCTGACTAAATTGTTCTAGTCTGACTTGGGTCAGTGGGTGACTGGTCTAGTAGCCATTCTTTCACAGCATCCTACTCCCTCTATAAGCTGGAGAAGGCACCACATGGACCCAGGCACACAACTCCATCATAATTTCATGGAATCACCCAGGCTGGAAGGGATCTCCAAAGGTTATCCAGTCCAAGCCCCTTGCAGGGAGCAGAGACAACCTCAATTAGATCAGGTTGCCCAGAGCCTTGAATGTCTCCAGGGATGGTGCCTCAGCCTACTCCCTAAACAACCTATTCCAGTATTCAACCCCCCTTCTTCTAAAGAACTTCTTCCTGACAGCCAGTTTCACTCTCGGCTTCTCTAATGTGGCACCATTGCCCCTTGTCCTATCACTACAGACCTTTGTAAACAGTCCCTCTCCAGCCTTTTTGTAGGCCCCCTTCAGGTACTGGAAGGTTGCTATCAGGTCCCCCTGGAGCCTTGTCTTTGCCAGACTGAACAACCCCAACTTGTCCTCATAGCAGTGGTGCTCCAGCCCTCTGACCATAATTTCTCCGTGAAAGCAAAAGCCTCCGTTTCTCCATCTGGAGTTGCTCAGTAAAGCAGAGTGAATGGAGGACAGGGTCTGCCCCCTGAAATGTGTGGTTATTCTCTTCCCCATCTCTGCTAAATATGGAGACAGCCAGATGCACATGAAAGTGAACTGAATGGAGATCTACTGTTCAAAAAGGACAACGTGATTGCCAGACAGATCTGCTGCCCGTACCGTGGTCGGGGGGTTTTGTTTCACGTTTCTCGTGTGACACTCTGCAAGGCACGAGAGATGTATTTGCTCTGCTTAGGAGCTGCAGCCACGCGGTTTGGAGAAGTCTTTTAAAACTAGGGCTTAAATAAGCGAAAGGAATCCCATCTTACAAGTAGCCTTCAGAGTGTGCTCTTGGGCACCCGCTTTGGCATTGTGCTGTCAGTGCCTTTGATTTGCTGTCTGCATGTGATGTTATGTGCCATATTGTCACAACTGGGGAAGAAGCAGTAAATTGAAGTTGAGTCCTCATTGGAATGAAACTCCCATTTTAAGGAGAAATTCAGATCTATTCAGTTTGACCTTGGAACTTGAATTAAATCTTTACAAACTCAACTTTCTCGGGGGAAGTATGAGGTTCGTATGAGTCTGGATGTATTAAAAGCTCGCACGGCTCCGGTGTAGTGCACGTGCCAGGGTGGTTAATTTTTAATTTAGAGGACAATGAGAAAATCAAAGGGTTTCACCTGAACTAATTTTCACTGAGTTAATTTGTTATACTCAAAGCTGGTTTATAAGCATTTAACAATCCATTGAAAGCAGTATTAAAAGCTCAGCTGTGATTTCCACTGAATCATTTTTGTATGTTTAACCTGATTCCTGAATGGAATTTTTATAGTTTGTGGTGGTATCATAAAAATGCACATAAGTCTAGGCTGGATTCCAATTCTGTATTGTAATAAGCAGCATTTTATGTATGGGTCTGTATGCACATTCCACAAATCACTCGGAAAGAAAAATCAAGTGGATGTGGTTATTGAAGATGAGGATAGCATTTACCTGCTTGAAATTTGATGCATATAATACATAAGGGGATGTCCTTGCTTCAGTCATAAAACTAATCCATTTAGATTGCCAAGTCGAGGAGTTGGACACAGTCAGTTTTTGCGAGACTACAGCACGTCCCCAGCTGACTGTGGCAGTGCAGCATCCACAAGGGAAAGCCAGAGCCCTGTCTGCAGCAAACTGAGGCATCTACCAAACCCTTTCTGTCAGGACTAGGTGAATGAGTTTGCCCGGCTCCCAAGTGACCTGGGGGTTCTGAAATGGCCCAATGTTTAGCTCCTGCTCACTCTCATTGCTGAGTAAATGCTGACTTATCTTCATTAAACCTGCATGCAGCAAATCAATAAGGAGTTGGGGTGCTTGTTTGTGGCAGTAAGGGGATCATTTTGGCATGATCACCATGCAGGGGATCATCAGCTGTTAGGATGCTGATGACTCATTTCAGTGTGATTTCATATCGTTACGCTAATCTAAGCCTGGCCAATGCATAAATTATAGGGACACTGTGACCCATGTGTCAGACTCAAAGGGAAGGAAAATAAGGATCCCCGGTGCTCACAGCTCCTTGCATTGCAGGGTTTTAGGCTGAAATGCAGGTATTAGGCTTAACCACATTTCATGTCTGTGCTTTTTCTGGGAAAAAACACAGAGCAGAGTGGTTTAGTCACAGGACAGAAGGCAAGAGGTTAACCCCAGATGTTCCTTCACTTCAGGGCAAAAGTCCCGTTTGTGCTGTGTGATGCTCTCTGAGCGTGGATTTCATTTAACTGTTCACTTTTGTGCTCTGGAGGAGAGAAGTTACCCGTAAGGTGGGACAAGGTGTCGATGGACAGCTTCAGCGCAGGATGCACTGCAGGTGATTGGTTGAGGAAAACCTCGTAGCACACTGTACTGGTGTAGGGTTGAAGGTGGAACCCTTCAGAACAGACCTGCAAACCCACTGCTTAGTGGCATTTTCTTTGGGTGTTTTCCCTTCTTTTCCCTTTAGGCATACCTCAACGTGAGACATGTATTTTATGGAATCCCTTAACCGTGCTGCAGAACCTACCACCAACTGGTGTAGGAACAACAGTAACCAGTATCAGTGGCCAGCTCCATATCTCAAACCTTCTCAAATGATGTTCCTGTGCAACTTGATCCTGCTGTGGTGGGGGGATTGGACTAGATGATCTTTCGAGGTTCCTTCCAATCCCTAAGGTTCTGTGATTCTGTGATAACATCTCCTAGAAATGGAGAGAGTCCAGCACGGGCAGCCCCTGTTCTCTGAATGCCACCCAGCATCAGAGTGTGCTGGTGCAGTGTTTTTCTTACGTGGGCCTTTTGCCTTTCATCTCAAAGACAAAGCACCAGACAGGTGCTGCTAAACCGGGGACCCAGGACCTGAAATCTCTGAATATGCTTAAAGTAACCTATGCCCCTGAGTTGCTTTCTTTCAAGGTAGGTCCTTTCCAATCCCTAATCTTCTATGATTAAGAGATGGATAGAATAAACACAAATTGTGCAAATTAAACTGTGTGGGGCATCCTGGGGCTAAAGTTTTGTTGTAGAAACAGTTTGTGACTTTTGAAGTTCACAGAAATAGCCAAAGGAGTGAGCAAAGTATTTTTAGAAGTACTACAGAATCCGGTTACTTTATGCACCTCTCTTCTGAGAAGCTGTAATTACTACCTGATCATTTTCCATATGTAATTAGCTTTCACATTTTTTGCTGATTCATCCATTTCCTCTCACAACCTTCATGCTCCTGATCGAGAGACACCAACTTGCACACGGAGGATGGGGAAGAGATATAATCAAGTTACACGTGTGATCTATAAGTCTGATCTTTTAGTCAATAGAGGCAGTTTCTAGTCTTTGTCGTTTGCGGGGGGGGGGAATTCACTGAAACAAACAGTGATTTATATTTTTTATGGGAGAAAAGTCAGAAGGGGGTGGGGAAGGACACGGAGAACAGGAGCCTTTGTTCAGTGAAACAAATGTTAACACCAGAATACAGATAAAACTTTATGTATTATTAAAGAATGCATTTTGCTGTTGGAAAAATGTAATGCAACTTGGAATCATTTATTCAAACCGGTAATTCTTTTCATGTTGTCACATTACAAAAAATTCTTGATGTGTCTTGTGTCTGACTGAAAATATAAAACACTGTGGCAAAGGCACCGAATAAGAAGGACTGCATTTTCTTTAGCCTGAAAACCACGGCAAAAAGAAATTGCCAAAAAAATAAAAAGAAATAAAAACCTCACAAAATAAAACCCCCAACATAATAAAAGGGGGGAAGAAAAAGCAAAGATATTCTGGTAGGTCATTTTTTTTCATGCACGAGCATTTAGTCTACAGTAATCTACCAGGACTGTCAAATTTGATTGAAAGATAATGCAAAATTTTTTTCCTTGCCACAATTTATAGCATGTATCCATTAGGAATAATTATGGTTGCATGATTTTGCTAGCTGTTATCTCTACAAGTGTTACTAATGGTTTTATCAATTACTCCCTGTCCAATAACTGCATGGTTGTAACCTAATTTAAAGACACTCTATCACTAGGCTGATTTGTGTAGTAGTAAATGACAGCATTTGAGACACCAGCCAAACGACTCACTTCAGTGACTTAGTTAGTCTCTAATAATTAACAATTAGTAGGCACCTAGGAAAAACTCAAGAGACTCCAGCTCCCCTGTTTCTCTTTCTTATCTAAATACGAGGAGTTACCAAGGCTATCCCCGGTAAATATAACCCTTTAAATAAAATCTTCTTCTTCTTCTTCTGGCTGTTAAAAGCTGGGCTTTAATAAAAGGTTTACTGTTGAGGAGTAAACCAGAACCAGACTTTGGGACTCGTGGTTGTAAGGAGGGGACGGAGGATCACACTTGGTGGTTCTGCTGGTGGTGCTGTAGCTCAAAAGCAAAGCCAGCATGCTGAAAGGGGAACGCGCTGGCAAATTTGTGCTATTTTCTGGAAGTTTAGAGCAAAAATGCTGGGTGTGCAGAAAGGAGCACTTCATTACAGATCATTAGTGAGGTTTTATGTACAGCTCAGAAAGCTATCGCCTGCTCAGAACAGACGGGAAAGAAGTCTGAAATCTATTTTAAATGAGTGTAAAAGACTGTATTCCTCCAAGGATGTTATCTCTGAGGATTTAAAATCATTTTTCCCTTAAAAAAATGGGTTTTTTTCCTAAATAAGGCTTTGAACTTTGGGTTTAAAGTAGGATCTTGTACTCTGCAAGTAGGCACAAAGACTTTCAAATAGCAGCGAGTGAGCAGGGGTTAAGGTTTTTGCAGTGCATAGTCCTTTGCACAGTCCATTAGTATATTTGAATTTAGCTTGATGGGGCAAAATTGCCTGGAATAATTCATCATTGGGTTATTGTGTCAGATCTCAGTACATCATCTCTTTCAGATTATCCGGGATCCCGAAGTAACAATCTTTCCCTGGGAGCCTCGAGGGTTGCATGTTTATAAAATGCCGTGCTTTACCCACTCAACAGTCTGATGACATTGCCAGGCTCACATGCAAAACCAGTGTCTGCTCTGCAGCTTGCACATTCTCCACAGGAACATAGGAGCTGCCACACCGGATTACATCAGCGATCCATCCCGTGTGGCTCCCGGTCTCTGACAGATGCCAAATCCCGGCTGCTTTAGAGGAAGGTGCAAGAAACCTTGTCATAAAAAACCCCATAGAAGCACCTGCCTGCAAAGGGAGTTGCTTCCTAAACCCTCAGTAAGTGGCTGGTTTATGCCCTCAAGCATGACTCCACATATGCTTTACAAAGTACAGGAGTTTTGTTGTAATTACTGGAGCTGTCACTAGCCTGATAATATTTGTATTACATCCTCGATCTCAAGGCTATGTCTGGGTTCCACAGCACAGTCCCACTTCCCTGATCATTATCCAGGTTGAGGGCTGACCCAGACAGGCTGAAGTTTGCTTTCAGGCAATGTGTCCAAACTTCTTTCTCCTGGGAAGGCTAGAGATGAGGGGGAGGAGGAGATGGAGAATGTCTAGTACCCAAACCAATGTGGGCTCTCAGATCACACAATTTAAACAGTGACAGAAACAAAAGTGTAATTAACTGAGTTTTTTAAATCACTTTTGTTGCTTTTGAATTTTCTTTCTTCTTGTGCTGGCCCCACGCTTTTGGTTCTTGAAAAGAGTAAATAGACAGTGTCTCTTTTCCCCACTGTACGTTTGTCATCTTCGATACTCACCATTTTCTGTTATTGCCAAACCAAGCAAATTCAGTACTTTCCCCCCTTTTTCCCTTAACCTACATTCAGTCATCTGAGCATCTCACTGCCGTTTCAGAAGCCCTTTTTTTCTCTGAGACGCGCTACATGCAATGTATTGAGGGGGCACCATTCATTTATCTCATGTCATAAAAATCATTTCTGTGTTATTGTCTGCCTCCAGATGCTTCCTTAATACAAATGTTATTTGTTATATGCTGAATGACAAAATTTGTGCCTCTGATTTACCTTAATCTGGTGATGACATTCATCAGACAGCAGAGCATTTGGCCATTCACTGAGCTGATCAAAGAATCTCAAGGCTGGGTTACTAAAGCCAGAGATTATCTTCAAAATGTAGTTTTAACCTCACCCACCCTTCCTGGTTCATCTGCATATTCTTTTGAAAACCACTCATTGAGTATTTGTAGCCCAAATGATGTCATCAGGCACAGCATGCAGCCACTACAAGTGGGACAATTATAATTTTTGTAGCTGATTAATCATCATGAAAAAGTAACAGTCAATTGACTCAATCATACATCCATGGTGATTAATCACACTTCACTTGTGTTTTTTACAAGTATTTTACCGACAGTGCAGATGTTGGATGATTTTTCTCCTTGAGCCTTTTCCTTGGTCACAGATGTTAAGTAATCACCTTGTCCTCATACTTGACTTACCTAATTTTTGCTTCCATGGACCTTCAAAAAACAATGTTTCTTAGGCAGGAAGGAAATATTAAAATAGTTGTTAATTTTAGGGGTCAATCAAAATCTGATCCGTAGTCATAGGTGTATCCTAAATGTACATTACTCCTAAATATGGTCTTTGTTTTATACGCACCCTGGTGTCTATACATATGTATTTGTTCCTTGATATATATGTAAACAGCAGAGTCTATCTTACATTTAGAGCAGAGTTAGAGCTTCTAAAAAAAAAGGAGACTCCTTCTCTGGAGATGTTTAAAACCCACCTGGATTTGGTCTAGGTGATCCTCCTCTGGCAGGGGGATTGGACTAGAGGATCTTTGGAGGTCCCTTCCAATCCCTGGTGTCCTGTGATTCTGTGAGACTGAGGGGTGACTGCATTAATGTTTACAAATATGGAAAGGGCAGGTGTCGGGAGGGAGGATGGAGCCAGGCTCTGCTCAGTGTGATCCAAGGGCAATAGGTGTCAACTGGAACATAGAAGGTTCCACAGAAATATGAGAAGGAACTTCTTCATGGTAAAGGTGACAGAGCACTGGAACAGGCTGCCAAGGGAGGTTGCGGAGTCTCTTTCTCTGGAGATGTTTAAAGCTCACCTGGACATGTTCCTGTGTGACTTGATCTAGAGGATCCTGCTCTGGCAGAGATATTGGACTAGATGATCTTTCAAGGTCGTCTTCCAATCCCCAACGTTTTGTGATTCCGTAATTCTAATCCAAGCTCATGAACAGACTAACCTGATTGTGACAAACTGGCACACAGGCATGTGAACAGGAATCTTCTGACACCAAAATACTGAGGTTCACTGATACTGTGGGACTGAAGTCTTAACCTCTGGTAGAATGGCAAAGGAAGCTGCTGAAATGTCACCAGGGATGAAGGTGTCCTAGGGCACTGTAACAGTATCACGNAGCACCTCAACATCCCTCTTAAACTGAGAGGCCCAGAACTGAACACAATACTCCAGGTGTGGTCTAACCAGTGCCGAATACGGGCACTGGTACACACTGCTATAGCCCTGCAAATGGGGTTACTTCTGTGCCAATGAAGCTACAAGGATCTACAACTGCTGTTGGTCCTATAACCATCACAATCCACTGCTTTTTATCAAATATGCATATACAGGAATGGTCTGGGTTTGGGAAAGCAAAATCTGGGTGATCTTCAAAGACTTATTTTAGAGGGCCCCTGACAGATAAAGTCTGTATAATATTTTCCAGGCTACCGTCGATATTGCAAATGAAAAAGTGTCGGGCAAATACGGCATTTCCCTCAAATGATGTCGCCTCACCAGCTTCAGCTGTGTTCCACCCTTCAGAAAAATCCTGAGATCCCCATTCTATTTAGCAAACGGATTGTAGCAACCTCTTTGCCCATCCTTAGATCACTGTTAAGATTAATGCATACGCTGGAAATTGCTTTCATGAAAAGATGACACAGCTGCATTGAATTTTGCACCAGGCTCCAGTCTTGATACTGTTAATAAAGAGCCTAAGGTTGGGTATAATTGTTAATACACTAATTCTAAAAATCCACTCAAATGTCACTTATAATCAGGATTTTCTACTGTGCTAGGACCCCTGGGGAAACCTTTGAAGCTGTGAATGGTGTGCACGATGACAGGGATGAACATAAGAAGGTAGAAGGCCACCGATGCAGTTTAGCTTAGTTGTATAAAACTATCACGTATAGAGAAGCTTAGAAATCCTGGCAGCTAGGAAGATGGGAAAGCAACGTGCGAGAAGGAGAGTGCACCCAGATCCAGAAGGAGAAGCTTTGCGCTAAACCCAGTTATTTCAAAGCATTAGGGGGAGAGGTGGAGAAACCGTGCGGCTTGTAATTTACAGCGGAAGTACCAGAGCACAACAGACATTACAAAAGCATTTCAAGAAGACACCCACAACACAGAACTATTTAAAACAACAAATCCAAAATATTACTTACTTCATTAGGAGTAAGGATGAAACTCACCTTAGATGTGCGAAAGTGGGATGGCTGCGAAACCTTTAAAAGGAAAAGGAGAGTCGCAAAGCAATTTAATATGCAACAGCAAAAAACCTCTGGATGTAAGTCAATGATTGCCCCCTAATTAGGAGTTAAGCCTTTTAAAGCTGTGCACACTCATTGTCTCGTTTTCTCATAAGAACATCTTTGATGATGCGACGCATAACACGTTAAAGGTATCGTCGTGCACTTCCTCGCGGTGCTTGCTGCGTTTTATTTACGAATAGTGCCTGGGCTGGTGCGAAGTGAATGCACATCCCTCAGAAATGAAGTACGAAAGGGTTGGGTGGATTTTTCAGAGTCACAAGGCCTGCCATAAAAAATCCTTCATGAATCTTTTACAGCTATAAGTAGCTTGGCATTGGTAATAGCTCTACTACTACGGGAAGTTTGGTGGAACACATTTTTTAAAAGCTCCAGAGAAAGAAGGGGTGTCAGGATTTATGTGTGGTGCTGCTGGAGCAGTTGTTCTCAGCAAGGGTAAGTTTTCTCGGTTTTCCTTTGGAATAATTGACTACCACCGCTAACAACAGCTTTCTCTGCTTCCTACTTGTAGCCGACACGGGGTTTTCTCACACTCCCACCTGACTCTATTTTTTGCCCATGAGAATATCTCATCTGAGCTGTAGGTTGCTTTCTCATTACTCACTTGCATGGATTCCTTTAATTATTCACACTAGGTTTAATCGTACGCCAAACGCAGCCAATTCTTCTTTGGGACGGTATTTCTCTGCAAGACAAGGACAGTAGTCTTCGTAAAAAAAGATGTGTCTTTCCCGTGCCTGCGAGTACAAACCCCAAATTCACCAAGAAATTGATATATGAGGAAGAGAAAGGATTAGTAGCTAGGTTGCCACACTGCTAGTGCTGCCCCTGACCAGGTATGAGAACAGCTTTTGAGGGGGATGTTCTGCAGATGGCCAGGGGCCAGGTCCCAGACTTGCTCTGCATTTAGTGTGTGAATCATGCAGGGGGCTTCAGACAATGTCATTGATGGCAGAGGACAGGGAGAGCAAAGAGGGAGAGAAACTGGTGCTGGAATTGCCATCTGAGGAGCAAGAGGTGCCATCATTCTCTGCAAAGGCACAGGGTAACTTGCTGTTAACCAGACTGAAGAAAGAGAAGAAAGAAGATTGAGAAAAGCAGGAGAGATGAGCTGAAGATTAATGAAGGCAGGAGATTGGGACAGGAAGGAGATCCTTAAGATGGCAACAATTAAAACTAATTAAATTGTGATGATGGACCTGGGAGAAGAGATGAGGAGCAAAACAACATGAGAGGGGAACAGAAAAAACTTGAGGCTGAAGAAGAGACTGAGCCATAAGATTTTGTCCTCTCCTAAATTTGAAACGTGGATGAGGTTTTCTGAACGTCATCGCTCCTCTGCTCTCCATATTATCTATGAAAACTGCTGCCACTGAGACTTGTCCTCATCCAGGACCAGTACTCTAGTGTCTCAGGCCACAGGAAGTGGCAGTCCTTCTGCCCACAAAGGAAAGGGCTGAGAAGTGTGTCATTCCAGCCCTCCTGATAGTTCAATACTGAGCAATGGGACTTTCTGCTGTAGGCTGAAAGGGAAGCAGGATTCATCTTAGGACCAAGCCAGAGAACAAAAGAGCAGCAAGATATCTTTAAAAATTAAGCAAGTACATACAAGCTTTCTAGAACTGAATGAACCGTACTTTCTCACTCCTTCTTACTTATATCTCATATGTAATATTGAGGATGCTGTCAGATGCCTGAGGAGCCAATCTTGGAGCCAGGACCTCTGAGCCCTGTACGAGAGTCTCCAGCCTATCTTGTGCCAAGGTGAGTGAATCAGCACGGCCCAGGCAGTCTGTTTATCAAAAATGTGTTAGTTAAAATCCTCACGTCCATGCAGACTGTTCTCACTTTCAGCAGAACAGCATTTTCCAAAAATGTGCTGATCAGGTCCAATTATCAAGGTTACAAACCCAAAGGTAGGAAACACCCAAACCTCTGCTGCCTGGAGAACCTCAGTGCTTGCACACACATCCTCCCCTGGGACATGCATCTTGAAAGAGTCTTCAGTTACCTGATTGCTTGTTGGTTTTTCCTCTGCACTGGTGGAGGCACCTGCTGCAAGGATGAATCAGAGGGAAGCAGTGAGGCTGTTTGTTCAGCTCGGATACCCCTTTTCAGTTGCTGCAAAGATGTGTAGGTGGAAGTATGGACCGCAGGAAAAGAAAGGCTGAGGCACAAGTTATGGTCAAAGATACTAACCAGGACACCTAATTTTACCAGGTCTTTGCTACAGACTTTTCCAATGTGCTAGCCAAGTCATTTAAGCTAAACTTTGGACAGGCAATCCTTTAGGGGACACCCCAACCGCTCTGAAAAGCGGTGTCTCAGAGGTTTTGATTTACAGAGCTTTGGAGCAGTCGCAACTGCAACACAAATCAATAACAGGATCTGTACTTTGACTGCATAAGGCATTGTATGGGACAATGCTAACATCTCCAGGGGAAGGAAAAACCAAGCACAGATCCCAAACACTGCTGGCTGGGAAGGCAGAGTTAATGGAAGGACTGGAGCTGCATCTCCCTGCACTCTGATTCTCCACCTAGACAATGTGAATACTAATCACGGCTCTCACATGCCAAGGATGTAATGAAAACACACCTAATGTATATCTGATAAGCAGTAGACTGTAAAATAAATAGCAACATGGAAATTAATAGTTTTGTCTTCAGAGCAAAGGTGGTAAGTAAGGCACAAAGCCAAAAAGCCAACAATGAGGTGCCAGATAGTGAAATAATGAGGTGTCCATTACAGACTGCACCCTGGAGGAGAAAGGGATCCCGTGGAAAAATAATAGTATCTTTTATCTGACTGAAGACTGTATCAGAATACATGAACAGAGAGGTGATGGCCAGTGTCTGATGACACAGTAAATGCATATTAAGGTTTCCTAGATGTGGGAAATAAGCACAGCACTACCATGAGAACGCTGATTCACTTAGAAGCCCTTCTGCCAAACCAAGATTGTCATGAATTTTGGGGAAACAGATTGTCACAAATGTTCAGCTCGTACGACCAACCTTTAGACCTGTCCAGGTCCTGCTCTCTTCCTGAAGGCAACCTGGAAACTTGGGACTGTCACCAGCTTGGCACTGGGGCCCCTGCCTTGGTTAATATCAAAGTTACTTGTTTGGGATACAAGTGTACGTACAGAGCAACATTAATGCCTCAGGGGGAAAACCCCACAAAGGGTTCTAAGTCTTACCTGGCCTTTGTAGATTTGTTTTGCAAACTTAACAAAATTTTCAGAGCTTTCTTCCATGTTTTGTTTGTTATGGAGAGTTTGTGCAGAGCTGCTTGCAAGAGTTCCCAGCACAGGAGGAGACAAATGGAAGCACTTTCACCAGCTCATTCAGCAGAGCCATTCACTACCTGTTACAAATCATCACAGAATCACAGAACATTAGGGACTGGAAGGGACCTCGGAAGATCATCTAGTCCAATCCCCCTGCCACAGCAAGATCTCCTAGATTGAGTCGCACAAGGACATGTCCAGGTGGGTTTTAAACATTTCCAGAGAAGGAGACTCCACAACCTCCCTTGGCAGCCTGTTCCAGTGCTCTGTCACCCTCAGTGGGAGGAAGTTCCTTCTCTTATTTCTGTGGAACCTCCTCTGTTCCAGCTGACACCCGCTGCCCCTTGTCCTATCACTAGATGACACTGAGCAGAGCCTGGCTCCACTGTCTTGACACCAACTCTTCACATATTTATAAACATTAATGGGGTCACCCTTCAGTCTCCTTTTCTCCAAATTAAAGAGACCCAGCTCCCTCAGCCTCTCCTCAATACACACAGTTCATATTCTCAAGCATAAAGTAAACTTTTCATAGTATTTCAATTGTCTTGCCATTTAGGCTCTGTCTGGGGTCTAAAAGAAGTCCACAATGATAAAAATGTGCCCTATATAAACCAAACCTATTTTTTCCCCTGCTTTGAAGACATTTGTACCCTACAAAACAGACTGCAAAATTCCCAGATAGCCAGGTTGTGTGACAGCTGTAGCTGGGCAATTGTTTTTCCTAGTGCAAGACATTTTGAAAATCTTTCCAAATATGATTTTATTTTTCTCTGCTCATGGTCCTTTGCAGTCACAGATCACTTCTCTTTTTGCTGGCTGAGAACATCCATTATTCTGAATACCCCTTAGAATCAGAAACAAACTGAGTGTGGAGGGGATTTTTTCAGCAGTATGAACACTTTTTAAAATTTTAATTCTTGCAGAAAACCAGACTTTAGCAGTAAAAATCTGAAAAAAACATTCACTTTTTGTTTTTGAACAAAATCTCCAAAGTTTTCTCTTTTTGCCAAGTTCACAATTTTCAACAACAAAATTTCATTTTAAAGCTTGAAATACTTTCTTTTCCTTTCTTTCCTTATTCAGTAGAGATCTGCTCTGTGCCAAATTTGAGTTTAATCTCCCCAAAGCCAAATCTTTGAGTCAGTTTTTAACCACATTGCACTTTAAAGCCCTGAAACAGCAAAGACAGAAACAGAACAGCATTTCAGTAGGCAGTTACCATCAGGACATGGTGGCACATTCTAGTTTGTTGAAAAAATATAATGTAATATCAAACTGAGGGAAAATCTGTTCGGTTCCTTGGCTACGTGAATTCCTGGATTAGGCAGCGCAAGAGGGGTAGAGGCTGCTCTACCTTCTCTTGTCACTTCGCTTGAGCTCCTTGTACCTGTGAATGGGTAACAAAACACACACAATTATTTAAACTTTGTCCTTTTCCCAGCTAACATAGCACTAATTTTGATGAAGAAATTGATCTATGAGAATGGCCTATCACAAGAAACAAAAAAGTCCTTCAGTCTACATCTAATCTGTGGCCATTTTTACTGCTCATTAGCCAACAGAAGCATTCTTACCAAGGATAATCAGGTCTGCTGCTCTGCCCCAGTATCTTCCGAACACTTTTACCGACCTTCTTGAACATGAAGAAAGTGAGCAACCTGGGAAGCCTGAGGCTTGTCCATCCATTGCCTTCCTCTTTTCTTCTGGGCATGTTGGGCCAAAAAGCATCAGACAGGCTCTTCTTCATAACACATCTGTGTAAATACAGTAAATCTGTGCAGCAGTTCATTCTCATTGTGTTTTAATTCCATTTACATTTGTGTTGTGCTGAAAAGCAGTTAAAAGCACTTGATGATGGCTCCGTTCAGGATCCTCCCACAATATCTTAGCATCAGTCCTTTCAGAAGAAGAAAGGAGTGTCCTCTCAAATAATCTGGTTTCTTGCAAAATATTTTAATACATTTGCAGCTTCAAAAGGGTCCCAGTGGAGTAATTCATCAATTTGAAACCACTTACACACCAAAGATCAAGCACAAATGTTTTAGAGTATATAAAGAGTAGACCTCAAGAATTTATTGGACAAAAAGGAAGCCAGAGGCAGGACAGTGGGGAGAATGAAGCTTTGAGTACCTTAAAATTTTAATGTACCCAGCACAAGTAATCAAGTTCAAGCACTGAACTGGAGGAAGTCACAGGAAATAGATAAACATAATGGATCACCCATGGGCCTAGATGATCACTGTAGGATTATTCTGTTCTAGTCTAGTCTAGTCTAGTCTAGTCTAGTCTAGTTTAGTCTAGTCTAGTTTAGTCTAGTCTAGTTTAGTCTAGTCTAGTTTAGTCTAGTCTAGTCTAGTCTATTCTGTTCCATTCCTTTCCATTCCACAGCATCCTGAGGTGGATCAGAAGCTGGGTGGTTAGCAGATTGAGAGAGGTTCTCCTCCCCCTCTACTCTGCCCTGGTGAGACCACATCTGGAATATTGTGCCAGCTCTGGGCCCCTCAGTTCAAGAAGGACACAGAACTGCTGGAAAGAGTCCAGCAAAGAGCCACAAAGATGATTAAGGGAGTAGAGCACCTCCTTCATGAGGAATGGCTGAGGAAGCTGGGTCTCTTTAGTTTGGAGAAACAAAGAATGAAGAGTGACCTCATTAATCTTACAAATATGTGAAGGGTGGGTTGTCAGGAGGATGGAGCCAGTCTCTTCTCAGTGTCATCTAATGACAGGAGAGGCTGAACAGAGGAGGTTCCACATCAATATGAGAAGGAACTTCATCATGGTGAAGGTGACAGAGCACTGGAAGGGGCCGTCCAGGGGGGTTGTGGAGTCTCCCTCTCCAGAGACATTTAAAACTCGCAAGATATGATCCTGTGCGACTTGATCTAGGGAATCCTGCTGTGGTGGTGTAAGGATTGTACTGGATGATCTTTCGAGGTCACTTCCAATCCCTAATGTTCTGTGATTCTGTGATCATCCCAACCAGATACATCTCCATGAAGAAGATTCACATAGAAGTTAGTTTTCTCAGTTATCAGTTAAGTAGATTTCCCAGTTTACTACTCATTCTTTCATGTTCTCTGCTATTGAATTTTACTTGCAGATCTTATTAGATGTATTAAAATCATATAGGTAAGTACTAATATCTGCCCCACGTGTGTATAGAGCTCTGTTTTCCTCTGTTAGGCTTTTGGTTCTGGAAACTCAGCAAGTAAAAGACACAACTTTAGCAGGTCATTGATTTGCTGGCATGAACGTTTCTTTGTACATATTTGGATTCATACTCCGTGTGCTTCCTTTTTTGCTTTGTTGTTTTGCTGTGTTGGCTGGAAGGGCTGTGCTAAAATTCACCTGCCACTCAGTTTAATTTCTTGTGTTTAGGGCTGTACAACACTCCATGTAAAGCCAGTCAATACAAGGATTTATGAAACATCGAAACTGAACAGTCTAAAGCAGGAAATTATAGCCAGTTCTAGTTATCAAAGATTTCCTATAGTAGATTTAGTGTAAGAGAATCCTTATACATCTTCTTTAAGGTATTTGTCAAGAGCACAGGCTGAAGAAGCAATTGTGGTTGGTTGCACTGCAATGTGTCTTTATTCAGTGTCTGCTGTTTAATGCTAGCTGGAAGGAAGCAAACCATGTCGGGTCGAGGTGAAATGCTGATTCGATTGTAGTCACTACCGTCTCTCCCATCAGTTTCTTCTAAAATTTTACCTGATGTGCCACACACTGTGCAATGGAAAAAAGGAAGAGCAAACTTTATAAGATGTCAGGATGAAAACGTAAATGAAAACGTAAATGATTCTGTGTCCTTCCTGTGTTCAGTGCTCTCACACTGTAGATTGTGTCCGCACGTACAATGTATTCAGAGAATCATGGAATCATTAGGGATTGGAAGGATCCTGCTGTTGCAGGGGGATTGGACTGGATGATCTTTGGAGGTCCCTTCCAATCCCTACTGATTCTATGGTTCCATATACAATATGAAATGAAACAGTGGATGACAAAGATCTCCTATATCGATATCTCATTTAAATGTAGGATTAGTAGTTGAATACATTTGGTTTTTTCCAGGATTTCCTACCCTTCTTTGTTTTCCTTCAGGATGTATCAAAACCCTTTGCCTCCACTTTCAGTCTTTCTCCTGACTGACTGTAATGTTTGGTAGCGTTGGCAAGACTTACGAACTTATTTATGTCTCACAGCACTTTGACTACCTAAAACTTACACAGAAACTTTCGGCTGCTTGCTTTCCAAAGGACTTCGAGGTAGTTTGGGTTTTGTTCTGTGGTTGCTAGATGAGCTACTACCCTGTGGCTTTTTAAATAAAAGCACACACTGATGATGAACTGTCCACCCACACTGCCTGCACGTATGCACACACATATCCATGTATTTGTTTGCCTGTACACGAGCACATGACCAAGGACTCCGCGGAATTTGGTTGCCCAATAGCACTCAATATAGTTCAGACAAAATACCCATCTGTCACAGAATGTTGCAGGTTGTAAGGGACCTCGAAAGATCATCTAAGTCCAACCGCCCCTACTGGAGCAGGGTAAGCCCTACAGCACCCAGTGCACCCAGACTGTCTCCATCCAAGTACAAAACAGGCCCAGCCCTGCTTAGCTAATCCAACCTTCCATCTCTGTGCGTCTTTGTCCACTCCTCTCACAACATACCGTTTTCCTCATTCATATATCAACATGTAAACAATATTTCAATATATAAGGTCTCTTTTAAACACTTCAAAAAATGCAGTTCCTTGACCGACTCTCCCCTTTCTGTGTGCACTAACATGCACCTACTTAGAGCACTTGATTTTTTTACCTCCCCCTAAGTGCAGTTTGAAAACTGGGGATGTTCTTTGCCTTGCTCTTGTGAACAAAGTCCCAAATCGAAAATTGTCTTCTAGTGCCTATCATTTCCCTCACGGTTGCCAAATACTTCTCCGGCACTTCATGGCACATCAGTCAGTGAGTGATTTGCTACTGAGTCATTCAGGAATTAAAGCATTTTCTCTTGAGGTTCTGGTTTGCAGTTAGCTCCCCTTGGCTCTTGTCCTTCCCTCACTTACACACTCTAACAAAATGGAACATGCAAAGAACAAATAATAAGCAATGAAAAGCCCATTTCATTTGGCTATAGACCGCCTGGAAATCTAGCTTATACAAAGGGCACACAAACCAAACCATTTCCTCTGAACATGGTTGAGAGGACAATATCATTTTAACAAAACACTCAACAATATAATCTTTAATAAAAAGTGTAAAAATCATGAGTATGATAACCAGCCACAAAGAAACAGGAGAACAAAGTTTGCTCCAGTTTTTGCTGTCTCTTATTTCTAGCAGGCACTGGTCACCAGGCAAAAGGCAGGACTTCAAGAGTTCCAGCTCACTACTGCACTTGTTCCTCCAAATGACTTGGCTGTACAAGAAGTTTTCTAGGAAACACTAGTCAGCTGCACTGTGCAGGTTAACTCGTACCCATTTCACTGTGCAGTTCCTACACATCTGCAAGTGGCGGTCACCCGCTATTAATTGCATCAAACAGATTAGGATAAATATAATATTGACTGTAGCCAAACCAGATTTTCTGATGAAAAACAGTTATTTCGGGGCCAGGCAATCTTGTTAGTCTCTATTTTGACCGTTTGACTTGGTCTAGGTGATCCTGCTGTGGCAGGGGGATTGGACTAAATAATTCCTCCCAATCCCGAATGAACTTATGGTTCTATGATTTTCAGACCTTCAGATTTCCCCCGGGATATGTGATATAGAAGTCTGAGACCAACCAGATGACAATAAAAAGATGATACAGGAGCGAACATGTCCAGAGAGTAAAACTGCAGAATATGATGATGAAGATGCAGTGAAATCTGTTTCTGATGACATACAAAATAATTGGAGAAGTCCTTCAAAGCATTAATGGCGATGGGCCCCTGCCTTTACAGCTGGGAAGGATCAGGCTCCTTGTTGGGCTTGCTCAGTACGTGTTCGATGATGCCAGTATTCCAGACACAATCCTGTAATGTCATTACAAGGTCCCATCAGAGTCACTTGCACATTTCCTTTGGCACAGCAGATTTTTTTTTGATGGGGAACAGGGTCAAGAGTCAAGAAATCCCTGCCCTCTAATAAGACAGCAGGAGAAGAAAAATACTTGCTAAGCACTTCAGCTGTTCTCAGATTCATAAAAAAACATCATGTTGTGAAGATTATAATGTCTCCTTTTCCTGTTGGTCAGCTGCTAGGAAGCCTTTGGGAATTTGCCGGGTAAAAGCTCCAGAAAGTCTGAGGGGCTTCTTGCCTCTGCCTCAGCAGAGTAGAATCATAGAATCATAGATTCATTAAGGATTGGAAACAACCTCGAAAGATTATCTCGTCCAATCCTCCTGCCAGAGCAGGATCACCTAGGAATCAACAGCTGTTCTGGAGATCTCTTTGGTTCCTTCTAGTAACAGGGATGTCACTTGCAGGAATTTTACTGCCCTTCTCCACAGCTGAGTTGATCACACGATAATTCTGCTGTGGGAATGTGCCTTTTTGATTGATTCAGTGCTTTCCCTTGATCCTGATGGTCAGAACCCAGGCTGTGTAGGTGAGGGAATGTAAAGAGAAGCTGGTACCACCAGAAGCAATGAATCTTTTATCTAGGAAGTCTCTAGGGATTAGGACAACCTAAACTTGATGTCTTATTCAAGTTTCTACAGCTTGTAATGAATTTGGCTAGAGCCTTTGGGAAAGTCTTTAGCAGACTTAG
Organism: Rhinopomastus cyanomelas; assembly: GCA_013400115.1. Lineage (NCBI taxonomy): Eukaryota > Metazoa > Chordata > Aves > Bucerotiformes > Rhinopomastidae > Rhinopomastus > Rhinopomastus cyanomelas. The sequence continues at coordinate 236,777 of VXBP01006017.1, read as the reverse complement.
AACTTCCATCACTCATTCTGTATCAACTCTAGCACTCATCAACTTCATCAGCTCATTCTGTATCAGCTCTGGGCACAGAGCAAGAGCAGTTACTCTGCCAAGAAGGATGTAAATTTATCACCATCACCAGATATGGGAGTAGCTACAGACCAACTCCTAGTGCCAGATGTCCAATAAGGGGCAGCATTTTGCATTTTGGTGGAGGGTGGGACGGGAGCAGCAGTCCTTTCTCAGGCACTAAAAATGCTAAAAACAATCAAGAAAGCTCTCAAAAGAGAGAGCACCAAAAGCAAAATGACATAGAGCAGAGCGGCCAGGTGCCTCCAAGACAGGAAGGGAATCTGGGACCTGAGTAAAGAAGGCACCAGGATGACTCTGGAAGTTTGAGTAGGATGTAGCTTCCACTCAGACCTGCAGGCCCTGGGAATGAGCAGAGCAGGTTTCACTTTGAGCACTACACTAAAGAAATCTCACAGTTCTGCTTTTTTTTCCCCCAGGTTTGCACCCTTCACACCACAGAAGAGTCTTTTTATCAATCTTAGTCTGAATCCCAACCTTCTTGCGCAAAGGTTAAGAAGAAGGTATTGATCACACTTTGAAGCGTGCCAATGACATTTCTAAGGTTGTGTAGTACAAATCTATAGATAGCCGAGGAGTGTTCATGCTTGATCAAGCTCTTGCTATTACTGGGAGAAGCTCAAACCTTGAGGAAGATGCTTCTCACATCACCCAGCTCTGTAAAATGTCTTTTCCTGATTCAGGGCGTCTTGACTTCCCCGGCTCTTAATGCAACACAAATCACAGGCGACTCCGTCAAAGGAAACCGGGATGAAGTCCTGACTATGGGAGATCTGTCACCCGCTTCACACCAGGTTCTTGGCACAAACTAGGAATATAAATCTTTGTTTGTAAGCAAACATTGATCACGATAGTTGTAGCAGAGCTGCTCCTGGGTCTTTTCTGTGCCTGTCTGGCAGCTGCCATGTCAGTCCTCAAGTGAGTCTTCTCTGTTTCTGCAACAGTACAAGAAATTCCTGAGCTTAGTGGTCTCCTGTGCATTAGTAGATCTAGGAAAAGTGGTGTCAGTGAAGTGCAGCTTCCCATGGATTTACCGGCTGTGGTCACATCTCCCAGTGGCTCGCTGTAGAGATGCTATGACTGATGCTCTTCCTGCCGTTGGGGTATCACCACAGCACTTCTCCTGGGAAGGTTCTCTGGTTTGACAAGGATTTCACTGACTCTGAAATGCTCACCTCAGCTTGACACAAGAAGGTCTCCCTTCTCCCAGCAGCCTGCTTTCATAAACTTTTTAGGAACCTTGAGAGTGTGAAAACCTCCAGTCAGCTAAAAATCTCCTTTAAAACTTGTCTGGTTGGATAGATGCAGGGACCCAGTCCAGCAGACCCAGACTGGCTTCTGCAGCAAGTCAAGCTATAAGGAATTAGACTTCAAGCACATTTGTGACAGGATGCCTTTTTAGGTATGCAAGCTTTAGTCACAGGAGCTCAGAAACTTCCATCAGCCAGATCCACCCAGGAACTGCTCTGTAGCACAGTTTTTGTTGCTCTTACAAGTCACTCTGGAGCCTGCTGACAAAAAGAAGAGAAAACATGCAATAACCCTTCAGGAAAATAAACAAGTCAGTCTTCAAGTCTCAAATGAGTGCTGAGACACAGGTTTCAGGGCTGACACATTAGCTCCAGCCTTTAAAATCAGCTTTGCCCCCATGTCAGCCATGGCTGTGAATACTAAAAGGCTAACCGGCTCTCTTGCCAACAGGACTCACGTACACCAGAGAAGATCAGTTCCTGAGTCACTGGCTAAGCAGATGTCAGAAAGCGTGATATCTAAAGTTGATTTCTGATGGAAATATCACAGGAGGTGTCTCCAGTGCTGAAGTCACTTCCCAGCGATGTTTTGCTGCTGGGTTGTAACTGCTCTCTACATCCATCTGCAAGGAAAACTGCCATGGGACTCCCTTGCATCTCTGCTCAGCCAGGACTTGATTAGGTCATTTTAAACGAGCTCTATAAGCTGGTCACCAAAACAGGGCTGACCTTCAGATTTGGGGCAGAGCTACTGTGCAGAAACTACCCACACCACAGACCCTTCATTTTTGGGCTAAATGTCAAACTTTGGGAGTCACAGAGTCACAGAGCATTAGGGATTGGAAGGAACCTCGAAAGATCATCTAGTCCAATCCCCCTGCCAGAGCAGGGTCACCTATAAAGTATGATTTATGTTCTGGGGGCAGAACTCGTGCTCTGAGACAGCAGTCCTGAGCTATTTGTAGCCAAAACCATTCCCCTCCAGATGCAAATCTGGCCTTACACCCAGACCCCCGCCTCAAAACCTGACAGCATCGAGCCAAGTTCACTAAGGGCCTGCTATTTATGAGGAATTCAGGAGACTTTGATCCGGGACAAAAAGATGTCTGTAGGATTTGCATATAAAGGAAATGCTTTTCCTTCCTGTCTGTTCAGAGGTGCATTCAATCTTCTGATCTTTTGTTCGCTGGTTTAATTTTTGTTCTGTCAAATAACTAGGCATTATCTCTGAAATATCTCAATCAGGTCAAGTAATAATAATAATAACGCCACGCTTTGATATTGGCCCTTTTATTTGGAGGTCTTGAAACACTTCATACAAAAAGATCATTATGATTAGCTTCCCTTTATACATTTGCAGACCAAAGCGCAGAACATTAAAGTAACTTTTCCAAAGCTGCTCTGCAGACCAAAGAACGGAACCAACACGTTTTTGTTCCGATTCCACACACCACTCTGATTCCATCAAATATTGAGAGGCTACATGACAAAGCGCACGTGTACTCACACCGTCCAATATAGAAGGTGGGAGTAAGCAGATTGGAAGAACTGAGAGATGCTCCTCAATTAATTCTGTGGCACATGCTAGGATCCATGTCATCTCTCCTAGGCTGTTTCCTCTGCTGTCCACACACATTTCTGCAGCTTAAGATCTTTCACACTTCACCATGTTCAGATTTCTTTTTAAAAATTCACATATTTTTTTATCTATTCTATCTGGAATTTAATACTGTGATGTTTTTCCTCTTTATGAACTTATCATTTTATCACCTCTCAAAAAAGCCACGCTTGCGGTAGTTATCACTTCATCTTGCAGATTGTGCAAAACGCAGGCTTTGGCAGGTCCCTCATCAGCTTATTCTCTGTGGTCCAGAACTAATTTTTTTGTTCTTTTTTGTTAAAATTGTTTCAGGTTTTTATTCAAATAAGTTTATGCATTTACCAGTATTTTTCCCAAGCTTCATGACTCTCCCACAGAGACTAAACTTCATACACTTGATGTTCTCAGAGCTATGTCCTTTCATCTTTCCAGAACAAAGCCATTTTGAAAATCTCCCAGGCTTTTTGTAGCTTTTGGTAATAAATCCAGGGGGATTTTTTTTTCTTCCCAGAGGCTCTCAAAGGGATTTCAAATTGTATGAGGGTCTCACATGCATTGAACAAACTGTCCCTCCCCTCTCAATTAGGGCTCCCTTTACTGGGGCTCTGACAACATCTGTAGCTTGTTTTAGAGAATCCCTACCTCTGCGGTGTGCAGGGCAGCCTCTTGGAGTTTAGTTAATGTGCTCACCAGACACTGCTTCAGGATAACAACTTCTAGAGTAAGTCCCCTGGAGTTGTTAATTAGACAAACATTTTATTGCCCGTCTTCTTGTGAGGTAATTGATAGTTGCCTGCAGAGGGATCCAGGTGGACCAGTGCTGGAGGAAGAGATTTTCTTATGGTAATTAAATCTCTCTGAGAAGCTTTTGGGTAGGTAAATCTCATCTTGCCTTTTCTCCCTGACTGGTGCAAAGTCCTTTAACCAATCCTTGTTAGTTAGAGAGCTCTGATATGCCACCACGAAGCCAACTACTTTGCTTTTATGCCCCATGCTATAACATACAAGTGTTTGTGGCCCTAGGAGAAATGTCTGCCTTGGAAGATTGGGGTCTGTATTTGTGAGGTGTACAAGCAAGTGCACTGTGAGATCCTGTGGCCAACAGCATCACAAAGATGACTCTTTGATGCCATAACTTCCTGCTACCTGAACACTGTGTCCTGGTGACCTTTGGCATTGTGGCTCCTACGTTCTGATTCATTGACTTTGTTGCTTTTCCCACAAAAACCACACTTACAGGTAGAATCCAAATCTGCAGTCTATGTTCTAAGTCTGCAGAGGCTTCAGGTCTCCAGCTGCCAAGCTGAGCTGTTCATGGTGTTGTGTGTTGTTGGTCTAACTGCTCAGTTTTAACCTTGCTTTACGTATGACTAGTTTAGTGCTCAGTATCTTGCAGGTTTTAATGCTTTCAAGACTGAACTTTAGCATACGTTTATCATTAGCACCAGAAGGGCTCAATACCAGCTCTAACACTTGACAAAAAACCATGTAGTCCAACCCTACATAAAAATCAGGGACATATTCAACTAGAGCCCTTGAATGTTTCCAGGGACGGGGCGTTTACTACTTATCTTGGAACCTTGTTCCAGTGTTTCTCTACTCTCACTGTAAGCAAATTTCTTCCTTACGTCCAGTCTAAACCTAGACTCTTTGTCCTGTTGCAAAAACCCCTCTGTCCCCAGCTTCCTTATAAGCCCATTTACAGTACTGAAAGGTTGCAGTAAGGTGTCCCCAGAGCCTCCTCTTCTCCAAGGTGAACAGCCCCTGCTCTCTCACCCTGTCCCCACAGCAGAGGTGCTCCAGCTCTCTGATCATGTTTGTTCCCTGCTCCTCAAATCTCTGAGCATTTTTACTCCCTTCTAATCTTCACCCATTTCTTGCATGCATACAGGTCGTGTGCCTTCTAAGCCAGAAGTGTCACTGGATTAACTGTTAGGACAGCATTTCTATCTGAAATTACATGTCACAACTCTAGACCTCTTTGAGACAGTCTAATTGCAGGAAATTTCCTTCTCATCAAAGGAATGAGCGATTTGAAAAGTCATACAAATTCTATGTATTTATCTCAGCTAAACTAAACTTCTTAACATCTTTAGGTCAATTTGTGAGCCTGAGCAGTAGACAATTTGGAGTAGAACATGAGACTTATGTGAAAATGAAAGTGATGAAGGAGGGTGACTTTCCTGCAAGAGCATGTAGTACCCTACTCACAAGGAAAACATTTTTCGTAAGATGAGGTATCCAGTGTTCCTAGTTACCCCGGGCTGGATGAGGCTCTGGCCAGCCTGATCTAGGATGGAGTGTCCCTGCCCATGGCAGGGGAGTTGGAACTGGATGATCCTGTGGTCCCTTCTAAGCCTGACTGACTCTATGACTTGGTCTAGGTGATCCTGCTGTGTCAGTGGGATTGGGCTTTCAAGGTCCCTTCCAATCCCTAATGATTCTATGATTCTAGGATGATTCTAATATTTCAGTCAGCAAGGCACAACTGGAGTGGAGTCACAGCTCTCCAAAAGCCACCTCTCTTTCCCTTCCCACCAAGCCCTGATCAATACAGCAGATTCTGTACCAGAGAACAAAAACGTTCCAAAAAAGAACAGTGTTATTTCCCCAGAGGACAAAGGAGGGGGAAGGTTGGTGCGACTGCTGGCGCAGGTTATCGGGAGATCCTTTTGGACACAGCCGCGCTCTGGCCTTCAGGCATGGTGAGGGAAGGGCACTGCATCAGTACTTGCCTTCCTAAACTATTTAGGGTGCAAAGTCAAAGGTTCAGAAAAAGCACGATGGGATGGAGTGGACTTCACAGAGCAATATACGTGACACACATCCGGGACGTTAATTAGGGGGTCTTTCTGTTGCAGGTGACTTGTAAGTTAGAAACATCAGTTCAGAAGTCAGAGGTGGGAAAAATCTGGCAAACTGTCAGCTTCTTTCAAATGCAAGATGCTTCTGGGCTAAAGGATGTAACTGATAATGGATAACCTTTTCTGGGTTCTATTCTTATTTGCCAAATTACAGATGAGAAATAGGAAATAAGACTTGAGATGACATTTGAGCCATGAGTCCTAAAAAAAAAGAAGAAAAAGATTATTAAAGACAACAATTGTGTCGTGTGGGAAAGGTCATGATTTAATTGCAAGATTGTGAAACTGGGATGTTAAACACTGGGCTAACAAGTGTGAGAAATACGTCCAGCTAAATGGCTCAATAGATTAGGGGACACTCTTTCCCATTTTGGTCAGCAGGATAAAATAACATTCAAAACTCTTGATGGAAAAACCACACAAAACAAACAGAAAATCCTCCCTTATTTACCTGCAAGAGTCTGATGGGTTTTTAAATTCTAATTTAAGTCAAGAGGACCCTTCAGTATTTAAAATAATTCTTACAGTATCAAGTCTTCAAAAATCTGATCCTGATACACTTACCTTATCACTTGTCTTGATTTTATCAGAATCAATTGTATAATGAGCACTGTCAGTGAAACCCAAGTGATTTCAGCAACCAACAGTAGCTCGAGTAGAGTGCAGACAGCCTCTCTTAAGAAACATGCTGTTATCCAGGAAGACTTTACTGTACCTGCAACTGCAAAGGAAGTTCCATTTTGAGTAAGACAATGTTTGCAGTATGCCAGAACGAATTCAAAGGAAACCTGCTCAAGCTACTCTCTGTGTTCAGGTAGCTTGGAGATGTAAATGTTTCATGGAATCATAGAATGTGTTGGACTGGAAGGGACCCGCAAAGCTCATCTAGTCCACACTCCCCTGCAGGAAGCCAGGACATCCTCAGCTAGATCAGGCTGCCCAGAGCCTTGTCCAGCGTCACCTTCAATATCTACAGGGATGGGGCCTCAACTTTTTCCCTGGACAACCTGTTCCAGTGTTCAACCACCTAAAGAACTTCTTCCTAACATCCAGTTTAAAACAGCCCTTCTCTAATTGGAAACCATCACCCCTCATCCTATCACCAGGTTTCCTGCAGTGTTAGCCAGATGTTTTATGTTAACTTAGAGCAATGAATTTTTTCTTCTGAAATAGATTTCATCCTTGCAAAATAAGCTGGACTGGGATCATACGGGAGCGAACTCCTCAGTTTATCCAAAGTGCAGCTACACTGCAGTCAGGCAATGTTCCATAAGCTGTCTTGTCAATGTGCCTCAGCCCTGACCTACCTACAGCACCTCCAAAAGTTAATACATTCTTCCGTCTCCGTGCCCATCCAGCCCTTGGTTCCTGTGCAGAGCTTGACTTTCAGTGGCCCTGGAAAGAGAGAACGGGGGCTGTTTGCTGCGGACAAGTTTTGCACCACAAAGTTAAGCCTCAGAGTTGCTTCCATTAGTATTTACTAACAGTTTCCCACCACGATGTCTGACATCAGTTTGGTCCCTTTACCTTTGTACGAAAGAGCTGAGATGTCTCACATTTTAGCGAGTGAAAACTGTTGGCAAGTGTTGATGTATTTTTCTTTAATTCTTACAGCCATCCACCTCCGATTAGCCATTACATAATACAATCTGTTCCGCATTTCATTCGAACTAACAGATTCCACTTCTGTGGACACATCTAAGCACCTAGAAAGATGGATAGGCCTAGTGCCATGGAGGTGATAGACTGCACACTCCATGTGCAGCAGCAATTGGTGTCACTCAGTCTCCTGTTGAGTGCGAATTTAAATCACTTAAATCCCAAACATTTCTGTCCTTTGAATATTATAAAATTTAAATCCTCTAAGAATTCCTTTGGAAAAAAAAATACAAATCAAGGACAAATTATAAGATTAAGAAACCAATTGTTCACTTGGATTTAAAAATCTGTCATGAGTTTTCTAAATCTCTAAGTGTTTAGTTAGGTTTTAGTTTTCACAGTTGATGTGTTTGATCTTAAATAGTTCAGCAATAAAATGGAAAAATTACCAAAAAGCCTGGTTTAATTAGAATATTCATAAAGGGAGGTGCCTGAAGAAAATTGTTCAGTATCTTAGTTCACTTACATAGTTCAGATAGATGAAAAACACCAATAAGACACAGCCTATATATTCAGATCAACACTTTTCTATATCCAGGGGATTTTATGTATCTCTGGGGGCTGAGAATAAGCCTCTTCCTCGCAAGTCTCTTAAATTATTTAATCTGAAGGTGATTGACCACTGGAACAGGTTGTGCGGGGAGGTAGTTGCGGGTCCACCCCTGTAGATATTCAAGGTGAGGCTGGACAAGGCTCTGGGCAATCTGATGTAGTTGAGGCTGTCCCTGCTTCCTGCAGAAGTGTGTGACTAGGTGACCTTTGGAGGTCTCTCCCAACCTGGGCCATTCTGGGATTCTATGATTTTATGAACTTCTGGACATAGTGACTGAGGGAACCGCTCTTTCTGGTCCACTCTGAGCCAGAGGAGAAGCTGAGCAGTCTAGCTATCTGCAAGCCTAAAATTAGAGTGAGGCACGCTACCATCTGTCATCCCCACCTTATCTTATGGATGTTATGGTGACTGACTCGAAAGCATAAATACTGGTCCTAGGAAGGACTAGACTTGAGAATATTTCAGATATTTTTACCTTGTAGTTCCCCAGCTTCACTTTTGCCTGGCTATCTGCAGGAGAGAGTATAAAATAATGCGAGAAAATACCATGAAATGGCAAAACAAAATGTTCTGCTATCTTTAGTAATGGGATAGAAGAACATGGTGGAATGCTCAGAGGGTCAGAAGACCCATTAGATCTGTTTAATGAGAAAGCTGAGCCTCTGAGACTTGTTTACACCCTCCCTGTGAAAGGTTTCCCACAAAAGCCAGATATGTGGAGGATATTGCTCACACCTCTGGACCCTTTACCTGACCCTGATCTGAGAAGCAAGAAAGAAGCAAATTTCTTTATAGTGTTTGCTGTTCTTTAGCAGCTCATTTATTTTTCACAACAAGAGTGAACTGGAAATATTTTGAAATATAAACATGCGTGGGAAAATGTAATGGTTTGAAACTACAGAGACAGTTAGAATAGTTCAGATTACTAGAGAATCCTGAGGCTGAATGATGCCCACCATTCCGTTCAATCTTCATAGCCCTCAAAATGTTGATAGACACCTGGCTCATCAGTCTCTTTTACCAGAAGAGCATCATCTGAAACAGTGGGCTGCAGGGGTGTAACAGCAGACTTCATTTGCTCTTCAGAACCTTTGCTGCAAGAAAGAACAAGCAAACTGGTAGGACACAGGCTGATCAAATGCCAAAAGGGAACACAGAACCCTTCTTTTCCCCTTTTCCCTAACTTTCACAAGTCTACTTACAGTGGAGTCAGGAGGGCCACTTTTAAACCTTACATGAAAATAACCTGAACGGCACTTTAATGTGTTCACTTTACAAAAGCTCAAGCTTCCAGCTATTGACAAGCCTGAAGCTCCCAACTAGCTAAACTGAAGTTAAGGTTGAGTTCAAACTGTTCACACATCAACCCTTTTTTTTCCTCAACTCTTTTTCCAAACAATTAGGGGTTTCCAATCCATTGGGGGTTGGGAAAACTATCATCTACATCAGTATGCTGCAGATTTATTTTTGTAGTCAAATCTCTTCTGTTTCCTTCTTCTGTGCCCAAATCAACCAATTCACATCACAAGGACACTGTAGTTTCACAGGAAAAGCACTTACCGTGGTTTCGTAGCTTCTCATGTCGGACACCTTGGCAGCTTGCTGAATATTCAGTTTGTCTAAGCTCACGTACTCACTCGAGACTACCCAGTTTCAGAAGGGGTCTTCAGCAATTCAAAAGGATTGGAAGTAACTTTCCAATATTTTCAAGAATCTTTCTGCATCCGGATATGGGGTAGTCTCTCCCTTTCTAAAATTCCCAGCCCTTCTACAAGTGTGTGTTTAATTTTGATTCTGCAACTGTAGTGTTCACATTTTATCATGTCACATGTTTTGGAAAACCTAGAAGGCTGATTTTAAGAAAGTTTGTTGTTTCTAGTCATCCAACAGTAGCAGTAGGGGAGTCAGCTCATACCCTAGAGCTATTCTCACTGAGGATGCCCTTCAGGGGTATTTAATCAGTGACTAGCGTGCAGCAAGCAGTGTACTATTGCCTTTTGGGGCATGGTTTTGCATCTGGAATTCAAACTAGACACTCATGAACAGATAAATAAAAGAAAGGAAGAAAATCTATCAGAATGGTTTCCTTCTCCAATTAAACATTCAAACATGAATCCAAATCTGAGACTCTTTACAGCAGAGTAAGGGCCAGCGATGCCTCTGTGCACTGACATACTAGGTTTCTAATGTGTCACTAAGTTATTTTATCAGTTTTAACAGTTATCTTTTGCATTGTCTAAGAGCTTTTGCACAAACACATTTTAAGTCATTAGGATGTTCCCCGGAAGGGTGTCCAAGGATTTCTAAAATGATGCAGCTAATATCATTATTGCTTGTGAGTGCGCAGGAATGCATAGGTCTGCCAGAATCACAGAATCATTCCAGTTGGAAAAGACCCTTGGGATCACTGAGTCCAAACATCAACTCTACTCTACAAGTTCACCCTTAAACTCCCAACGTCACATCTAAGCATCTTTTTAACTCATCTAGGGATGGTGCCTCAACCACCACCCTGGGCAGCCCGTTTCAATGCCGTTCTCTGCAAGAGCAAAGAAAGATTCTCTCTCTCACTTGCTCTTCCTTTATCTTTTTCTCACACACTTTCATGCACATAGACACACAGAAGAAGAAGTTTGTGAGCCCCAGCTTCCCAAACTGATCAGATGTTTTCCAGCAGAAATGCCAACACACAGAAAAAACAATAAAAGGATGCTCTCGCCTGCAAAGGGTGAGTTGCAAAGAGAAGCATCTCTCCCGTGACAACATACCTGGGGACTCCAGGGTACAAAACACATTCTCAGGGTGTGAAAAGCAGATCATCAAAGCAGCCTCAGGAAATCACCTTCCCCTGATGAGCACACAGGCCAAGCACCCTCGCCCGCCACAGCCAGTAAGCACCTACCTATTTGTAATGCTGCAAACACAGTTAGCAACATATTTGTTAGCAGGTGTCAGTGTGACGGGAAGAGCAGACGGCAGTCAGGCTGTAATTATTGTGTGAACCCAATAGGCGTTACACACTTCATTTTGGAACACATCACAGAATTCTTTAATAGCTGGCCTGATTATTAGGATCCTCCGCTAATTTGTGCAGAATGTTATAAAAGTTAAGCAAGAAGATATTAACATTATACAAATGAGGGTGGTTCTGCCTGTTAGCTCGAACATACGGCAAGAAGCAGAATGACACTATCCAACACTGCAAATTTACATCTAACAAAATCACTAAGTAACGATTTTACAGTCGTCCTGATTTGCATCACTAAAACCTGGCAGCATTTCACCCAAAATGCATTAGCGGGAACTATTTATAAGATCAGTATCACAGACTTAATATAAAGGCAGTGAATTATTACAATTGTTAGAGGAGCTCTTGTGATGACAATGCCTAGACAAGTAGAGCTAAGGTTCACCGTCACTGCTCCACGAACTCCTGTTCACAGCCTTCACAGCAAAGTGACTGTGAAAGGGAAATTGGGGTCAAAGGTGGGAAAATATAATCCAGCTTCTGAGGACCATCCAGACATCATCATATTGTGTATGATGTAGGGTGTGAGAATAAGCAAGTCGCAGTGGGGATGTTTCTAATACGTGTTTGTCCAACATGGCAGAGAGGAGCCACAACTTGCCTTGATTGTGTTGTTGTGTTTGTGCAGTAGGTGTGAATGGGGACCCTACTTCCATTAGAGCCCAGTTCTCCACATCAAGAAACAGCCTCCTTCCAGACAACATCCTGCTTTTCTTCCCATCGCAACGGGAAAAGAAGCAGTGCAGATCTGGCTCTTAGCATGAAGCCAGACCTCAGCAGGAGAGGTTAAACCAAAATCATTCATCAAAGCTGGAAAAGACCTTCAGGATCATCAAGTCCAACCATCCACCCTACAGCCCCAAACCATTAAATACCATGTCTGCCCATTTGTTGAAGCCCTCCAGGGTCAAGGTCTCCACCGCCTTCCTAGGCAGCCTCCAGCCCCTTCCAAGGCCTCCTCACTCTTTCTGGGAAGAACTTTTTCCTAATATCCAATCAAAACCTCCCCTGGTGCAACAAGAGGCCATTTCCTCTCATCCTATTGCTAGTTGTCACTAGGGAGAAGAGGTCAACACCTGCCTCACTTCAAACTCACAACTTCAGGCAGTTGTAGAGAGCAGTGAGGTCTCCCCACAGCCTCCTCTTCTCCAGGCTGAAGAGCCCCAGTTCCCTCAGCATCTCCTCATCAGAGCTGTTCTGCAGACCCCTAATCATCCCAGTTGCCTTTCCCTGCCCTCTCTCCAGCACCTCAGTGTCCTTCCTGTATTGCAATGGCCAGCATTTAAAAGTGAATTGATTCACTAGAGACCAGGCACATGCACAAACACTCCCTTCCCAGGCTGAGCCTGGGCTCAGACCTCTTTCAGGGAGGTGAACAAGTGTGCATTTCACTGTCGGACTGCACAGCAGAGCAGAGCTGAGACACAAATGCAGCCACCCAGGAAAGGACACGACTTGGGAAGAAGGGAAAACATGGAGTCAAGAAGCGTCTCCAGGTCCTACAGTTTAAGAAATACATTAGTACCAACGATGTACTTAATTATAGAACTGTAATTAACCTCCCTTGCCTTTGCAAGCATGATATATTCCTACAAGGCCAACATTTCCTCTCAGATCTACTCTATGGTTCTTAATTACATTGATCTACAGTACTGACATATGTATTTTCTTTTATGCTAGCTGGAAATATTCATACCGGAGGAGTCCAGGCTACCAGAGCAAACTGCTGTCACGTGGAGTAAAAGAGATTTTTACCCTCAGATTAAATAAAACCCCCACAAAAATCCCACAATGAGAAGAGGCTGAGTTTCTGACAGAGTGCACCACTTGTACGCTGCTTTATATAATATGAATAATTTATATTGCTAAAAGTGCTTCCTCTGAAATATGGGTAGAAGTGGGTAATTGCCCATGGATAATACTTTAAATATTTTGTAGGAGGAACATATCTCAACCCAAGAAAATACACTGGCACTGGGGCACAACTCTCAGATATGAATGACTCAATGAATCATGAATGACTGTGATTTTCTTGGGACCTAATGGTTTAACACACACTTAAATACATACAAAATGCATGGAAAACCCTACGCAGCCTAAACCGTGTGGCACCGAGTGGACTGCAAACTCTTCTGAGCACCTCAACCATTTGGGGTTGAAACAATAAATGAATATATATGTACGGGGGCAGACACTCTCTAGCTGATAGTGGCATCCATCTCCACTAGAGATGTATAAATCTGTCTGAAATCTTTCTCTATTGCTCTGTCTTAATAGTGACATGCAGTGGCTGCACGGTGCAACAGAGGTCTAAGCGAACAGAACTGCACAGATGAGAAGAGCATTTAACACGTGGCGACGTACCAGAACCCGTGTGGCACAGGGCACGTTTCCACAGACGTGGTTTTTACTGGCATTTAAGCACATCGTAGTGCTCGTTCATGTGCCTGTGCTGGTGCACTCAGAGGGGATTTGGACACAAAACACAACACAGCTCTGAGGCTTCTATGGGGTACAGGCTAGGGCTACCTGAATGCAGGATCTAGACTGACACCAAACAGGTAAAGCAGGTAGGAGTGATCCAGAAAATACAGAGTGGCTTTTTATTTTGAATATCAGTCCTTAGGTGACTGCTTTACAGTTGGGCACACAGTGAGGGTGATCCTCTCTTACATTAAAGTCTCCCTCGCGTCGATTTTTCCTCTTCCAGCCTCGCACCACTCACACCTGCTGCTGTTGCTGGAGCTGCCCTCACCTTGCCTCTGGTTTGACACAGTCAGCTGGGTTGCAGCTCCTTCTGCCGCAGCTTCTGTGTCTTCTGTGGATTGGTGATTCAGCCCAACAAACCTACCAGTGTCTGAAAATGAAACTGATGGCACAGGGACTAACTTCTTTAAAGCAAGGGTTGTGTAAGGCAAACCTGTTCTCTTTGTCCAAGTACCAAAATCTGGCTAAAACATGGAGCATGACCAATATTTATCATTCCTTAATCTGTTCTGGTGGGTATCATATCACACATCACATATCACGTACCATATATCATACCACATAGTTCAGGTGTTTCTTACTAACTCCACTATGTCTGGCATATGAGCACCTGTCCTTCCCCTCAAGACTGTTCCTTCCAACATAAAACAATATTGAGATATTGCTGCTAAACTTCATCTGCCTATCGAGCAAAAAAAAGAGGACATGAGCAGGTATCTTTTACAAATAAAGTAAATATGAAAAGCCTGAGGAAAATAGGTGATGCAGCACTGATTGTAGCTCTAAGGAATTTGCAGTCACAGCAAGAAGACTTTTAAGAAGGCGATCGGTCCATCTGAGTCCAGAAGGTGTTGAGGGATACGGTTTTGGGGGGAAATTGTAGGGTAGGGTAGACTCAATGATCCCAGGGATCTTTTCCAGCCAGAGTGATTCTGAGTCCACTTTGCAGCAGCATGAGAGGGGGAAAAGGGAAATATAAAGAAAAGCATCGTGAGCTTCTTTGTGATGAGTAGTGTTATGTGATGTTGTATGATAACAGGTGTGCATGCACAGCAGCACTACGGGGCTCACGTAAGGTGCTCTATAGAAGTTTTTCTGCATCTTAATTTCCTGGCACCATTTTAAAATGCAAATGTTAATCCAAACACCCCCACAGCTATAAGGAAAATGCTCTGCTTACTCTCCTCAGCCTTATTATTTCTTCCATACATCTCCAGGGTTAATTTTTCAGGTTAAATTGGGCAAAAGTTGTTTTTGTTTTCCGCGAAGGAAATATATTTTCCAGGAGCAGAACTGTCGTGATTGATACGTTACGCATCCATCAGTTGGGTTACATGGACTATGAGTCAGGGTATAATTCTGCCCTATGTCAGCGTTTTCCTTTCCAAGTGCTTGAGACTGTGCATTGCAGAAACATGCTTCTGGGGAGAATACTTCAGAAAATTGTGCTAACTCCTTGGTTCCTTCCATCACCACAATGTCATATTATGAGGCACAAAGTGACATCTTGATATATTGCTTATAGCCTCATATAAGGTAAAGTCTTATTAGAAAGTAATAAAAGTGACCTCCTGCTTTTTTGTCCATAATCTTGTATTACGTTAAGATGGAAAATCAGAGCTGGTTATGTTTGCCATTATTTTGTTGTATTTTAAATGATATTGTGCAACACCAAGGTTGGAGTTTGAAAAATGCTAAGAAATAATACTGTCTGGAGCAATGTCTAAAATATTGATGAAAACAGAAAAGACAAACAGACTTCTCCATGGTTCATTTTAGGTGGGGCTGATAAAAGCGCATCAACCCTCTTCGTTCTTTAAATCCTGCTTTCAGCTTAAGAAGTCACAGTGCTCAGCGTGTCACAGCCTAAAAGAACCTGAAAATATTGTGAAAATCAGTGTAGTTTGCAGTGAAACGTGCCGTGCGGGTACGCAGTGCGCACCCCATCCACAGCCAAGGCGTTTGGTGCATGAGCAGGGGAAGAGCATTGTGCCACTTCAAATGAGCTTTCTCTGCTACAGAGAGTAAGTGATGTTTTTTGAAGGAAAGGTGAGATTTGGAAACCCATCAGCAAACATGGTTAACAGTGGGATTTAAATGAGATATTTTCGACATATTTAACTTCAGAGATGTCTACTATTCTATCTATATAGGCCAAAAAAATCATAATATAGACTTAATTTAATGCAATTAAAGTTTAGCTTGTCCTATGTTAGGGATGTTACTCTAGGGGGAACAAAACTGGTTGCAATAGTGGAATTATGGAAGTTGTTTTATGTCACATTAGTTAACATATGCAAGCTTATTTAACATGTGGACCACAAATAAGTGTAATTATATTAAAACAAAGATCTGTAGCTCCGAAGCAATAAAAATAGACTAGGTTGTATTATTAATTCTTGTGTTAAGGGTTTTGAGCCATGTTGATTGGCCTGAATTTTTTGATTTTGTTATGGTACAAAGGGATTGTTTGAAGTAATTTGTCCCCGAGAGAGGCTCACAATCCCAAGCGGGTTTCAATTCAGCAAAGCAAATCTAATTTTGTTTGCTTTATGCAAACCAGAAGGGGCTGTGGTTCATTCTGTTTTCACTGGAGGGGAAAGGCGCACTAATGGGACCTGCTGAAATGCATGCATTGCAAACATCATACCCCTGCATATATTAAATTTAGCTATGTGATGCACTGTGTTCATCATCTCATTGTGTACACAGATACGCTTTAGAACAAAGCCTTTAATAGTACAGGAACCTTACTACATTATGCCAACACACTATTGTATTTATATTTAATGCTACAACGGGAATTTCTTCCCTTGGATAAAGCATATTGATATGTCGCCGTTTCTTCCCTCCTGTTACTGGCTACAGCAGACAGTGTACTGAGGACATTACGTGCTTGAGCTTCAAGCCATCTGAAGATTAATTATATGGGGGTCTCATAATGGTTTTTAATTTTCCCTTTTTTACAGCCCAGAGTTAAATAGGAGACATGTTCAGGATCTGATTGCCAAAAGAGCAATAATCCCCAATCCATCAGATCGAGGCTGGAAGATAAATGAAGGGGAATAACACCTGCAAGACAGGTAATGCTCCAGACAATAACCACTGCTTTGACAGATTGCTGCCCTCTCCTCAGAGTGGCTCCTTTTTAGGCTTTAAAAATGCAGCATTTCCATGGCCTAAAAAGTACACCAGATCTGAATAAATACCGGGTACGGGAGGAAATCCATTCCTCTGAAAGCCAAAGGGAGCACTGCCATTTATTTCCCTGGGAGCCAGAGCGGGCCGCTAAAAACGCTTGATGGCAAAGCTGAAGGGTAGATAAATTTATTTGCATATACGTCACAATATGTATTTATTGAATTTTCATAATAGTGCTACGGTTCACGTGGTGTTGCTCGATTTTTTCCAGGGTGCTTCTGTTTTGAAAACAATTTTGATACTGCACAGAGTCAGACACATTTCAAAACCCTTCAATTCGTCATTAGACATTTGGCTGCTTGCCTGTTCTGCTGATAATATTGCAAAACTACATTAATTTACTGAATTATTTTTGTGAATCAGTTCACACAGCATTCAGAATGATACTTGTCATGCATCAGATGATTAACTATTAAAAGCATAGGTTTACTTGTTATGCTTATTGTGCGGTACAGCTCGAAGTTTGCTTAAGTGTGCAATTTAAATTCAAAGATGGGTGAGGAATAATGATTCCTCTGCTTTTAAAGTTCTGTCATGAAACACTACAGGAATAATCCTTCCACTTGTGCTCTGCATTGCCACTTACCTTTCTGCTCAGCCAGGAATTTTCCCTAGATTCTCACAAGATCCAGAGTTTCCTTCTCTGGAGACGTTTAAAACCCGCCTGGGTATGTTCCTATGTGACTCGGTCTAGGTGATCCTGCTCTGGCAGGGGGACTGGACCAGATGATCTTTTGAGGTTCCTTCCAGTCTCTAATTTTCTGTGAATCTGTGATCACAAATTTTTAATACTCTTACAGAGATGATCTGTTCCAGTCCCCAAAATCTCAATCACAAGGGCAGCCTGAATGGGTCTTCTTGTGCAGAAGGTCTCTGCATGAATGAGCCCAACTGCAGTGCCAGGGATCAGAATCTTCCTCTGTGCCTCTCCTAAAACTCAAAGGGTGTGACTGTGCTCTTGATACTGAAAAATGACATCCTAGCCTTTTCCAGCCTTGCAAACCTATTCAGAATTAATGCAAACAAGTAAGGTTCTGGCTGAGCGTTACCTTAGAAGGAACGCTAGGGATTAATTATATCCAGCAGCACTGCATGACTTCTGCATGTTCTTTAACATCTAGGCCAACACCTAGATGTTGATGCGTGGCAAAGGCTTGATGCATTATCTTCTGCTAGATTTAGTTGTAGGATCAAATTCAGGCAGTTATCTTTTTAAAGGGAGAGTTCTTGGCCCCAAAACGCCAGTCATTTAAGTAACAAAGTAAATGTCCAAATTAACCTGAAACTTCTAAGAAAGTAAACAACGAAAAATGTGAGAGGACAAATAGGTGAGAGGTTTCTTGAGAAGATAAACCCTTTTGAAACTGGGGGAAAGACAGCGCTGTGATCTGCTCTGATGTTAACAGCTTTCTGTGATGTTCACTGAGAGGGACTGGGCCAGGCTCCTTCTGTGGTGTGAAGGAAGACAGGGGATCCGAGTCAGCATAAATCAGTACCTGCAGGTCAACACTGCTTTCCAGAGCTCTACACTTTGACAGAATGCCTTTGAAACTGTTTTCATTTACTTCAGCTGAGGATCTGGCCTGAAAAAAAATGGGTGAGTGCAATTCAAAAGGTTTAAAATATAAGTACTCTGATCAAAATACTTTTTCATGATAAGGTTATTGAACAAAAAAAAATCTCTGAAATAGTTTAAAATGAAGAAAGAATGTTTGTCAGAAGAGTTTAATTGAGATAATTTTACAGAGAGGGACTGTGAAAATGCTGCAACTGCCATCAGTTGCAGCCATAAAGTGTTTTCATTGCTAAATATGATTGATTACTTTATTTTATTTTTATTACCCCTCATTTATATAGCACTAACCACTTCACAACCATTTATAACACAGCGCATACTTCTAGAACCTTAAAGGCTAACTCAGATGAACATGAAGAGAAATGAAGGGAAGGGATGCAATGTCACTTCAATAATGCAATACATACAGCAAGAGACAATCCTTGCTCCGAGGGGTCTTCTGTATGAATAGACAGGGAAGATAAAAGAGCTAATATTAATTCCTCAGTTTATGGATGGAGAACTGAGGCACTGAAAAATCAAGGGATTTACCCAAATTGACAAAGCAACTCTGCCTGAGCTAGACACTGAATCCATTTTCTTCATGCTCTACTTCAACACTTTTCCTTCCCAAAAGGTTGATGTATATTAAAATAACATCAACTTTATACAGTCTGAACTACTCAGCAAGAACATGTGGGGCAGAACTTATTGCAGCTTATACTGATGTGAGGGGCTGGCAGAGTAAAGTGCCCAAGGAATCCCTACGGGGAAATCATCTAGAGTATAGATTATTACAGATAGCAATACAGTGACTTTATGACAAGACTCCAACTCTGAAACCAATTAAGTAATTAAATAATTTAAAACATATAGATACTGGATCTAGGAATGGGCTTACAATTAAATAATTACATGTTAGGTTGATGAGCAACTAGTCGCTAAGAGATTCTAATCTGTTACTAACACGGGTGACACACAAACTGCACTTGGGTCCATAACAAACATCTCCATCCTTTTGAGGGGCTTGAAATCGAGGAGTAAATCTAATTGTCACAACTTCATGAGTTACACGAAAACACTGGACTTCAGGAGTCAGACTTAATCAGCTCAAGGGGTGAATGAAAATAATTACAAAAACAGAACTGGATTTGTTTCAGCAGAATAAAAGTAGGAGAATCACTGCAAGAAAAAAAAAAATTAAAAGGTTCCAGCTTGCTCTACCCAGATAAAAGGATTTCTGTTACCTGGGTACATATAAGGATCAAATCTGGTAGTGATTTACTCTATTTTTTAAAATCAAAATATATACAAGGTATAAAGGATAAAATTGTGTAGAAATACTACTCATAAATAAAAATAGTAATAATGTAAATACATTTCAAAGTAAAGCTCATGCACATTAATTGCCCTTTGCCCAAGACTTTTTTTAATTAAAAAAAATTTTTTTTCTTCTTTCACTAATAATAATACTTCTTTGATTTTATTGAGGAGAAAAGGGGGTTTTGTTACTGATGCTGAAGCAAAACACAGAACGAGTCTGTTTTAACATCTTTTTATGCCTGTTCATGCTGTTTTCATTGGGAATTCTGCTGCAGAAAGTCCTTCAGAATAAAACCTTGAGATTATCTGCAGAAAAGCTTCAGTGATGCTTTAGCTTTACAAATGGAAAAACACCCCAATACAGTCTTCTATAGGAGTTGGATCGATATTTTTCCTTTTTTTTTTTCTACAGGGTTTTAATTTGAGATATTTTGGGTGAGATTCAGTGAAGCATTGCTTCTGCAATAGGTGTGTGCTGACAACAGGAGATGAGAAGACCCTGGCTCAGTGTAAACACATGCTTGTCCCTGGTGTGACATTTCCTGTAGAAGAGAGCATGAACAAGGTCATTTCAATTCAAGATAAAGATGCTAATTAAAAAAAAATCCTATATGTACTAGATGCTACAGCTAAATACACATACATGTGTGTGTGTGCATATGGATATGTTCATACATGAAGTATGAAATAAAACCTGGCTCAAAATGATCCTTTCGCAAGGCTGGAACTTGCTCAGCTCAGGAATTCACTCACCTGTGGTCACAGATTTTGTAACCAGAACCCCAGGAAGGACTGATGCAATGACATCTGTTAGATTTATAAATAAATTTGATTAGTCTATTGTTTTGTTTAATTTTCTTGTAAGAAAGAGGCTGAAGTGTTTTGTGGAACCTCTGCACACTGTTAGCCATGCCCAAGGGCTGGCAGCGCTTTCACTCCACGTGCAATGCACTGCACAGGGTGTGATCGTAGCAATGATTGCAGTTCATTAACTTTATTGCAGCTGGATTAAAATAAAGCATGGCTTAACAAACTCTAAACTAATAAAACCTGTACTGTTTCCTCAAAATAATAAAAGAGTTAATAGCTGGGATCATTTAAACGGACTGACAAGAGGAGCAGATGTTAAGGTGAAACAGATCTGCAGGAAATGCAAGGAAACACCCTCCTCTAACAGAGGCCACAGGGACTGATGTTCCTTGTAGCACGTTACCTCGTTTACACAACCATTCTGTTCCTGTCCTACAGCTCTGTACTATCACAGAACCACAGAACATTAGGGATTGGAAGAGACCTCAAAAGATCATTTCACAGCCAAAATATTTCTCCATTTCTTGAGGCTCTACAAAATGTACAAACCATATATTTCACAGAATCACAGAACATTAGGGACTGGAAGAGACCTCAAAAGATCTTCTAGTTCCCCGCCCTGCCACAGCAGGATCATCTAGACCAAGTGGCACAGGAACATACCCTGGCAGGTTTTAAATGTCTCCAGTTAAGAAGACTCCACAACCTCCCTGGGCAGCCCCTTCCAGTGCTCTCTCACCCTCACTGGGAAGAAGTTCCTTCTCATATTGATGTGGAACCTATGTTCCAGCTTACAGCTGAAGGGCTCCAGTCAGCCTTCTGGTGATGACATGTCACACCACTGTGCCACACCCTGCAGGGTCTGTGCAGAGACATGCATGTTCATGACACTTAGAGAATTACAAACAGGGCAGAATCCAGACAACCTGAGCATGAAGGAAGTCCTGAGCAACCCCCCAGTGATGTGCAGAGTCAGACCTAAGTGCAGAACACAGCGAAGGACCTCATTAATATGATGGGGAAACACACCTGCTTCTTTCTTTACAGACAGGTCCCCATTGCTTTCATAGGTTTGAGAAATGGGCTTGGAGGGCAATCCAACATTAGTGCAAATTTCCTCACGTGGCACTTTTTTCCTTAGGACTGTTTGCCTTTTGCTAAGGCTCAGCCATGTATGAGTAGCCTGGATCCTCGTGTGTTCCTCTAGACCTAATCACTTCTACTCATGTAAGTGTGTGGGCCACCTAGACCAGTTTCTTTTCCAGAGTCTTTCATATGGGTGTACAGGGAACATACAGGATGAGCACCCAGCACTATCCTGGGAAATTCACAGGAAAGGTAATCAATCACTTTACACAGACATCACAAACATCAGATAACACCCCAGAGTTCAGTTAGAAACTATGAAGATGTTCCAGATTTCAGAGATGTTGCCTTGCCCAAGTGCTGGTGGCACCTGCGATCTGTGTATGAGGAACTGCACGGGGCTGCCATGAAAAGGCCAAGTGCAAAAGATGGATGATCAGACCTAGGGATGACTTTATATAATATTCTATTCCTTACCTGAAGCATCCTTTAAAGTGTTAGTAATTAGTACTGTTGTGACAGGAAAATACCATGATGGCCAGGGACCCCAGGGGCTGTGATACTGGAAGAAAATGTAAGATCTCAGTAAGTTTAGCAAAACGAAGCCCAGGCTATAGACACATCAGGCTGGGAAATGCCTGGGAGAGTGAAAAGCTATTTACACAGGTTTAGAGCTATTTTGAAAAGACTGACACAAAAACAAATAGGTGTAAACTGCCCATGACTAGCTTCAGTCTGGAAACTAGGGGATTTATAACCAGGAATGAGGTAAACATCTGGAACAGCCATCCGCTATTATGTGAAGATAAAACATTACAACTACTTCTGAGCAGAAGCAGCTTGAAATAATGTCTTGTCTTCCAGCAGATCCAGAAGAGATTTAAGAAGCTGAGAGTTTGCTTTGCTGACCTGCAGATTTGACACTCTGGTGTTACCTGAAACTTGGAGGCATCGTTGCCAGTATCAGCTGTGATAGAGGTTTTCTTAGTGTTTGTGGCCATTGGCAATGAATGGTATTTGCTGTGAAGCTTTTACAAAGGGTCCGTAGGAATCGTTTTGCTGGGCAGAAGGCATGTGGTGAGCACGCTCCACTGAAGCCAAAAGATTCCTTAAATGTCTTTCCTGCACTGTGCAATTAAATCTGCATACAAGTTGCTCCTAATATAATTTGTTGCATGCAAACACCAGATCAAATTCTGCCAGTCTTGCTTGGATTAAGCAACCCTCAAACAAATAGTCTCTGAGAATTTCCACTGGGACAACTCACAAGACTAAGTGCTGCTACACATGATGAAAGGTGGCAGAGCTTGTCTTGGAATGAACAAGCATGATGCTTCTCCTTACAGTTCTCGGCCTCTCCAGAGTGATGCCACCCAAACATCTTTTCCTAGCGGGTTGCCAGAAGATTTCTCCTCGGATTTGAGCCACCCCAACAGAAAGAAATGTCTCAAATGTACTTGGTCTAGGTGATCGTGCTGTGGCAGGGGGATTGGACTAGATGATCTTTCGAGGTCCCATCCAATCCCTAAGGATTATATGATTCTATGATTAAGTTTATGGCTTATTAAATTTATGGCTTTCTTTTTTTTTCATCATTGGTGCAGGCAGGAGTGGTTCCGGCTGTGGGACAAAGGTGACAAAAGCAGACAAAATACCACATTTTCAAAGTTGCTTAATAGTATCTTTCAAAAGCTATTAGCACCAACAGAGTCACTTCATCACATTATACCTACAAAGCCAGCTCTGGCACTACCAATCATTGGTGCATTCTGAAAGGCCCTCTAGCAGTGAGATATGGATTGCACATCACCTTCCTAGCCAGCTTGTTGAACCACAGTCATTTATTCAGTTGGTATTGAGAGTCTGAGGGCATGACAGTACATCTGACCCCTTTTGGGTAAAATTTGATCTGGCATTTCATTTCACAGGCTCAGCCACCAGTCTGTCAAATCTTCATTTTGCTGGTGCCCAGTAGAACTGCTGACGCTTGTCTCTAACTCCTGGTGCTTTCATCTTTCAGCAGCAATAAACATGTCACACTGCTGAGGTGAAACACAATCTGGAATTAAATTTACTGCATATAAAATATGGTGCCCTCTTTATTGGTTCAAATACTTGTCACTCATAATTTATTTGAAAGTGTATGGCATTCATGAGGCGAGAGTGCTGCTGGAAATGGAGGTGGAGTGCGCTGCAGAACTCCGAGCCCCAGTAGTCTGCGAGAGCTCTTTCTCTCCTTTAACATCCATTGCCACGTCCCTTGCCAATCCTGAGTGATATAAACACATCGAATACGATATCGGTGCCTCAGACAATAAACAGGATGTATCTCGGTGAAAACGAGTTCGAATTTGTCTGGCAGCAGAGAGGCTGCAGGAAGATAACCAGAACTGCTCTCAGAAGAACAAGTGGGCAGACGTTTGTACGTGTGTGTTCGGGGGAGGGAAGGCTGGGAAGGAGCTGGATTTAGCCCTAGCCCATTTCAAACTCTCTCACCAAGCCTTTCCTTCTGGCACTCAACTTTTTCATGATTTATTCCAAATACTGTCGATCAGCTTTAACTAATACAGTTCTTGTATGAAGCACCTCTCTAATCTCTTCAAACACAGATGTGGAAGCACGGCTTAGAGCATGGAGGCCAACAAAAGCACTTTGCCTGTACCAGTGATTAGCTTTGATTGACACAGTACACTTCTGCTTTCACAGGCGTACTTTAACACCCATAAATGATTGTTTTAAAATGAGAAGCACTGGGTAGTGCAGCTCTGGCTTTAGTAAATATGCACTACAAATGTAGTAGCAGATAACTGAGAGAATGCAAACCACTTGATACTCTTTTCTGTCTTTTCTTCTCCTTTTACAGACCTATTTATTTATTCATTTATCCAGTGTGTATTGAGAATTGTCAAATAAAAATCATAATATCTTTTCTGCTTAAACCTGGACTTCCAGTCCTGTCCTGTGTGGGCTTGGTAGTTGTTTTTAATAAGGAACAGGAACCGTCGTTAAGCTAATGCATCACGTGAGGGGTTTTCCCGGTTGTAACAGACAGACTGTATTAAATGAAAATAAGGAAGGATGAGGAAAAGGCAGTTTTGGGATGTGTAAGGACATCCAGAGTACAAAGCACAGCAGAGAATGTCAAATATGCACAGCAAAAAAACATTTGCAGAAACAAGTTCTGTAGCTAATTGCTTAATTGCTAATTTTTTCTGGAATCTACTTGATGTGTTTGTGAATACAGCCATGTGATGCTTGAATACACACTCAAAGCTCTAAATTAGAGAGAACCAGAGTATCCAAAAAGCTAAAAAAAACTTCCACCCACCAAGCATCTGTAGCCTTCTTATCAATCAGCACAGCCCATTCCCTCTTTGCCCCTTGAAGAAAAGCCCAGCTCTGCTCGGTGACCTACAAACCAGCCAGCACACAGTCTGATGGGACAGCTTGGGAAGCAAGTCACAGTTTTAATCTCTTTCTGCTGATTTCAGTCTCCTGGTCACACATGAAGGCAGAGGTATTTTGGGGGTATCAAGGAACAACAATAATTTAAAACAAATTTGAACCATTCTATAACACTATGCTTGAAAATGAACTGGAAGTGAGGGCAGACAATGGGGCACAGAGGTAATGAGATCCTGGTGAGAAACAGCCATTACGGAGTGAATAGCCACTGTATGCCACGGAGGAAACTTCCAAGTGATCTCGAGATTCCAGTTTGTGTAAGGTGTGCTACCAGTAATCAGTAACCCAATAAGGGAGATACTGCCGACGGAATGGACTCCTCAGCATTTCTGCATTTAGACCTTCGTATAAAGCGTCTGAATTACCTGCTTCTCGAAATGATGGGACAGGCAGGTTTCTTTCCCTCCGCTGAGTAGGTTCTAGTGTTAAACGCAGCTGTGAGGCTTCCAGTCTGGTCTGTAAGAGCAAACAGGACACTACATGTAAATACCTAAGTGAAAGAAGAAGAAGAAGAAGGAAAGACAGGTGGTTGCAGTCTGCCTGTATTCCAAACCACCCTTTTGAAGAAGTAATGTGCACAAGCTGGGAAGTCATACACTTGTTTTAATAAGCCTATGAGTCTAGTATTTTACACATAACTGTGTCCATCACCTGCTATCTTTGCTATAGTGTCAGCAAGGCACTGTAATGCAGAGGCTCCTGGATTGGTACAATTAGTTGGGCGATAAAATCCGTGTTCCAAGTCTCCCCCTCCACGCGCGTGTGCACGCAAACCAATGCACGTGTGTGCTGGCACACGTCAGCATTTTCACATGTGTGTGCACACAGGTATTCATGAGACGAGAGAAAAGGTGACAGACAAGTCACTTCTGCTGAACGCAGCGGTTTTAGTCTCCTTGAGCAAAGGTGATGTGTTGTTCCCTCCTCTGCTGAGCAGCTCCACTGCTTTTTAGTTTTTAAATTTTCCAGTATCACACGCCAGGAGAAAAGATGTAACTAAACCAGTATCTATGTAGGCTGCTCATGGGCTACTTAAATAGCTTTCATGGGAACAATCTGTACATCCATGAGGATGTAGGCATGTTTTACAGGGAGTTTAGATTCTGTGTCCTTGCACTGAGAATACAGTCAACACAATTCCACAAAAACACGAACGGGACGGAGAACCCACCCTGCAGAAAACCTACATGAATTCTGCTCCTGTGAGGTTCACAGGACAAAAATCGCTACGGCAAATTTTGCAAGAATAAATGGCAGTCTTTTCACATTTGAAAATGGTTCTGTTCATTCTTTAGACTTCCTGTCAGACTTCAAGGACACTCCGGACACGCTGCACTTTTCACTCTGTCCAGAAGATGTTCGGTTACCAATACCCCGCAGAAAGTGAAGTCTTCTCCTTGAAAACGACACAAAATTTGGCTAGGGAGAGAACAGAGGCCTGACCAGCTCTTTCCTGAACAAAGGATTTCTTAAGTGGAAGAAATTCTCTTCGTCTCGCCTGAGTGGCTGGGCTGACATCCGGGGAAAAAGCAAATCCTATTCCCATTGTACGCTGCTGATGGAGAGCCTTGTGCGGTCTTAATTGTTCTCTGTCTGTCTGCTGACACCTTATACAGAATGGTACATTTCAAGTCCTCTTCCAATTTTTGTCTTCTGACAGGGATCAAAACTGCCTTTTCATATATTCCTTTCCAAAATTAAAACCCATGGCGACCCACTTTTCAGGAAAATCAGCAAGGTCCCTTCCTCAGAATCCCATGCAGAGGCCCACAGTTCTGACTGTCTCCTAGTCAGATTCAGAATCATTTCCCCTTAGGTCAGTGCTTTGTGTTTTCCATGAGTGGCAAGAGTCCCTGGGTGGGTTTTGTTCAGTCATTTCTTTCTTTTGTCTTCAGTGCAGCCTATCCATTTTCCTGCCGCTTCTTCTTGCATCATCTGTGCTCACACTCTCGTTTTCCTCCTTTCTCTTCCCAGTTCACAGTCTCCAGCATGCAACTGCCCCTTTCTTGCGTGCTTTATGCTCTTGTCCAATCCCTTTGCCTCTTCCTTTTCTTCTGTGCCTTTGTTTGCTTCTTGTTGTGTCCTTATTCCTGCAGGAGATGAAGAGCTGGGAAGCCTGCAGCCATGAGCTCTTCCTGAATCTGAATCGGAAACTATAGCTGATAGGGTCAATACTGCATGAAGATATTATAGACAGGAAGGTTTGTATATGGGGATTGTTGTGGAGTCTTCTTCTCTGGAGATGTTTAAAACTCACCTGGACATGTTCCTGTGCAACTTGATCTAGGGGATCCTGCTCTAGCAGGGGGATTGGACTAGATGATCTTTCGAGGTCCCTTCCAATCCTTAATGTTCTGTGATTCTGCGATTCTGTGATTCTTCCTTCATGTATCTGACCGTCACCCCTCTCACGCACGACAGGACTGTATGCCATAAAACATTCTCCCCGAGCTGAGGTAAGCCATGGGAAAGGCCCCCAATTGCTGTCACACAAAAGGAATGTGAGAGAAAGCTGAACACCAGCATGTGAGGGTTTGAGCTCTTTCAAGTTTTAGATTTGCTAAAAATTCTGTCATGTCACATATCATCCATTTCATCCTCTTTCTCAAACTTTTGCACCTTTTTTGAGGCTTGGGCTCCATTCCTGCAATCCTCCAGGAGAGGCAATCATCACGTTTCTCTTTCCTTTATTAGCATTTGTCTTAAAGCCACCAGCATATGTGTAGTTCTCTCTCGGGTTTTTTCAGATTCCCAGATGTCTATATTTGGCTCCAGCAATCTGTGTTTCGGAGTGTTTGTCATGTGTCAAGATTATAACTTGGAACATCTAGAACTGAAGAATTTGGATCCAGCATTTACGAGGGAGGACAGGATACTGTTTCCTCAGGAGGGGAAAAGCTAGCTGGCAGGTGCCCTGCCCCATCAATTCCCATCTTCCCTACCAATAGACCAGTAGAAAGACTCTGCACTGAAGTGGCAAATAACGGAGAGGCACTGGCATCACACTCATATTTGATGTTTCAGTCAGTTCTGGCTTGGGCTCTCTGGGAAAAGATCTAAGTCTAGACAGACCAGGCAAATTTGATTATTATACCCCATCAGCGCTTCTGTCAGTGTAAAATGCAGAGTGGAAAGCAAATCAGAAGGAGAATTGATGAGTAAGAAGAGTAGGAGGTTCATGAGTAGTCAGCACTGAACATGGGATGCGCAATGTATCTGGGCATTCTCTATGCTTCTAGAGGTTTCAGCATGATCCTATAACAAACATCACGCAAACATATTTGTAAGAGTCTAGATCCACTCAGCCTCACAATACCCTCAGGGAGCATCTCAGAACATACAGCAAAGTGTTGCGGACACAAA
The DNA here is from genome assembly GCA_013400115.1 of Rhinopomastus cyanomelas. Classification (NCBI taxonomy): domain Eukaryota; kingdom Metazoa; phylum Chordata; class Aves; order Bucerotiformes; family Rhinopomastidae; genus Rhinopomastus; species Rhinopomastus cyanomelas. The sequence goes on along the minus strand of VXBP01006017.1, from coordinate 208,455 downwards.
TCCATGTGGATATTCTTACTCATCTTGGGGGTGTTTGTGGAGGAGAAGCTCAACATGACCCAGCAGTGTGTGCGGGGAGCCCTGAAGCCAACTGTGTCCTGGACTGGGTCAAAGGAAGTATCACCAGCAGGTCAAGGGAGATGATTCTGCCAACTACTCTGTTCTTGTGAGACCTCACCTGGAGTGCTGTGTCCTAAACAAAAGTACATAAACGACTCTTGGAGAGAGTCAAGATGAGGACAACAAGGATGATCAGAGGGCTGGAACACCTCTGCTGTGAAGACAGGGCTAAGGGATTTGGGGCTGTTCAGCCTAGTGAGAAGGCAGCTCTGAGGGGACCTTATAGCAGCCTTCCAGGACCGGCAGAGGGCTACAGGAAAGCTGGGTAGGGACTTTTTATGAGATACTCTAGTGACAGAACAAGGGGGATGGTTTCAACCTAAAAGAGGGCAGACTTAGATTGGATATTAGGAAGAAATTCCTCCCTGTGAAGGTGCTGAGGCACTGGAACAGGTTGCCCAGAGAGGTAGTGGATATCCCCTCCCTGGAAGTGTTGAAGGTCAGGTTGGATGGGGGTCCGGGCAAGCTGATCTGATGACCATGTCACTGCCCATGGCAAAGGGTTGGAACTAGATGATCTCTGAGGTCCCTTCCAACCTAAGCCTTTCTATGAATCTACAGTTCTGCGATCTTCAGCCTTAATTTGCACGTGTTGCAGTAGTATTCAAGGCGTGGTGAAGCACACTTCACTACAAACTAGCAATGTAAGGTAACACAGAAGGTCTGCGGTTCGGTACAGCACATGCTGGAGTGTGCACCATGCTGAAATATAGGCAAATTTACCTTCACTTGAATTAACCTTAATTAGCTGGATTAAATCTAGCCAGAATTAAGTTTATGCTACTCAGTCATGAATCACGTTACTTGACTGTAGTGGCTCTTTAGCACTACTCAGCAAACGAAACATTTCTGTGTCTATGAGCACCTGTGTCTGTAGGAACAGAATCATGGCATCATTGTCCCTGGGTTGGAAGGGACCTCCAAGGGTCATCCAGTCCAACGCCCTTGCAATGAGTAGGGACATCCTCAACTAGATCAGGTTGCCCAGAGCCTTGTCCAGCCTCACCTTGAATATCTACAGGGTTGGGGTCTCAACCACCTCTCTGGGCAACAGGTTCCAGTGTTCAACCACCCTCCTGCTGAAGAACTGCTTCCTTACATCCAGCTTAAATCTGCCCTTCTCTAATTTGAAACCATTGCGCCTCATCCTATCACTCCAGCCCTTCATAAACCAGCCCTTTGCAGCCTTCCTGTAGTCCCCTTCAGGTAGAAGGTCACCATCAGGTCCCCTTCTCTTCTCCAGCCTGAAGAACCCCAGTTCCCTCAGCCTGTCCTTGTACGAGAGGCTCTCCAGCCCCCTGATCATTGTCATGGCCTCCTCTGGATCCAATCCATCAGGTCCATGTCCTTTCTGTATTGGGAGCTCCAGATCTGGATGCAGGACTCCAGATGAGGACTCACTAGAGCAGAGCAGAGGGGCAAAGCATGTGCATGTCTCCACATCACAACAAGAATTCAAGGCACTCTGCCACAAGGAGAAGCATTGGAGTGTCTGTGTTGAATCAGTTAAAAGTATTGGGTTTTTTTATATTCACCTCACCCTGGATTGTAGTTTTTATCTGCGGACTTCCTCCATAGAGGGATGAGATGAATGTAGAAAAAAAAAGATCGATTTAAAAATTGTTGCTTTGCCTACAGTATTCTTATAGCATTTGTGGACATTGATCAAAACTCAAGGTTCCATTAAAAAAATGCCATCAATTTTTTATTTTTTAATGGAAAAGGAAATAAATCTTTAAAGAAGATGATCTCTTAATTAATCACAGAGAAAAAGTGAGACTAATGCCTAGTGGTTTGGTGATTAAGAGAGAACAGAACGGAGGACTGGATAGCTTCAAACAGTGCGGTTTTTGCCTCAGTACAGACTGACAGCGATGGAGAACCCGTGGGGCAGAACCTGACTCATGCCAGCACGTGTATTCCCTGACTTAGCTGTCATCCTGCTGACTCCCACCTATCGCTTCTGGCAAGACCAGTGATGAAAGACAGCGTAAGGCAAACACGTTGCATTGAAATAGCCCAAACTGGCGTAACAACAGCAGCTGAAAGCTGAGCTTTGAAGTTTGCCTGTGTTTTGCAGGGGTTAGCTGGGTACCCAGTAATCTCAGTGCATTGCAACGACAGCCACAAATGTGGTCTCCTCTATCCCAACCACCATCTCACAGATGGCCAGACCAAGTTACCTTGCATAGAAGGCAACTGTAGTATCATTTAATAATACTCACTAAATATATTGCTTTTCAGGCAGGTTCTTAAGGCACCCAGGTAGGCAAATTGCAAAAACAAAATTCACTTTAGCAGCTGGAGGTAGTTATCACCTCCTGCTGCAGAAGTCAGGTCTTATTTAAAACAGATTAATCTGTTCTCACTCCCCTATATGACCCTTCTGCTTTATCTAGAATGAAACACCAACGCAGAGCAGGAATTACATGGCTGGCACTATAAATGAGACTGTTTCCTTAGTGAATTTTCCAGGGAATGTTTACTGACTGCAGTTATTCTAGGGACTGAAAAAGTTCAGAAGAACCTTCTTATGGTTGGAGACCTTCCTGAGCCGAAGGTGTAGACTCAATGCCAATAACTAACCATAGGCTCCTAGGGAACAGGAACTCCTTAGGTCTCATATTGTTCCTCCACATGCAAGCGTCTAACACCCTGTGATCCTTTACCCACGCTGGCATTATTTAGTCTTTTTCTTAAACCTTTGCTCCATGTCAGCCTCAGTTTGGAAAACCTTCCCAGCCTCTCAAGTGCTGCAGCTCTAAAAGATCAGAAAACAGTACAATGATTATACTGAATCACATTCTGAAGGAAATCTCATTATTCTGGGCAGTTCTTACTTATGATGTCTGAAATGTGCCACAGTCATTGTTAAACTAAAAAACAACCATTTTTGCTCTTGCTGCAGTTCTTGGGCTTTACCCAGCATAGCCAACAAAAAGACTGATGTGCTTCTACCCTGATCCAAAAGAGACCGGAGCCATAGAATTACAGAATGGTTTAGAAAGGACTTCCAAAGGTAATCAAGCCCAATGAGCAGGAACACCTTCAACTAGATCAACTTGCTCCAAGCTCTGTCAAGCCTGACCTTGAATGTTTCCATGGATGGGATATCTGCCACTTCTCTGGGAAACCTATCCCAGTGTTTCACCACCCTCACTGTAAAAACTTCTTCCTTACATCTAGTCTAAATCTCCCCTCTTTTAGTTTCAAACTGTCACCCCTTGTCCTGTTGCAACAGGCCCCCTTGTAAGCACTGAAAAGTCACAAAAAGGCCTCTACATAATTGATAGTCTCCTTGTACTTGTGTTGTTTGGCCTTTTGACTGCCTAGCTGACCATCTGAATGACCCACCATACCAGCTGAGATGAACTGTGCACCCTATGGGGGCACTCCTGTGAGGCCAGCTCATGCTACTCCACAGTCATTATCTATCCCCGAGCCACAGTGGCCCCATCTGCAGGTTCTTGTGCCGAGTCACTGGGATGTACTGATGCCACCCTTGTTTCTCCTGTTCTACACATACTTCACAACCTGTTAGGCATCCCCACGGTTTTCCCTGTTGTGATCTGTCTCCAGCAACAAGTACTAGAGCTCTGTCTGGCAAAGGATGGAGACTCCAGCAGGGCTTTCACTAGACAACTGTCAACTTATTTGCAGGCTGTGTATTAGTTAATATAATTAAGGCATTGATGCTGTAAATTAAATAGTATAGCAGACATTTTGCTGGCATGAGATCCACACAAGCACTTTCTGTACGCTTGTTTATGAAGCATGAAAGATGAACAAAATGTACAAATTAGAAGTCAAGATGCTCAGAGCTGCTGAAGGGTTTCACCAGCAGTGTATTATTTCTGTTCTGAGGAACTTTGAGGACATTTCCATAATTGATAGCTATGAACTTTTCTTCCTTCCTTTCTTTCTTCTTTTTTTTTTTAAGTGATAGCTGCCAAATTTCATAAATCCTATAATGTTCTGCGCTGTAATTAGTTTGGAAGACTGTGATTGTTTAAGTGTAAGCCAGCAGATAAAGACTGCCAAACCACTTGAGCAGAAAAGTTGTATTAATGGCTTCATATTATCGCTTGCTGATTTATTTAATCTCTTTCAATCAAATTGTGATTCTCAAAACCAAGAAAAACTCAAGCAGTAGTTTTTCACTGCAAGGAGGAAGTGGGCAGAAGGGACACACACACACACAGACACCCAGAGACAAAAGGGCTTTTGTGCCACACAGGGTGCCTCGACAGCCTGGAAGGTCAGTCAGCAGTCACAGGAAAATATGCTGCGGGAAGAGTTATATTTAGTGATGACAGCTACAGTTGTGCAGCATTCAGCTACAACCAAAAGGCTTACCGTGTGCTCTTGCTCCGTGGTGTCCTGGGACACCTCTGTCTCTACTGAATGAAGAGTAGGACACCAGTAGTAGCTGTTAGAAGTGCACTAATCGGCAGTGTTGTACTGCTAACAAACCTCCCTTCACACACAGCTGGTTCCTACACTTTGATAGATGGAGTAGCAAGAGTTCAGCACTAGATGTGAGAAAAGTGTGCTGACCAAAGAATGTATGTCTTTGTTGGCACTATTTGTAAGGGTTAGAGCAAAGGTCCTTTAAAAATACAATCAAAATGAAATACTGCAGGGTTCCTAGGTTATCAGTGGCCGGTGTGTTAGTGCGCACCATTCAGATACCCTGTCTTTTCCAGTAAGCATAGCCAGGACAGCTCAAACCCATGGCATAGGAAGCAGTCTATCCAGCTGTCACCACTTCAACATCAAGGAGTCCCTACACATTGCATGCTGCACTTATACTTCGTTCAAATGCAGCTATTAAAAGCAATTTTCCTAGTTTTCAAGTAAACAAACTCAATGTTTAAACCTGTTCGGTCTTCAACTTTGTACCACAGCGTCCAGCATGAAGGCGTTTTGGTTCCAGTGCAACATAAGCACGTCCACATTGGCAAAAGATATGGGAGTAATCCCATGAATAGTAGATTGCTTGATTTTAGCCCAGTCTGAAGTCACTCAATGGATCAAGTCCTCTGCAAGAAGAAAGTTATACTAAAGGTCTGAGATCACAATAAATCACAAGGAGCTAAAGCTATCGTTACTGCACAGTTACACTCACAGGATTCACTCTTTGGGTGCAGTTAATGACATTCATTGAGGTGACCATGATCCTGGATTTGCCACCAAAGCTAAAGGAGCTTTTCCCTTCCTCAACTTATGAGGTTTTAACACTTGTTTTTATTCTGGATCTGAGTGAAAGCAAATGCTTTCTCAAATTTTCATATGAATTGTTGAAGGTGACCTTTTCAACAGGAGTTTGGATATGAGAGAGCGACTCTTAAAATTTTAAACAACATGTGAGGCTGAGAGGTGAGTGGCTGGGAGTTGCTGGGGTGACCACAAGGCATTTAAACATGGCTGTACTGGGAACCAGGCAGACATGAGGAGTGTGGGAGGGCATGTGGGTGCACATGAGAGAGTCCTGCCTCTGCCTGCCTGTGCAGCAGCCTGCAGGGAAGGGCACACAGTGACGGTGCCACAGGCTCTGCCTGCTCTACCTCGTTGCAATGGTTTCCTCTCAGCAGAAGGCCATGGCCTCTTCATATGCTGCTCCCAGGACAACTGAAACATCTACCCAGAAGGAGCTTCAGGGTAGACACTCAGTCCCCCAAGCACCAGGCTGCAGAGGGTGCCCGGCTGTGGCACCAGGCAAGGAGGAAGCACAGAGCTCATCTGTGGGACATGTGCGCAGGCAGAAGAACTACTCCTTTTGGTGATAGAACTCCAACAGGAGGTGAGTAGACCGAGAAGCATCAAGGAGTATAGACAGAAATAGACAGGAGCACTCCCTGCCTTCCCTAAAACGGGCTCAATGGTCAAATGGAGCTCAGGATAGACAGCAATGGAAACAGGTGCCTGCTCAGAGCAGCAGAGGTTCCAATCACAGCCTCACATACATTCCCAATCAGTCCTATAGAACAGTTAACAGTGGTTTGGAATCTGAGGGTCAGTGAAGATCTAGCCAAGGGTAAGGTAGTCAGCACCATGCATTACAACTGCTTCTACCAAGAAAAAGAGAAGAGTAGTCCTCATAGATGAGTCCCTTCTGACTCTGCCAAAGGGCTCAATATGCCAATCTGACCCATCCCACAGGGAGGAGGTCTCCCTGGGGCCAGGTTAAGACACTCCCTGGTCATCGTCCTGTACTCTGTACTGGTAAGGCCTCATCTCAAGTACTGGGGTCAATGTTGGGCATCTCAGTACAAGAAGGGCATAGAGGTGCTGGAGCAAGTCTAAAGAAGATGCAACAAGGCTGGTAAAAGGCCTGGAGTTGTTTAGTCTGGAGAAAAGGAGAACTTATTGCTCTTTACAACTCCCTGAAAGGAAGTTGTAGAGAAGTGGGGTCTGGTCTCTTCTCCCAAGTCACCAGCTGCAGACCAAGAGTAAATGGCCTCAGATTGTGCTGGGGAGGTTCAGATTGGACATCAGGAAAAATTTCTTCACTGAAAGAGTGGTTAGGGATTGGAACAGACTCAGGGGGGAGAATTACCATCCCTGGAGGTGTTCAAAAAAACAAGTAGATCTGGCACTTGGAAACCTGATTTAGTGGGCAGGGTGGCATTGGGTTGACAGTTGGACTTTATGATCTTTGAGGTCTCTTCCAAACACAATGATGATGCAATTCTATGATTCAAATTCTGCACATTGTTTTCTAATTCAGTGAAGCAAAAATATTCTGCCCAGCTGGTTTTATTCCTTCCACAACAAATTGGCGGTATGGACTTTAGAAAAACAGAGGCACGTGCTACATGCCCTTCTAGGCTCTCAAACTTAACATAAGCACAGGCTTTTAAATTAGATTAATTTTAAAGTTAAATGCTTTATGAATATGGTTTTCTGATTTAAAGCCAAAGCAGCCAGATCAATTTTACTGCGATTTTTAGCACTTAGGTTTCAAATTGAAGAATTTATTGTGATTTTGAGGATTTAAATTGAGCCATCACTCTGAGCCTGGCGAGTAGGCAAACACTGGGAAATCTGGAAAATAAACCCATTACCTGAAACAATTATGATGGTTATTTGTTTCATAAAATTATATTCAGACGTTGCTTGAAAACAGTGGTATAGTTACTACTCAGTTGTAATTGTCTATTATGACTGCCACTTTAGTAGATATATTCAATAGAAAACAAAGACCAAAAAAAATCAAAGGTATTTGAATGCGTAAATAAGCTGTAAGTCCTGTTTGAATGCTAAATTTTAAAATACTGTTTATTTATGTCAGGAAAATGGAATTTTATAAAATCCAAAGGACAACAGAGGTATTACTTCAGATTTCAGATGTTCTAGACTTTCTTTGGTTCATTGGTTTTCTATGAAAAAATGCTGTCATAAATCTGAGAAGGAACTTCTTCACACTGAGGGTGATGGAGCACTGGAACAGGCTGCCCAGGGAGGTTATGGAGTCTCCTTCACTGGAGACGTTCAAGACCCGTGCATGTGTTCCTGTGCGACTTGGTCTAGGTGATCCTACTCTTGCAGGGGGATTGGACTAGACGATTTTTCGAGGTCCCTTCCAATTCCTAATGATTTTACGATTCTATGATTTTTCTTTCTTGTCTACACCACTGTTTTGTTAAACTGTGATTTTCTTTTCTAGATTTCTAAACTACATATTTTCATCTAGGGAAAACACTTTGATATCAACATCTTTAGCACAATTCATTATTGTAGCTCTTGACAGGTAGAAGCATGAAAATACCTTGTCTTAGTGACTCAAGACTTTTACACTCTTCAAGTCCTATCAAAGAGCCGATTTTGGAGACTAATGCATGGACCTTGAACAAGCCTTTGTATCTCAGTAAAATCTTATCCTTTGTAAAAATAGCTACAAAATGTTGGATTTCACACTTGCAATCAGACAGAGCTTGGCAAACTATTCTGCTTTCCGGATAGGAAGCAAAGTCCCCAGTACCTATTACACAACATTTAATGTATTGCATGACATAGACACAACAGATAAACAATTTAATTAGCTGGTATGAAAAGTCAAAAAGTGTAGGTGTAATAGAAAAGTACATCAGGAGATTTCGGTAGGGTCTGTAAATATTCTTTGTGATGTCCAACCATAAGGAGACAGTGAAAGGATCAGGTTGTTGCATCTTTCCATGTAAGGGAAGAGACAGACAGATTGAAGGAGGAAGCCATGCTCCAAATAAAAACACAAGCATTGAGCTATGGGACTGTACATCAGACCAGGTCAGCAGCATCCAAGCACTACACAGACACAGGCGCTTCTGCACATTCTGTAGAACTCAAGTCAGAGCTGCCATAAGCACTCGTCCAAAAGAAAGCTGTAGAATGGATGAAGTCTTTCAGTTTTACCTTTCATTGTAAAATGACTTTTGCTTTGCTGTGGCACCAGCAGGCAGAAGACACCTGCCTCCTCAGGCTGGGTGCCCACAAAAGGAATATCCGGTATAAATCGGTTGTAAAGTCTAGACTGTCTCCAAGCACCAGCTCTGATGTGAGAATGTCTTTTGATTTAATTACAGTTTAATTACATGCTCTGAGGTTTGTCTGATATTTGAGGTCCTTCATTCAAGGAAAATTTTTCCTTGAAGACTAAATTAATTAGATAGCATGTGCAAACAAACTGCTCTGTTTATAAATGCATATAGGTGACATATTGTTATTTTGCTTGAAAATTAAAGCTCCTCCATATGAGGCTCCTCTTAGCATTGATTTTTTTAGTGTATTTTGCACCAAGTGATTTGAAGAAACAAAATTAAAGCAGACGATTTATGAGGAAGCCTCACAAAATCCTAAAGATGATATTTTTCCTTACCAAACTGAGGTGGTAACTCAAAACAAAAAGAGAGGTGGGAGAAGCAATAAAGAGAGCAGACCATTTAAATTCTAAGAAAGAAATTAATTACTACAATCTTAAAAGCTGCAGGGGAGACATATGCCTGTAATCAAATTCTGGGAAACAAGCCCCTGCAAACTCTCGCATTTCAACTTCCAACTCACTACCATTTCATGTTCATTTTGTGATGAAGTGTGAGTTTTCTAAAACAAACAAACAAACAAACAAACACAAAATCAGTTATAAAATTTCCATTTCTCCAAGCAGCTGAAAAGTCCCTCCTGATTTCCCAACAGCAAAGCGAGCTGCCTTCCAGACTGTTGAGAAATGAGGTAATGGCTTTGCGATTCCATTCCTTTGCTCGGAGCAAAGAATAGAAGCTGGGAAAAGAGAGTCTCAAAAAGTGTGCTCTTTATCCTCTTCGTTGGCTGCCTTCTGCAGCTTTCAGCCCCAGGAATGCACGGGATGATGTAGTGCGGCCGGTATGTACGGAAGCACTTGCAAACCCATTGTACTTAATGAGACTTGGAAAGCAGTCAGTACCAGGGCACTTCTTATTATGCTTTTCATCAAGGCCACAAAGAAGGACAGCAGAGAGGCGTGAAATGTTACAGAGTTTTTGTAAATATTTAGGGTAGAATTTTTAAAAACTAGCCGATTGATTTCAAACATCCTCAGCTGCCCACAAACTCCTGCTGAAGATCCTATTGCCTTCACAGATCATCTGTGTCATGTTTCAGATCCCAGCCACTGTAGTAGTGGGTCCTTGTCATGAACCCCATGATCCCACCTGAGTTGCCATTAATGCCGTGGGTTACAGACCCCAACAATATGACACAAAGAGAGGGTTTAACAAAACCACATATGAATCTGCAGACAGTGCAAGAACTGAGTCAATTTGGAGGAAAAGATAACAAGATATTTTAGTTCATTCCCCCACACACACATCAGAAAAAGCTCCCCCATAAGACTTGGACACAGACATGGCGTTTCGTCACATTGCTCCTACACTGAACTGAGATCAAAGGTCCAGAATACCTTCATTGTGGACAATTTCTGCTCCTCTCTGAAATCACATCTGACTTCCTCATAAATGTCTAAAGTTCAGAACTCTCACAGTCTCTCCAGCTGAACATAGATAAATTAGCAGACCTTGACAGTTCCTCTCACATGGAAATTTTCTTCAGAAGTGACAACATTTTCTCTCAGCAGCAGTGACACCGCTCCGAACAGACACCAAGATGGAGAGAAGAGCAAAGAGAAGACAAAAGTCACTGAGGGGAGAAAGAGGGGTGAGTGGGAAAGGAGCAGAAACTTTTCAAACTTTTGAACCCCAAACTTCTCTGCAGAAAGTACACAAATTAAACTTACAGATTCTGCTCAGCTTTTAAAGCAGAACAGCCACAAGTACCGTGGCGTACACAAACTTACTGCAAAGCTTGATGAGCAGGTGAGCAGTAAAAAAGGAGCAGAAGCAGAGGAAAAAGTCTTTTTGCAGAGAAAGGGACTTAGTGAAAGAGTGTGCTATTTTTAAGGGTTTGGATTTTCTTTTCAGTTTTACACCCAGTTCTCTGTGTTTGTCAATTCTACAAACATTTTAATATTCCTGACTTCACAGTTCTCCACAGTGTAAACTCTTAACACTACCAACAAAATATTCAGCCTTAGGTTACAGAAAAATCCTCTTAACTGGCAAAAAATGGGTCGGGGGGTTGTGTCCAGCTTTTGCAAAGTGTGAAGTGGCTTGAGCTAAGCGCCCAAGGTGAAACAGGCTTGGTGCAGACACATGAGAAGCCCATAACCTGTGCACAAGGTGGTCACTCAGCTTGCCAGCATTGTCCACGAGTGTATCCCCAAGATACACTACAGAAAAAATTCAGGCTTCAGGTGAGCTGTTTCCTTTCCTAAAGGGCACCCTCACGCCACAGTAGATGTGGCTGTGTTTGTAAATACATGCATTTATAATGTATGATGCCACCTATTTAAGATTCTTGTCATTTATCAAGATGCTTTTGAGACTTGGTTCCTTATTTTGCAGACCAAATGTTAACGTTTGATTGAATTTATTAACTCAATTAAACAAGAAGTGGTCCACATTAAAAAAGCAAAATGTCGGGATTAATCCCTCCAAAATCTGGTGATGCTTTAACTAATATTCTGTGACCTTTTGATACCCTCCGACACCATCCTGGTGAGCTCAGTGTAAATAATCCAATCAGAGGTTTCTCGGCAAGCTCTCTCTGGAGCACATCAGATGTCTCCTCAGAGTGGATTGGTTTGCCCCTCTCACAGCCAGGGAAACTGCAGAATCACTCTCTGTCTCCTTCCAGCCCTCTATCCCTTCCTCCTTGCATCCTTCCCAGTCACTCCTCAGCAGAACAGGGTATCAAATCTAGCTGTGGCGACCTTCAGGAAAATACTCTCTTTGCTGACTTTGCTCCTACATAGATGGGAGATGACCTCAATAAAAACAAGTACCTGGGGACAAAAAAACCCTGGGGACAGAAAATCAACACACACCCATGACATAAAAAACCCTCTAGCATTAGTGACTGTCTCGACAAGAAGAAAAACTTTCCTAACTTGTAGCAGTGAAGACTACTGGTTATTCCTTTGTCAAGTCTTGCCAGAAAAAGTCCAGCTTGGCACCAGCCATGAACCCAGCCCACACACAGACAGATGGCCACAGAACCTGATCAGGACAGTACAGCCCATCATGGACATCTCATCACCATGTCGTCTGCTCTTCCCCTCACTTGGAAACTGGAAATGAATTAGAAATGGGACCTTTGTCCATCAAAGCATCTCCCAGTCCAAGATCTGCTCACAGGCAGGCTTTTCTACTTCCAAAATAATGGAAAACAAACCCATTAAAGACAACGCATGCGACAGCTTTCCTCATACCCACTGCAGTATGTGATCTGGTGAGATAGCAGAGGCAATTTTTGCTGTGCAGGAGGAAAGGATCATCAGCCTATTCACAGACTGGCCTGAAATTGTTGAACAATTGCAGTGGGAAGTGCTAAATTTCTGAACACCAAGCCAGCATAACAACAAACTCTTTCCATGGTCACACAGTCCTGTTCTGACAGTCATTGACAGAATCACCTCTTATGTTGAAGAATGCTCTCAAAATTGCAGAAAAGAAATAAATCCCTCTGACACAACCCACTGAATCTTCCACCTTGCTTTCTTATCAAGTTATCTCTTTTCTAGTCAGCAGCCTAAAAATCTCACTGAGTTATTACTTTTCCCTTGTTTTATTTGAGAACTATTTACTGGCCTTCAGCCCCAGTGAAAGGAAACTCCCATTAAACAAACGCACCAAATTCTATAGTCCAATCAATACCAACCCTCTTTACTGATCATCTGGCTTAATTCAGAAGAAAAAACACGATGCTTCACGTAAATGACTTTTCCTCCTCAAAAGGATCCCTTATTGAATAAACTGTGGTGTCATTTCAGTCAACAAAAACAGAGCACAAAGATCCGAAGCACCTCTTGGTAGTTTGCGTTATTTATCCACCTGTAAAGTGATGTGATTCTGATGCAAATGAAATACATTTTTAACTTACATTTTCTCTTCTAATAGAAAATTACTAAAAAAAGGCTAGAAATGTCCCTATTTATGTAAGTGGACTTTCAATTACCTTAATCCCCCAAGCACTGTACCTGTGCATCTACGCCTGTGTTCATTCACAGTTCTAGCAAAATTGAACCCATTAGGCGATGCTTCACTTTATTCTCATCAGCGCTGCTGTTCAGGTGCTTCGATTCAACAAGCAGATCAAGTCCTTTTAGGATGACAATTGAAAGCCATTCACTCTCAGCTTTTCATTTAGACACAGGTTGGAAATATGTCACGTTGCAAAATCACATGGAGCTGGATTTATGGCATCACGCAATGCATGACTCACCAATAGTTCTTCTCATGCCAGATTGAGACAACAGACCTTAAATCAGCAATCAGTGTCAGCTTTGGAGCCAGATGGTTTATCTTAAAAAATAACAGAAACCAAACAATCAGTCTCTACAGGATGTTTTTTCCAGTTGTGGAGGTGCAGGAGTACCACGATACCGACACTGACAAGGAAAACTTAATTTCCATATTTATGTGAATTATCTACTGTAGCTTCAGAAATGTAAACACATGGAGTTTCCATGAACACCCACTTGCAGTCTGAAATATGGACAACATCCTACTATACTTCATTTTTAAGGATCAGAGAAGAAGATATGTTTTGCATGACAACTATAGCTGCTAAGTTGTACACTACATAGGCATTCAGGGCACTCGGTGCAACTCATTTTAAGGGAGTGTGTGTTTGATTTTGCCAATAATATGTTCAGAATTCTTCTGCAGAGACTGGAAGCGTGTGTGATTGTGTGTGTGTGTGTGTGCACACACTGTCATAACCTATCTGCCCAAGCATGGACTGTCTGGAAAGATTAAGTGCACCTATTTTGAACTGGAGGCTGCATGCCATAATTTTTAGCTAACCCGTTTCCTTCTTAGTGAAAACAGAAATAAAAATATATTGTGCACACTTCATTGCTAGAACCTTTGACCTCAGCTGCCTGTCTAGCTGAGACTGTGATGAATGCTTTGTGTCTCTTCATTTTTAATTGCTCATAAATTGTTATCCCGTGAAACACAAAACTAGCCTTGTCCTCATTTTAGTAGGGGTTGGAGGTCAGCCTAACAGTAATACAATTAAGGAGTGTCTTTGTGTGGGGGTGTGGGAGTGAGGAGGGCAGGAGGGTTACAGAAGGTTGTGGTAGTGAAAGATGTATTCCTTTCCAAGGAAACACAAAGCAAATTCCACACTTTCAGACAAGTCTTTAATGTTTGACAGTGTTGAGAAAAGCTCCTGGGAGGGCATTCAGAAGGGCAATAAAGTAGACGTGATTTTCCATATCTGTATAATCATTCCTAAACACATACATACACATGGCTGTATATGATAGCACCAACCTTCTCTCTGCAATGGCAGACAATGCTGTGGGTCAATTTTTACCAAGGCATGCATGTTGTGACTCGTCGATTTCAGAATAAATTATAGCCTACCTTGACTCCTCTATAAAATAATCTAAACCACATCTGCAAAGATAACACCGCAATTACTGCAAAGATCACACTGCAGTTACTTTTCCCTGGTTAATCTGCTCTTCGTTGTCACACATTTCCTTCCTGTTCTTCAAAAGCTGGACTACTTTTAATTCAAATAATATGCAATATGCCAAGACACAACAATATCTTTCACCTGCAAAATGCCCAGTAATAAATAACAATAAAATGTAGCTCGGTTACGTTAGGGAGCTTATCACGCCCAGATATAACCCCATTTTGATTCTGGTTGAATAAATATGCAAATAAAGCCTGCCTGCTGAATTTGCTTTTACCTCACGCCATACATAATTCTCTTTAACAGAAAAATGTTATTGGGCTGAGCATGTCTTCAGATTTGTACAGACCAAACCGTTCTGGTAATAGTGGGTTCCTGTTGGGGTTAATTAGGCAATTTGTTCCAAATCCCATAACCACCCTTGTTCTCTCATTTAGCTCTAACAGGCTGCAGTAAAGCAACTGCAGCAAAGCCACCAAGTTCAAAGAAACCTATCACAGAAGTTGGATCAGTCTTCTCCAGCCCACTGCAAGGGCTAAATTTAAAAAATACTCATAGGTATAAAGAAAAATAGCAGTTAGCACCCGCTGTTGGACTCTTCCTGGAGGACAAACAGTTCCAGCACTTAGTCATACTACAATGGATGCTCTCAGCTCATATCGACACCAGTGGTCCAGAGCACGGAAAGGAAAAGCTTAGAACTAGTAAGTGGCACAGCGCTGAACTCAGCAGCCCAGGAGTCTGCACCTTCTGAACTGCATGCTCACCAGTGACCTGTCACCACACTTCCACAAAGTTTCATCATATATTGTATCCAATGTGGAACAGGCTGCCCAGGAAGGAGGTTGAACCTCCATCCCTGGATGTGTTTAAAAGTCATGTAGATCTGGTGCTTGAGGACACGATTTAATAGTGAGCCTGGCAGAGTTAGGTTACTGTGTAGAGCTGATCTTAATGGTCTTTTCCAACCCAACCAACTCTGTGACTCTGTGAAAGGGATGCAACAAGTTACCAGGGGAGGTTACAATGCTCCTGAGACACAAAACTGAACTGGATTTCGAGAGCATTCAGAAGCTTTCCTTCTAATTGATGTCTGCTTATTTTTTATGAAATGAAACTTATTATCTGTCAATTATTGACATTTCATCTTTTTACTTCATAGAGTATTAATTATTTTCCCTTGAACACTAATGAAGTACTATTAGGAAAGAGAACACAAACTACTGCAGAGTATTGTTCCTCCTCTCATGAGGAATTCCTACTTCCTTTAGCTCTGCTAGCAGTTGAAATTACAGACGTTTGCTAATCAGAGGATCATTAGGGATCGGAAGGGAACTCAAAGGATCATCTAGTCCAATCCCCCTGCCATAATGATCCCACGAAGATTAAATTGTATTTCAGGCCTTCTGTAAATGGAATTATGTCATTATGTTTGGCAGATAAATAACATATCAGCATTTTCAGGATTTGGGACAGCAAAAAAGATATTTCTCTGACATACAGGGTCTGTCTAATTATAACACAATGTTTAATGTGATTTCGGCAAGATTTATTGTTTTACTTTAAAAATCCACTCCCCAAGACTGGTGAATTTGTGAGATTCCTAGCTTCCTTGATCAAACAATGAAGGTATCATCCCTGTGTACCCAATCTAGGCTGTGATTTCAGAACCAAAGTGTCATCTAAATCACAGATAATCTGTACTGCTGACATCGCAGCATTACTCAAAGTCTTCAGTGCTCCAGGTTTGCTCTTCCACAGTCTGTGGGAAGCTTCTATGCTCAGCAGAGCACATGTACTCAGAAACGTTCTTCTTCTGGGATAGGAATCTAATTGTTAATGGCTGAAACTTAGATCCAGACATTGAGTCACTTAACATTCTCCCTGCTGGAACCAGAAAGTTGCGCTGCAGATTAACAGAAAAGCTGCTCTTGAGCTTGAAGGAAACACTAGGTGCTTGATCCCTTCAGCTCACGGGATATGTACATAAGGTCCACAGGTGCATTTTTCCTCTTGCATGCCAGATAAAGACAAAGAATTCTGAGAAGCCTCTAGGATAGGACTGAGGAAAGTTCATCCTGGAAGGGCCAGTGCTTTATCAATGATGGTGTGATATTAAACCTACCCTAATTTCAATGACCAAGATCTGGAAACAGCTACCTACTGTCCCAAGTATACATCAGGATTCTACTTTCCTACTTCCCTTTTGGCTCCATAAGGGTTTCTCCTAAACTGCTGCACTGTGTTGGTTTCCTTCACATTCAGCGAAATGCCAAGACTGATCTCTAGGGATGTTCAGAAATGATCACCCCTCCACATTCTTTATAGGTATTTCATAACTTTTCTCACCACTTTCCACCTAACTTTCAGGAACAACTTTGTCTCAGATGTTCTGGTCACATAAAAGTTCAACTTGTAAACTCTCTATAAACTTTATGTTTACACAACCCTTCTAGAGACTTAATTGGGAAAGGCATATAATCTTAGATCAAATATCAGGCTCTATCTATTTAAATTTTTCTCAGTTAAAATGTATTACAGAAGTAATGACAAGTCTTAGCCTTCTTGTTCATTGCACCACACACAACATTCTCATTGGGAATGGCAGCCTGGTTACTTTTCTCTTAACAAGGTCTACTATTTCCTTCTACTAGTACAGGTGGTTTCCTTCAACACTGTGCGCAAGTTTTCTCTTAAGAGTCAGCAGGCTCAGACCTGGTGGGTATTGCTGCCACCATTTATTCAGACACTCAGCAGGAATTTCCAGCAATGGGCATCAGAATTTGACAGATTCTCCCTTCTAATTTTTCTTAGAAAATTATTATTTTTTTAGTGAGTTTGGTAGCAAAGATACTGCCTCCATAATTTGCTTTGTGTTCTCCTAAAGAAGATGCAATCTGAAGCTGTTTTCCCTAATACTGCTGATAAAGAAACCAAACCATCACCTTTTGCCTCTCATGAGTCCATTATGAGGGGAGGGCATTTTAGCTAGCAGTAAAGGGCAGACTGGTGGGACAACTGGTGATGGCAAACCACCAGATGTGTCAGAGAGAAGTAAGGTTAAAGTCTGGCTCTCTCTCAACTAGAACAAATTGCAGATAAGAGAAGGCCAGTCTTGGATGAGTTGCTTAAAGGTAGGTCCCAGGTGCGTTATTTAACAAAGCAGTGGCTTTCCTCAACTATAGTTCTGACTTTTCTATTCCTTTGATGCTGGTGAACGCCAACATTTTATTTTTTTCAAATACCACTTTTTAGAGAAAATAGCTGAAGTGAGTACAGTAATAGTGTGCATTGGAATTGATCTTGTTTCTAAATATATTTGAGTCTCTCATTTGGATTGACTTATGTCTGAGAACAGTACACCAAGCCCTTTTAAAACTATTTGGTATTTATTACATACCACAAAAGTCTTGAGTTTACAAGCTATTTTTCTTTAGGCCCATGAACTTTGAACAATGTACATTTCTCAAGGCAAAGGAGACAATTAGGAATTTGTGTAGCCAATGTTAGGGCAAAGCTATGATTCTGCAATGTCTTCTCCAGCACGTGCCAACTTCTGAAGAAGAGAACCATCCTGGAGACCAATGTCTACTTTGAGGTGGAAAAATAGGACAAGGGGCAATGGATGTAAACTGGAACATAGGCTTGCACCCATTAAATATCAGAAGGAACTTCTTCACAGTGAGAGTGACAGAGTGCTGGAACAGCTGCCCAGGGGTGTTGTGGAGTCGCCTTGACTGGAGGCGTTTAAAGCCAGCCTGGATGTGTTCCTGTGTGACTTGGTTTAGGTGATCCTGCTGTGGCAGGTGGATTGGACTAGATGATCTTTCAAGATCCCTTCCAATCCCTAATGATTCTGTGATTCTGTGAAACAGCAAGGTTTAGAGCAGTCTAGGTTTGGTAAAGGTGCCCATTTTACAGTCCTAGTGTCAAAGGGCAAGACTAGTAAGGCCTTCCAGGGTGCCTGGATCAGCTTAATGTGAGGAGCATGATGCCACCTTGTACTTTCTTGCTAGCCTGTCCACAAGAGCCAGGAGAACAGTGAGAGCTGTTAAACGTAGTTCACAACACAGCCATTGACTTGGCCTGAGCTCCAGAGGGCCCAGATGGGAAACAAGAGTCATTTAGAAACAGAGCACTTCCCACAAACTAGCAAGAGATGTAAAACGTACCCACCTACACATAATTTTCTTTCTGTTAAGTGGCTACTGAGTCCTCTGTGACCTATTAGAGCTGAGTTACTCTTGTGAGCTAAACAGAGCAGCTGACTAGTTTTTTCCTGCTGGCTTCTCAAACTAGTGCCAAACGCCCAAAATGGGAAGACAAACTACAAAACCTGATGAATAAACATTTTGCAAGATTAGCCATCTCCAAGCAGGAGATACTCACTTTTATCTATTTAATTTATCAAACAAAAAATGGAAACGAAGATGGTAAGGCAAGATACCCAAATGAAGGCATCACAAGATTTCACCCTTAGCTCTCAGCAGGAGTGCTTTCTGAGGGACAATAGGAAGATTAGAGACAAGATGCAAATGAGACAGTGTTCAGGGTGGGGTGTCTCCACAGCCACTGCAGAAAGAGGAAAGCTCTAAGCAAGTAAATACATTTTAGCTTGTTCCCTTGGGGGTATCTTTTGCTCAGTGATCCATCACAGGTGGGATGTATCAAACACTAAAACAAACCTCCACAGGCAGAAGAGACATTGAAGATATCAGGAAAATTGAACCCAGAAGAAAGAAAACCTTTATTTAATGGTGGCTATAAGTTTTACTTTGTTAAGTTTGGGGTTTTTTTCCTTTACAGCCTTCCTCATAGGAAGAAAAAACTTTTTTAAAAAATGAGCAAACGAGAAATGAACAAACTACTCCCTGAAATACTGCAGAATTTTATGCCCAGAGATCATGCTTGGTTTAAACAGCCCATATGGGAAATGGGAAAGCATAAAAGAACAGGTATGACCCAAGAAAAGAACTGACCTGGTGTAGCCTTTCCCTCAGCAGCTGTCCAGCTGATGTTACCTTTAAACAGCCTCCTGGACTAGCAAACCTTTGCATTTACATGTCAGGAAATATCAGATGTGGCTGTTTGTCCTCCCTTCTTAAACTTGCCCATGCAATCCTAAAATTACATCTGATGTGCTTTAATGATTAAGTGATGCATTAAACAGAATTTTTAAGATTCACTCTCATCTTAAGTGCGAGTGGGTATAAATGGTCTCCTGGAAACAGTCAGAACACAGGAAAGGGAAGTGTTTGGTTCAGCTGACAGATGAAGCATGCTAATACAAACTGAGAATCAGTCAGACTGGAGGTGGAGAGAATCACACAGAATCAGAGAACATTAGGGATTGGAAGGGACCTCAGAAGATCATCTAATCCAATCCCCCAGCCACAGCAGGATCACCTAGATGAAGTGGCACAGGAACATGTCCAGGCGGGTTTCAAATGTCTCCAGAGAAGGAGACTCCACGTCCCTGGGCAGCCCATTCCGGTGCTCCATCATCCTCACCACGAAGAAGTTCCTTCCATACTTTTCACATGTTAGCTCTCCTAAAGTGCAGTTTATAGAGCAATAATCCACTGTAAATGATAAAAAGAATCTGAAAAATAGGTTTTGTCAATACATTTACAAATAAGTTGTCCTGTGCCATCTAAAGCAGCCTGGTTTCCAACAGGCCTTTGCTTGCTATCACTTCCTCTAACACTTTCTGCTGCAAAGGGTCCTGCTTCTACACACATCCATTCAATCAGATTAACAAACTAAACATATAAAGTTCAATTAACTCAGGAATATGCAAAATTTTTTTAAGATGTGGCTTCAAAGAACTGGCAAAGGTGACACGTTACATGGAAAAAGGATGTAATGGCCCAAATTTGCTGCAAATCTCTAACAATAATCCTTGGACTAAGATCTAACCAAATGCCTACATAACAGGCAGCTAAACCTCAATCTCAACCATGAGATAAAACCCACAGTTGCCCTATTTAAGGCAACACTAAGAAAATATTTGAACTTTCTGAAACACCAGCATCACTTTCATGAAGTCCTTGTGTGGTCCTGCATATCCATGGCTGCAGAAAGCAGAAAACTCTCTTTTTCAAACCAAGCTAGAATAACCAAGAAGTTTGTGAAAAAGCACAAATAAGCACATCCATTTATTCAGGACCATAATAAGGACCCGAGCAGAGCCACAAAGATGATGAAAGGAGTGGAACATCCCCCTGATGAGGAAAGGCTGAGGCAGCTGGGTCTCTTTAGATTGGAAAAAAGGAGACTGAGGGATGACCTCATTAATGTTTATAAATACGGAAAAGACAGGTGTCAGGAGGACAGAGCCAGGCTCTTCTCAGTGTCATCTAATGATAAGACAAGAGACAATGGGTGTAAGTTGGAACATAGGAGGTTCCACATCAATCTGAGAAGGAACTTCTTCACAATGAGGGTGACAGAGCACTGGAATGGGCTGCCCAGGGGGATTGTGGAGACTTCTTCTCTGGAGACATTTAAAACCTGCCTGGACATGTTACTGTGCAACTTCTGCTTCCCACATATCCAGGAGGAAGTAGTTAATGATTTGCTTCTGCACCTAGACACTCGTAAGTCTATGGGGCCAGACAGCATTCACCCAAGAGGTTACCTTCTACAGGCAAGAGTCTTTTTACTCAAATTCCATTGGCAGTCAGCTAGGTGGCCGTGTTGTCCAAACACAGAGTATGACTCCACTATTTCAACATCTGTCTTACTTAATATAAGGGTGAATCATCAAGGAATTCCCAAGGAAAACAACAGAAAAACAAATCCACAGGTTCTCAAATGCCTCCTTGGGACTAGAAATGGTTCCAGTGCTTGGTAGAGTGGTCAGGGCTCTCTAAAAACATCTGGCAATTTTGCAGAACACCAGCAGGTGAAAAGTCTGGTCAGCCCATGGACAGATGACTTCTATGTCAACTTGCCTTCAGCAAGTGATCTTGGTGTCTCATGGATGTTGACATGAATACAAAAGGGCTTTGATCAAAACTAGAAATAGGCCCACAAGAGTGCAAAGTACTCAAGGTGCTTCTAGCAAAGCCAGGAGCTCCTTTATTATAGGGTGCTACAGTTTTGAGATGAAATGTCTGTCTAGGTAGAAGGCCTCTGCACTGCCTGAATGGTAAAAGTTCTTTTTCCCATGAAGAAGATGGGGAAAAGGGACAGCAGGGTTTGTGGGAAGACTTAGTCCTTAGAATCTGGCAAGGATTTCAAGTCTATAAAGTTGGAGATAGCTTTAAAGAAAAGCTGAGGCTCAACAAAACAGGCGGCATGTATGTACAAGTATATTTATTATTATTATTATTTCCCATACATATTTTTTTCTATAAAGATTTTATTTCACCATCACATTCTAGCACATTTACTATTTTCTCTCACCCTTTAAGAGTATCTTTCTGCGTAAAGACTTTGCAAAGTACAAAGCACAACTGAGAAAGAACTAAGAGATCTTGTCATGAAAAATGTTTTAGCAGACCTACTGTCCTAGCAGAGGTGAAGTAAACACTGCAGTTAGATGCTACACCTTTGCTTTTGTTTGCATTTGTTTATCAAATACTCAATTACCCTCAGCCATTTACCAAAAGCCCCTTTTTGGTAGCATGTTGTTTCTATACTAGCAAGACAGATTGCATGAAATTTACTGAAAATGAGGTCTGACTGTACTGGAAAGAGAGAGAGTCCCTCATTTGCTTACATTGTCCTGCTCCACACTTGTAAAGTTTGTGTTGCTGCTACATCTGATACCCTGCTGCTGTCCCAGCCTGAGAGCTGCCCCTTGGTGAGCCAGGGAACACCATTTAAAAAATAAAAAAGAACATATTTATAGAAGGCAGGCTGACAAGAGGGGGAGAGAGGAGAACAGGGCATGAGCACTCATGCTTGAAACCCCTTGCTTGTGCAATAATGAGCTTGAAAGCCTTGCTGAAGTGGTTTTACAGCTGTGCAACAAAATGGTGCACTCTCCTCCCTTAATGCTGACATTTTAATGTAGGATCACAGCTATTCAGATTGTCCATTGGAGCTGGCAGGCTGATGGTGTGAGCAACTACGTACTCTCATCAATGTCGCTTGGATGAAAGCTGCTGTCAGGCTCAATAAAATGGCAGGCTAGGCCAATCTGGCACACATGAAAGGAAACTGGAAGAAAGGCTTAATTGCACCTCCAGCAGATTCCAGTTATTCTGCTGGTCTGTTAACAACACGCAGCCTGGCACACCAGTCCAGTCCGCTGTGTTGTGTTGGTAAGAAAATGTCCTTGAAGGTATGGCACGAGGGCTATGCCAAGCACAGCTAAAGAGAGCACATCTACCTTCTCAGCCTAGTTAGTGGCAGCAACACATCCGTACAAAAAACAAGAAAAAGAGAAAGAAATCCTCAAACAGGTGGCTGGCTTGGTCCATGCTTGAGGGACCACCAGTGCTGGGAAATTGGTAGGACGGGCTGGAGAGACATCCTGAGGAACATCCAATGCGAAGACTAGAAAAAAGTAAGTAACAGTAAGCCACAAGGGAGAGAGAGAAGAAAGGAGGCATGATGAAAGAGACCAAATACTCTGGAATTCACTGCAAAGTGCTGGATGTCATGAAGAATGGAAAAACTAACATTCGTGTCTTTGATGTGTTGGTAGGGCAAGGGACTTGGTTTATTGCATTTGTTTTGTTCAGTTCGGTCATGACCTGTTGTTAGTACATTTGGGGAAAAAAGGTTTTTTGCTGGTCCTAGGAAGCAGACATGGAAGAAACATATCCTAGATACAAAACTCTTGCCTAGAGATAGGGAAAAACAATCCCTTGGAGCAATAATCTTAAATAGGATTGAGATAATGGAAAGTAATGAGACACCATTGGATATCTCCTCTTGCCACCACAGCATTGTGAAACTAAGGAATCAAGAGAGCCTTCAGCCATGCAAGATGAGGCAGAATTACTCATGTCTAAACAGATCACCACAGCACTAGGTGGCTGGTCCATTTGGTCCACCCATTCAGTCTGTCTTGTAAGGTGCATAAGGATCATGTGACTTGGTGGTGTTTTATTCCTTACTGTTTTAATTACCTGAACACACATCCAAAGACCGCATAAAACAGTTCCAAGACTGCAAATGTATTACTTTTGGAAGTATGATAAAAAGGAATTGCTCTGAACAAATACTTGCATATTCTATAGAGTTCTTCTTTTGTAGTGCAGTATGAAAAACACTCCAGAAAATTATGTCCTATGATACATTGAGGGTAAAGAATATATCCTTGTCTTGTGATGAACCCAATTTCAGTTCCACAAACCCTTCCATTTCTAACTCTGATTGGATCACAACCCTCACTGTCACCTACACTTTGTGTTCTTATAGTACCAGGGGATGAACAGATCTTGTTCCTGTTAGGCACCAAATTGCTAGACAAGTAGGTAGGAGAGACACTGTGGTCACCAGTACTGAAATTCCCCCTTTTCTGGAACAGTTTGCATAGAACATTTGAGAAACTGAACTCAGTAGCTCATCCGTATAATGATCTGCCAAAAAAGAGAGACGACAGGAACGTCCCATAAGACAATGAGCTAGAAAACAGAAAATACTCCATCAGCCCAACCAAAATAAATTCTTACTCTCTCCTTAATGAACAACCTCTCATGGAAGCAGGAGTCTCCCATGCTTATATATTAAAGAGTCATTGCCTCAGCTTATGGACTCTGCCCATCCTTAAGAAGAGAGCAGTAAAGACATTAGATCAAGGAGGCTGTTTGTGTTTCTCAGCATCCAATAGCAAAACAGGTTGTTTAAGAGAACTTTTCACTGCGTAAGTAACTGTGGCAGTGAAGTATTAATTCTTTCTTGTCTAATTCCCTTTTTCCCAGAGTATGCAGTGGTTCCCTAGTTCCACAGTAGAAGCATAAGCACGTGTCTGGATATGGAGATTCATTGCTTTAAGGTGGAATAGAGGGTTCCACTGCTTCACAGTGTATCTAGCACTTGGGATATCACAGGGACCTGTACTTGGAATCATGTTTTGTTGGCTTGCAAATACATGGACCAGAATTTTAGCAGCAGTTTAGAGTCTTCTGAGGAGTTTTGAACTTGGCAGCATCAAAACAAACATTAAAAATATGTTAAATTCCTTTAATACGAAGTCCTTTGATAGTAAAGTGGATGAGCATTGAAATGGCCAGAGCCATTCCCTTCAGCAGCAGATGAAGTCAGGAAACAAATGCTTCCTTAGCTCAGTCGCATACAATCCAGATATTCATCACCCTGAAAATGACAGCAATCAATTGAAACTGTAAGAACTTCATAGATGTATCCTTTCCTAATTGAAAAGCTTAACATGAGTGTTGTAATAAGAATAATATACCCAGTGTTGACCTAGTTCAAAATAAAAAAAAGTCATTTTATGGCTGCTCACTTCACTCTGCCTACTCATTTCCTTGAAGACAGCTTTATATAAATATTCCTTGCCAGCATTTTGATCCAAGAGAAAAGTTTCATCCTTCAATAGTGCACGTAATAGAATTGGTCAGATTTGAAGCATGGGAGCACTTTTTTATCTTGGATCTTTAATATTTTACAGTTCAGGCAGCAGAATTTAACCAAACCACTGAAGATAAAACTAATAAGCTCTCCACACACACACCAAAAAAAGTCTCACATTGTAGCCTTTGTTTTGTTTCTTCCTTTCCCAATTTACCTGCAGTCACAGCATGGTTTTAAATAAGATACAAAATCTGTCTACTTACTTGATTGTCTTCTGGGACAATAATGCCCAAGAAACATTGCAGTGTTTTGGCTGCAACACAGATTCAATAAGAACAAGAGCGGTAGCACTAAAGTCAGAAGAAAGGTCTATTAAATCAGTAGCCCTACTGATTTAAATAGGACTAGAACTTCACCCTGTGACTTTACAGACACACATCATGCAAATTCTCAGAAAATCCTACTAAGCTTTTCACTCCAAGGCACTTACAAGGTCCTGCCTCCAACAAACTGTTTCCGTAGATGCACACACCACATCCTTACACTTGAACCTTTTACCCTAACCTCATTAGGTTCCGGACAAGATGAGAACTTGAATCGTATATCAACCCATTTTCTCAAACCTCCTAAAATTATAAAAATATGCTGAAAACTTTGAGAAATAGGTTTATTTACAGTATTTTAACAGTACCTTTCATGATTACCAGTGCTCCTCCTGCTCTAGGTGAACCTTCTTTAGCAGGGGGTTGGACCAGGTGATCTCAAAAGGTACTTTCCAATCCACACCGCTCTGTGATTTTCTAACTCTTATGGGCATCAAAATCACTTTAAACCTTAGAGAGTATCTACTCTCATGAGAGTTTAGTTCTAATTTCCTATGGCATACATAATCACATATAGTTTCCTAACTAACATAATTTGATGTTCAGTTTTCAGAAGGGTATTGAGAATCATACATTGTTCTGTCTCTTTTTGGTTGACAAACTTCCCTCACAAACAGAGCTGTGATTATTAACAAGAACACCTATAAAATCTGATACTGGTGATGAGTACAATATCATGGTAGTTTAGTCTATGATACTGTATATTGTAAGAGTTTAGATAAAGCTAGGACCTGACTGGTGACCAAATGTTGCAGGGAAGGATAAACCGTAGCATTCAAGGATGTATAAAAATTGCCAAGCCGAGACCTTACACAAAGCTGATGGGTGATAATGTAGATATTCTCTAGAATAAACAGAAAAAAATTCATTTCAGCAGAAAATTTACTCTAAAATGGTTTCTGATAAAAGAGACATTTAGGGTAGAGGAGACATCTAACTTCTGACTAGCTAGTGAGGTTATATCCATCCCCACTCATTAAATTGCTTGGCAAAATTAGCAAGAATCCAGTGTATCAGTAGGAATCTGGATACCAGACATTGAGGTGCTGGAGTGTGTCCAGAGAAGGGCAACATGGTTGGTGAAGGATCGGGAGAAGCCTTACGAGGAGTGGCTGTGGGAGTTGGGGAGGCTGAGAAACTACATACGTCTAGCGTTGGGACAGGACAGCTAGGAAAATAAATTGTACGGCAAAGCACGGGCAAAGCACAGTGAAGTCACGCTCTGACCACTTTAGCCTGCTCTTTGTTTTTCCTACCTTGAAAATCAGTTTCTTCTTTAGTGCCCTGCCTAAGTCAGGCCTGATGACAATGGAGAGGATGTATAGTCTGTCTGTAATGACAAGAAGCTGCAATGCATACTAATAGTGCCATAGCTCCTAATATCATCCAATATCCCCTGCTGGCTTTGCAATTACATACACACAGAGCAGGGAAGTGGCATGTGGCACTCCCAGTGAGGATAAGCAGGTGTCTAGAATTACCTACTGACATGTCTCGGAGGAAGAAGGTAAGTGTGAGTTAACTGACCCCACACACAGCAACGAATGCCTCGAGGCCCCTAATGGCAAAGGCTGATGTCAGAGCAAGAAAAGTCTGCAAGTATTCTAAATGACTAGCCTAAGACCCTTTCCCTATCTCCTGGTCAAAAGGACACTCCTTACAGCCAAGCAAACAGGATATGTTTTGTAACCCAGTATTGAACCTGATGTAGAAGTATTTAATCAGAGCACATTTAATAATAACCATCAGGGTGTATTTAATCAAGGTCTTAATCTCTGATCAAATCCTCAGAACTCAATGTGCTTTTTACTGTACCCTCCTACACCGAATTACACATGTAGGAGCAAACAGCGCAGGAGAAACAGGAGTCTTCTCACTCTGGGACTAGAAAGATAGCAATTTTATTTCTTGCTTTTTTTTTTATTCCTCTTAGGAAAAAATAGACAAAGGGGAAACATTTTAGGAAGAGCTTACTAGGTTTTAGGGTAGACATACCAACAGTATTTTGTGTCCCCACCGTTATTTAATGCTACAGCCTGTAGTAGATTAAATTACATGGCAGAGTACTACAGTGTGTTGGACAGCAGACAGAGAACAGACTATGTTCTACTCATTACTGTGTCCTTGACTAACTAGGTAAACTTGAGTGCTCCTCCATTCTGTAGTATCCTGTATCCACAATAAGTATAATGATGCTTATTTGGAGACTCCGCTCTTAAGATAAGGCTTCTTCCATTAAATACATTAGGAAATACTTGCTTTGGGTAAAATTCTTTTCCATAACTTTTTCTGGGTTTTCAAAGGAAATCCAACGACCTGCTTGGTTGCTTTCAGGACATTTGTTTTCTTTTCAGATTTGGAGAAATGAAACTATTTTGAAAACAAACATACAAACATAAAATAAGGTTTTTCATATAGAAATTCAGATTTTGTGTCATAACTGAAATGCACATCATATGTGTGTAGATAGTAAGTGCTACTATTCAGCATAGAGATGACAGCACGCCTTGGACAGTCATTACTGCAGCATTGTGTTTTCTTCACACAAGTTTCACTCCTTACTCCTGAAATTCTAAATTTAGTCACAGAAGCACTGAATATTAGGGATTGGAAGGGACCTCAAAAGATCATCTAGTCCAGCCACAGATGCCAGAATCTACACTGTCCTTGTTATAGTTCATTAAATTTCTCCCTGCCCGGCTCTCCAGCCCGTCCAGGTCCCACCAAATCCCTGCCTCTGGGGTGTCGGCCACTCCTCCTGGCTTTGTGTCCTCAGGAAACTTGCTGACAGTGCAGTCTAATCTCTCATCCAAGTCATTAATGAATAGATTGAATGGTACTGGGCCCAGTACCAACCCTTAGGGGACTCTACTAGATACGGCCCAACAACTAGACACTGTCCCACTGACTTCTCTGGCTTCTATCCTGGAGCCAGGGCATCATTCACCTCACTACCCAATCGTCCAGACCACATTGCCTCAGTTTGGCTGCGAGGATGCTGCGGGAGACTATGTCAAACGCTTTACTGAAGTCAGGGTAGACCACATCCACTGCTTTGCCATCATCTATCCACCTGGTTATGTCCTCAGAAAAGGCTACCAGGTTGGTCAAGCATGACTTCCCTTTGGCGAAGCCGTGCTGACTGTCCCTAATGGCCCTCCTGTCCTTGATATGCCTAGAGATGGCGTCCCGGACAAGTTGTTCCACTACCTTTCCTGAGATGGAGGTGAAGCTGACTGGTCTATAGTTACTGGAGTTAGTCCTCCTCCTTACCCTTTTTGAAGATTGGAGTGACATTTGCTATCCTCCAGTCCCTAGGAACTTCTCCTCATCCCCATGACTTAGCAAAGATGATGGAGAGTGGGCTAGCAATGACTTCCACCATCTCCCTTAGCACTTGTGGGTGCATCCCATCGGGACCCATGGAGTTATGTACATCCAGATTGCTCAGTTGATCTCTAACCCAATCCTTGTCAACCAGTGCAAACTCCTCTTTTGTCCCCACTTCCTCAGGGGCCTCAGTGGTCTAGGACTCATCAGGACAGCCTTCAATAGTGTAGACAGAGGCTAAGAAGGCATTAGGTATCTTTGCTTTCTCTGTATCCTCCGTCACCAGGGCTCCCACCTCATTCAACAGTGGGCCTACATTGCCTCTACTGTTTTATCTGCAATGTATTTGAAGGAGCCTTTTCTATTGTCCTTGACCTACCTCTACTGCAAGGTTTACTTCCATGGAGACCTTGGCTTTCTCTAGTTGCATCCCTACATCCTGTCACTAGTCTTATAATCATCCCAAGTGGCCATCCTCTCCTTACAAATGTAAAAGACTTTCTTCAGTCTTTCAATTTTATGTAATCAGAACTGACTAACTTCATAGGTGTCTTATGCTCCAAATGTTCAGCTTGCTAATACAAATCACATGCAAATATTATTAAACTAATAAATGCAAAGTCTGTTCATCCTTGTTGGCTCCTCTTTCAAAACCCTCAGAGGTTTGTTCTGAAACATATGAAAATGAAAGACCCCTAATAGAAAACACTTTCCTGGTGTTATAGCTTCAAAATTGTCCAAATTTTCAAGCAACTGGTCTTGAGCTTTCATGAAGAAAAATGCATTTTAGCTTTAAGAGACGCTCCCATTAACCCCTAGGGTGACTCCCCCAAGTGGTGGGAAAAAGTCAGCCTATAAAAGGGAGTGAATTTCCTGGTTGACCTCTCTTGGCTCTGGGGACACTGCCCAGAGGCAGTATGGCTGGGGAGCTGTCCCTGGGCAGGGCTGGACACAGCTCCCCAGGCCACACCACCCACACCTTGCCACAGGAACATGTCGGCTAGGCACAGGCTGGAGAGTGAGATGGTCGATCTGACTCACGAACACCTACATGATATAGTGGTGACACTCCTGCACTGTGCTCCATGATGCGACAAGTTCCACATGGCTGTGACCACGTGGAACTTGCTATTTGTAGAGGAAGAGCAAAAAAAAGTGCCTAAAGGCTATTGTGCACCAGAGCCTGCCGCCATTGATCTTCCACCTACTCAACAATAAGTGGAATGTGGCAGAGGTCTCTCAGGAAATCCTCCTGCAAGTGGTCAAGTTCCTGAATAGGAGGGTCTCAGATGGCTGCTGAAGAGCCAGGAGACACGGCTGTTTGCAGAATACCTGCTGGTAGACTACCCTAGCAGAAGGGATCACTACATCAACCAGGCCCTTCTGTACCTAGAGCCCACAGGAGTCCATGCAAATGGCAGCCATCGAATTTCTTGGAGTCATCGGGTGACACCTGAGGGACAGCAGGAGATTGCTGTCGTCATCCCTCATGCCCTGAGAGTAATGAAGACTGACTGCAGTGATTTCATCTTGAAATTGGCAGCTGAAGTCCTAAACTTGGTGAAAGCTGCAGCAAAATATTTTCCAGGCTGTGGCGGCTGTCAGACCAACTCCACCAGGCATGGAGGAGGCTGGCTGAGGTGCTCTTAGCAGAGCTGTCCTTTCACTTGTCTCAGATGCAGCTGCAAGGTAGGCTAGGTGGTTCCTGGCCTGACCTCAAGGGGAAAAGAAGGGCCAAAAGACAGGCAGGCAAATACTGGAGCTCCTCTGGGCACAGGGGATCCCCTCTGCACACAAAGCAAAGTTGAGCAGGAGCTCCATGGCCTGACCAACCTCTCTCTTTGGTCAGCAGAAACCACCATGTGGCAAAACACAGCCATAGCCACTGGTTCTGCAAATTCCACCAATTCTGCATTGAAAGACCTTTATTTTGACTGATTACTCTTTGCTGAGTTTGGTTTCGTTCAGCCAGACAAGAGCGGCATTGCCGCAGCATTGTGGCACCGTCCTGCTGAAACATGCCATCTCAAGTCTGAGCAGTCACGAAGAGCAAGATCTGTAGAAAGATCTTCAGCACAGTCTGTTTACAAACTTGGGTACCATAAACCAAATGTAAACAGCCAAATGCAGCAGACAGGGCACAGGACAGAAGGATCATTGGAACCAGTTCCCTGCTCAGCCCTGTGTTGTTTTATCAAGGCATCTGCACCCCTGCAGACAGAGCAGAATGACAGAGACACAAGAAAAGAAAGCTATAACCAGTCATAAAAGTCACAGAAGGGGAAGAAGAGAAGAACGCTGCCAGGGCTGTCCCAGCTCTGTAGCCCAATGAGCTGGAAGAATTGCTGCCAAATCAGATGTCGTGGGGATCCCTGAAGCGGCCATGGAGGTCATCAAGTGCCTAGCTGACTCTGACCCTCGTTACATGGAGGCTTGTGCGGCTGTGCTGGAGGACCTTCTGGACACAGCGCAATCACGTTCAGCCTTCAAATGGAAGCACGTGCTGAACATCATAAAGGACATCCACGAGCAGCTCAAGGCCAACGCGGATGTGTCAGCCGGGCACAGGCTGGAGAGTGCGACAGTCAGTCTGACCCATGCGCATCCGCATCATGTGGTAGCGGTGGACCCGCCCGGGGCAGCGCTGACCGAGACCCGACCAACACCGTCAGCCGCAGGCCCGCTGCCCGACCGCCCTTCCCCACTCCCCGTGGACGCGCGTTTCCGGGCTACGTGGGGAGCGGAACGCGCCTGCGCGGCAGCCAGAGGCTCCCTGCGGGCGGGGATCGCCCCGGCGGCTCTGAGGAGGGCGGGCGCGGGGTTGGCCGCGGTTCGCTCAGCCCCGCGCCCCGCTGGGTACCGCCTGCCCTTGCTGGGCAGGCGGCAGAGAGGTGCTGGACTCCTTCCATCTTCTCGTGTGCGAGGGAGGAAGACAAAGCCCCCCCGGCTTCCCTGCCCCGCCTTGGCAGATCCCAGTGTCCCGCTGCTTCCATTTGTTTTTGATCTGCCTCATTAAAAGACTATTGATGGCTTTAACTATTGTCCTTGTTTAGGTGCTGATTTACAAGCGCTAATATCTGACTGTGCTGAGATTAATGGGAGCCCGTGAAGTTTATAATTATCCACAGGTCCCTTGACCACACATGGAGGGGTTTGGGTTGGGGTCACGCACTCCTATGAAAAACTCCAAAGCAGGCTTAAACCTGGGAACGTTTTAATAGGATTGCATTTGTAATAGGATTTGGCAGCTTGGCCTAAACTATATGGTAGGGGGGTTCGCTCGGGTTTATTTCAGAGCCGAGGTTTGGGGGTTCTTTGAAGCGCTGTGCTGTTGCCACAGCGCAGTAAGGTGTGCGGCTGGAATATTACCAGCTTCATTTTTCCTGACAACCTGCGCGTGAACATCTTTGATAATGGAATGTTAAAGGAGGCTCTGCCCGAATGTATCTTACACTATGGGTACAGTGGATTCTGATTTTACACATTTTGTGAAGTGAACCTGTGCAGTTTGTATGAGCTAAGCCCCCTCCTGATGGGTGACGACGTACGTGGTGTTTATTAAATAAATTAATGTGAGAACAAATGCGACTGTTACTTCACTGGGGCAAGAGTTCTGCTGAATAATAAAAGATTCCCATACTGACTTATTCAAACAAAGGCACATTAGAGCAATAAATCAGATTTATTGAAAATAGCACTGCAAATAGATGGGAAGATACATGGGAAGGTAGGAGAGATCCTAAAAGTGAATCGTAGGAGCAATTAGTTGTCACTTAGAACTCAACTGACAGCCATGAGTTTTGGTGGCAGCACGTGCTCCGTGGCTGGTGATTCATTTAGCATTATTTTGTGCTGCGCAGTATTGCTGCTGTGCTGTTTGCACTGCTGTGAGATAGGGTCTTGTGAATCCCCTCGTTAACAGGTACCCTCACCTCACAGTTCTGGGTTGTGTTGTACTGGGATTCTTCTGTTCGGTTTTGTGGGTTTTTTTAGTAGCACAGCAAAGTGGAAATGCATGATACTTGTCCTCAGGGTCAGGAAAGTACCTTGTAATTTCAGGACAGAAACTGTAAATCCTGCACCAAGGAAGTTACCACAGCTAGGAGGTGTCATGAAAAAAATAGCAGGAAGCTAATACAGATGCATTTTGGCTGGCTTTAGAAGTTCTGGTGCAGCCAACTTTATGGAAATAAGAGCTTGAGAGAAAAAAGCGGCAGCAAATCCTGAACTACTAGTTCATATCCCATGTAACGTCAGATAATACCATTGGCTTTGCTGGAGTAGCACCAGGCAAAAGACAGGCAGATTTTTGCCCCTATTTAGAGGCTCAGAACTCTGCTTTTTATATTCAAAGCTGATACAAGCTAGTGACAGGGGGATGTGCAAGTGCATGTTCCAGGGGTCCAGACCATCGTATTATTGTTGTGCATCTTTCCTTTACAAATTCAAGGGCCTGAGTATTCAGTGGCGAGACTGTGTACACCTGACTTCCCTAGACTGGTTTAGCTGGGATGCAGCGTATCCTCCCCATGACATCTCTCCCAGTGCTCTGTCAGTGCTGGTAGCTGCAGGGCTGTTGATGACACCCCAGTGTTTTGGCTGCTGCTGAGCAGGGCTCACATAGCATCAGAGCTGGTTTGGTTTTTTTTCTTTCCTGACATTTTCCCCAGCTGAAGAAAGGTGAGAGATGGGCCTGAGCTGACTCAGACTGACCAGAGGGATATTCCAGACCATATGGCATTGGCCTATGGCTTTGGTGGGTACCTGGCTGCAGCCAGGGCCAAAGCTCCACACCTAGCTAGATTTAGTCATTTCTGTGGCAGTGTGTAACCGGTCCTTGGAAATTCTAATACAGGTTCAGGTAACCAAGAAAAGGAAAAGCTTCTAATTATTTCAAATATCATATTTGAAGTAGTGCTATAATATTTAATATCATACTTAGAAGTGATGATCATAATCACTCCAAAGCCCACCCATGGCTGTGTTATTTGCATAACACAGTCTAGCGTTGATTTTCAACAGTACACTACCTAGTCATTATCACAAGGTAGGATTTGAGGAGATATTACATCTCAGGGTTTCCTGACAAGTGAGTGAGACTTGTCTAGTGGAAAATAACCATCTCAGTAGCCACATAGGTGTAGTTTTATTAGGAAGATTGACAGCTAAAATAATTAAGTATTGATATGTGCATCATCTCTGTTAGCTTTCAGGAGTAACATCTAGAAATGAGTGGGACCGTCCTCACGTCCCTGAGAAATGTTGCTTTATGCTCTTTGCAGGTCCAAGAGGACCAATCTACTTCAGTTTAAATTATTCTGGAAGGCTTGAAAATTCCATTGAGACTAATTATATTTCAAGTATTTTCAAGAAAACTTTGTAGGATTGTAATTTTGCAACCTACCCTGGGATCCTGTGGCAAACTCAGTGGCCACAACTTTACAAGAGACAGGTAGTCCAGAGTGTGAGATAATTTTGAGAATGTTTCAACTAGGAAAAATGCTGTCTGCTACGCTCTTTTCTTTGAACTCAGATTACTCTGCCTCATTAGCAGTTCCTCAGTGTCTGACTGAAGTTGGAATCTGGATGAAAATTAACTGACAGCAACTTAATCTAAACAAGTAGGACATGGTAATTGCTCGCAGAAAGAAGTACTTTAAAACAGTTAAAGTCTGTGTTGAAGAGGAGGAAGGGGTCAACTGGGGGAATTGTTGCTCCTGAACAAAGGTAGGGCTGGCTGTGGTTTTGGTGCTATACATACAGAGATATGGCTGCTTCTAGTATCAGCTGGAGCTTCAGGCTTCCAGGTGCTCTCCTGCCTTTTTCTGACCCCAGCCTTCATCCACAAGAAACTCTTCTGCTTTCAGCATCACCTGTGGTGCTTCATTCTGGAGCAGACCAGGGGATAATACACCTGACACTGGGAAAGTAAGGCCATGTACATACTAGTGTAATGCATCTCCGTGGACACTTTCTGTTTGCTAAAACCAGCATTGCAACTAGAAGAAGTGGCTCTTCTTCCCTCTGGCACCAAGTTTTCCATCTGTCCTCCCTATTGCCATCAGCCCATGTCATCATATCTGCAAGCACAGGTAAGAAACTCTTCTCACAGCTGACCCAAGCTACCCCATGGAAGAACATTAAATGGAAGTGACTGCTGTTGCTCACTGCAGTCATTTTCCTGAGGTGGCTGCCTGTGAGGCTGCCCCAGAGGTGCTAAAGATGAGGAATGGAGAGCTGAAGGAGGTGTTTTCTACTTTTGTCAGCAAAGCTGATGCCATTCCGTCTTCCCACACTGTATAAAGAGCTAGGCAGCCCTAAAAGTCTCTCAAATGTGGCACAGGGGTGCCAAGCAGAGCACAAAGGGATGAGGTAGCAAGTGCTCAGATGTAGGCTACCATAGCTAGACATGAATGTGAGAAAGATAGTAGGCAATCAGGGATGAAATCTGCATCCATGTAGCCCATAATAAGAAGCACTGCCTTTCCATGTGCGTCCTCTCCAAAAAAGCCAGATGCTGCAGTTGCCACAGGGATGCTGGCTTTGAAGGTGCAGGTGACAACGGCAGCTGCTTTCAAGTGTGTGCCTGTGAGACCTCTAAAAAAGCCAGGCTGAGAAAAACCCCAGATCACATGTTTGAACATGGGCAGTTGCCGTGATTTTGCAGTTATTACTCTGACTTTCTGGCAGGACGATTTAAAAGCAACACACACATATTTTTAATTCGTGGTAGGTGACTGGGGTGCCATTGTGCTTGGTGCAAGAAAAGATGCTTAAGATTTTAAAGTGTTCTGCAATTTCTAATAACATTTCTGAATCCTATTTCTGAAACATTTTACTATTTACTTACCATACACAGAGCAAATAATTTTAATTGATTTAGAATGATTGATTTGTGATGTCTGATTCTGACTAATACAGAAGTTTTACACCTCATACAGTGAGAAAAAAAAAAAAACCTTACATCTTTTTAAAGTTTTTAGTGTGACACCGAAATTACAGACAAATGCCTCATTATGCATGTATGTGAGAAGAAAAGTGGATAAGAGAGATTATAGACAGTTAATCTGTACCACTTACACTAGTTTAAAATTAGAAAGCTATAGCTAATTATCTCATTTGGAAAGACTGAGTAAAATCTGACCAAATATCCATGACAGACCCTAATTTATCATGTATCTTGTATGATATCTTTTCCATAATAGCTAAATCAATGAGGCCCAAGTGCCAGTCATTGATCTAATGGACAGATGGTGATTTCCATTTGATAAGGATTAAAGTTTTGGCATCCAGAATGGCTAGAGGTAACAATTTTTCTTGCACTGAAGAAATTGTCAAGAATTGCCTTCAAATATTTGCACTGCAAGTGAAGGCTGTGTTTTTGTACACAGAGGAGCCAGCCCTGCTATTCACAGCCGTTGCTGGTTGTGGTTGCCGAGTCACCAAGCCACAGCGCAAATGCTCCACACTCAGCTTTGCTCCGAGTATGCAGCAGGGCTTTAGGTGTTTGTTGTTTGCCTGGAACCATAATTTGCTTTCTGATGTGCTGGGCAGGCACTACAGTGTGTCTTGGAAAGCTGGCAACACCATGAGTAAGTGTGCCAACTCTTCCTTTAATCCAATTTGTTCAGACTCTAGTCTTTGCAAGCGCCCCTCTCTAAAGTTTCTGGAGCACTGATGACCACCTAAATGTCTGGGTCCATATTCCACAGAGAGCTCCTGGCTGCTGAGGAGATGACTCAGTTACAGAGGGTTTCAAACAAGCAATACTACCTTGGTCCCAAATCTGTTTTCAGCCCCTAACAGCTGTTATCTCAGATTGGAAAACAAGTCCAAGTGTCCCACAGGACAAAGATTTTTATCTTCACCAAGTGCCACTGATTTGGTTTCGATCTTCAGCCTGTGAGACTTGCTTAAAATTCTTTTAGGGAGTGGACTCCTTTAAAGGGACAGAATGCATGTTTGTAAGGTCCTTGATGTGTCTAGAAAATGAAGACAATGGGGATAGTTTCCTTGTGTAGCTGCCCACGGCAAACAAAGATGCAACACAACAAGGTGTTGCACATCGCATTGAGCTTCGTTCTGTTCTCACCTTCACACTTCTGCTGCTCTGACTGCTGTAATTTTCCGCTGTGACTGGAACCAGTCTGCTCACAGAGTTGCAACCATGGGCCAGGACAACTGGAATAGGCTTTGGAAAAACACAGATTTGAAAGTAATCATAATTAAAACAATCCTGATGTTCCCCTGCCCCAAAGATGTTGCACCCTGATCAGTGTGGTACTTGCTGCATCCTCTCCCCATGAGCTGCCAGCTCAAGATACTCTATTGTTGTGACTTTCCCTGGAGCTACAGTACCAGCTTTCTCCTTTACTAGAGAAAGTGTTAAGTGTAACTATATGCCAAGCATGAAATAGGAGCTAATAATAGATACACAAAGATAAGGGAATAGAGATAAAGTATAACCTAATACCTGCTGTGATGGTCAGCCATGTTCTGAGTACTTTCTGTGTGCTAATTAATCTTTGGAAGCTCTGGTAAAGTCTTGATTTAAATCTAAAGAAGAACAAGCTCAGCAAAAAGCATGTAAGAACCCTATATTGTGCTGGATCAAGGCAGACCAAGAAAAATCACATCTATAAAGGCTGAGTTACAGTGAGTGGAGTCAGCTCAATCAGAGACCTTGTGGCTGTAATGTCTGCTGAGCCCAAAGGAGCACAGCCAGCTCTGACAGCTGGGGTACAGGGCACTGGTGTTTGTTGTGTAGTGAAACCTGCCCTGAGTGAGCACACAAGGAACTAGCTGAAAAGGTTGGTTAATGAGAAAGACTATGAAGTGGGACAAAATTATGTATGAGAGCAGTTTGTTCCCACTCAGCAGGTCATACTGGGGGATGCACGTCAGCAGGGGTTTACAGGGACCCTCTGAGTGCTGTGAGAGCAGCCTAAGTAGTTCGTAGTCATATTTAGACCCTGTCATGCAGAAGAGACAGGCAGGGATGGGAGGACTGCAGCTAGGTAGTGGGACAAATAGTTTTTGTATTAGGATGGGGAAGAGGTAGGGGAATTTGTTTTTACTCCAAGTAATGTACAAAAAAGCCCCTTCTGAACAACACTCAGTGTCAGAATTGGGTAGTGGAATGGCCTAGATGTAGGAAGTTTGTAGCACTTGCCATAAAATTAAAAAGAAAATTTGACAAAGTGATCACAGCCATTGCTTGGAGGTGTATTTCTAGGTGTGGAGTGCTCACCACAGCACACTGCCATCTTCTAGCCTTTCCGTTTGCTCCTGCTGTCAAGTCCTGTTAACCCAGGGATGTCTTGTTTCCCTGCGACCACACCCCAAGTTTCTTTTCCACATCTTCTTGCCCCTTCTGTCTCTCTTGGTGGCACTGGTGCTGCCTGCCAGCCCTCTGGACACTGGCAATCACTACAACTGCAGTTTTTACCTTGAGTATTTCCACACTGTGCTTATTTAGAAACGTCAGGCCACAACAGAGGGCTTCTTAAATTACCTGACAGAGGCAGTGGAGCAGAAGGAAAGTGTAGTCAGGTACAGCCCTGCAACGCCTTCATTTTTTCTTTCCAAAACTGAAAATCAAGACCAGTTGCCCTGTGAGTATCACAGCCCATGAAGCCTGTTTTCCTACCGATTTGTAACCCGTTTCCCTCCCTCCTTCCTACCACAATAGTTCTGTCTCCCTCTGTAAACCCTCTGACATCTGTCAGGCAAGAAATATCCCGTACCCTGGCTAATCTGGGGCCATGCATATGCAGATCGGGCAGCTGGCTACTACCAAGCCACATAACATATCACATCCAAGTTTTTCCTGCCCTTTTCAATGGGGTTTTCATGCTGGGTCTCTCTCCACTTCCCAGCTGCAGATTTTAAAAAATGCAGTTAATTATCTCTAAGGCTTCTGCTTCTCTTTCAGATTTGGGTTAAATTGCTCAATAGACTACAAAGTTATTAATAAGACTGACTGACAGGGAAGTGGAGAGCCAAAACTGAACAGAAGCCTCATTTCCTTAGCAAATCAGCCTGAAATATTTAACTTAAATCACTCTCTGTTAGGCTAGTACAGTATTTTCCTTTCTCTTCTGTGACACAAACTAAAGATGTGAGAGGCTGAATCCAAAATCAGCTGCAGAAGATGTCGTCTGTGCCCCTTTGCTCCAGGGTGTAGCCACTAGATTAACCTTCTGGGAAATAGGAGGTGCAACACTTCTCTATACTGGGAACTGAGCCTCAGCCTCTCCAAGGAACATCAGGTATTTTAGGTAGGGATTCCCTCAGTGCATGATTTTGGCACTTTCACCCCAAACTGACAACATCAAGTGAGGCAAGGTCTGATTCTTGGGTGATGATCCCAGTCAGAGGTCCTTATCAGGCCAGAGAAACACAACCAGCATCAGCATGTGTTAATGGAATGAGCAGCACTGGCAGAGGACTCTCATACAGATCATACCTGCTATTTGTGAGGGGAAGCACCTGGATTTTCTTCCCTTCTGTAGCCATTAAGGGTTTGAAGTGGGATCCTAAGTCAGTGCCTAACTGTTCAAGCTGTTCCAGCGTTTCCAGTGAAACGCAGAGCACAGTTCTTGCTTATCATTTAGACTAGTGGCTAGTTATATTATGAAACATTTTTTTAAGCCACTAAAATTACTTGAGATATGAAAACATATTTTTCACTAGCCTTCTTTTCAGAAATTACATGCAAATTTCACCTGAAACATAGAAAACGTGGGTTTTGTCTCCACCATGGAGAGTTCTAGCCATATAAAGTTCAGCACAGTTACTGAAGTTAATCTATTACCATAGCATTGAGGTATCACACAAGTGCATAAAAGGCTGGTGGTAAAGCCAAACCTCACTTGAATCTTACAGCATGTTTTGCAAAAGCTCATGCTCATTTGTGTACAAAATCCATCCAGCTATAAGGCAATCCTCGGGTCTCATACTGACTATTGATGTCAGGGACTGGTCATGGCCAGGTTCCATACCCCTAATAGAGGATCAGAAGGGAGAAAAAGGGAAAATGATAATCAGAACTAATACTGGGATGATTTTTTCCCTTATGATTTAAACCTGGATTAAAAACATTATTTAAACAAATCAATAGGATCTGAAAAAAATACTTAATGTTCATTAGATTGTTGATCTTACACTTTAAATATATTTGAGCATCCTCTGCAATTTCTTTTTCCTATCCGGAAAAAATAAAGGGAAAGACAAATGAACTGTGGGGGAAGAATAAAGGGGGATCCCAGCTACACCAGAAAGCTGCGGAGGCTTTGACATGGAGGTTTCATTATCACTTCCACTCCCTCCCTGTAGGGATTCATTAAAATGTCAACCGTGTGAAGGTGTAGCCATAAATATATAAATAATACATAATAATTTCATTTGCAGATTACACTCGGGAATACTAGCCCCAAACCATGTTAGTCTTGCTTATCCCAGGAAAAATCATAAGCATCCTTCTGTTTCTGGCATGGCTCCACTGGTCGTAATAATGTTGATGCAGCGATACAGAGTGAGCCTGTGCCTTTCCTCCAGCACCGTCACATCCAACTGACATGCTGTGGTGTGTGAGCCCTGCTGACTTTGTTACCAAAAGTTGTGGCTTTAAAACAGCATCAGCAAATCTGAGGGTCTGTAGTGATAGGACAAGGGGCAATGGCCTGGAACAGAAAGAGGGTAAATTTAGATTGGATATTAGGAAGAAATTCTTCATCACAAGGATGCTGATACACTGAAATAAATCGTCATCAAGGCCAGGTTGGATGGGACTCTGGGCAACCTGGTCTAGTGAGAGGTATTGCTACCTATGGCTGGGGTTTGGGACTGGATGATATTTAGGACCCTTCCACCCTAAACCATTCTGTGATTCTATGTCATGGTGGTCTCCATCTGATCTGTCCTGAGGTGGATAATGTGTCACATCAGATCCTCTCACAGTCAAGCACAAGAAGGCAGTGTTACTGAGAAGGTACTGCCACCAGTCTGTGTACACCATCCTAGTTACTCAGCCTGATGTCTGCATGCTGAGCTTTGCTTGGCTTTAGTAGCACATGGGGTCCATGCATGCACCATGTATGTTTATTGTGACCCATTTATCCTGGTCTGCTTTGCATGCTAGCAAAGGCAGGAATGCTCAGGGTGGCTGCAGAGAGAGATGTCATCCCATAGACGACTGTGCTGCTCCCTTTGAAGATACCAGTGCTAGGCAGTATGGACAAAACATTAACAACCTGAGAACGGCTGCTTGGCAGTCTGTGTGAAAGGGGTGGGTGGTCTCAGCCTTGCTCATGGCAGCCTATTGTCTACATGATGAAAACTCCCTTGCAAGTGGCATTAATCAACACCCAAATTGGCAATCTCCGAGAGTTTAGGAGCTAAATGAACACAGAGACTGGATTACCCTCTTGGCCCTCCCAGTGGCTCTCAAAGAATAGGGCTAAAGGCAAAACGGATGGATGGGGCAGCCTGGGAGGCTTTGCCTAGCGCAGTCCATGTAAAAACCATTCCGTGGGATTACGGTCTCCAGGGCTGTCAAGTCACTACTTTGTAAAACCAGTAAGTTGCCTCTTAGAAGATGTTAAAGCAATCTTTAGGGGAAAAAATACATAATTACTATAAATGCAAGTTTTCCATTGTCATACATCTTCATTTAACTTAGTGATTTAGTGATTCCTAAAGGAAATGATTATAGTCCTTTGTTCTTAAACAAATAAGTTGTGTTCTTTATCCTCCGTAAAAGCTGATAATATGATAGGTGCAGCTCTAAGGAATAATTATACTAAATGGCCGTAGATACCTCAAAAGACAGAATACATCTATTATGCAGAATTCCCTACAGAAATCTTAGAAATCTTATATGCATTGATTGCTAGTTAGCATTAGAAAGACTTTTGCAAGTTGACTTTACCAAAGCAGCAACTATTTGCATTAGCAAACAGGCAACATCAGCTAGCTGATAAGAATACAGTGGAGTAATGCAATTAATATAGCAATGTCTGTTAATTAGTGTTTGCTGACTGTCAAAAGAAGATACTGTTAGGAGACAAACTTATTTTCCTGATTAAAGAGTAGGGCCAATCTTGTTGAATTGAGCTGGACCCACTTTTGATCTAATTAAAGCTAGCAGAGTACTGTGTACTGGAAATTTGTGCCACTCTGACATATATTTGCATATTCATAAGTGAGATGGATTGATATTTTGCAATTAGCATGGACCAATGAGAATAAAGCTTAATTAGTAAACATGCTTTCTTTATTAACTTTCAGGTCAGGCTTTTGTTGTAGTTTAAAATAATAATGGAACAGGAAGTCTTTTTTAAGAAAAAGAGTTATGTCATATATAGTTCATTCCTTTCCCATTCAGGCTCTATCTACTTGTTACTCTCCTCTTACTCATAGCTACTTAGTTAATGATTGGGTTGATGCAAATGAGAAGGAGAAGTATAGGAGTAAAGAGGGAATATTAGCTTGAAGTGGAGTGGGAAATGTTGGTACATGCAAGACTCCTGGGCAGTTCAGAACCCGACAGGCTCATTACAGTGTGGGATGGGGGTTTTTTGGATTGTTCAAGGAAAATTTCCAGATTTTGAAGGAGTTCCTCAAATGATGACAAGTTCCTCCCAGTTCCTCAAATGATGACAAAAATGAGATTGCATCACAAAGATGTAATGCAATGGTGTGTGTGCAAGAGGCTGGAGTATGGGGGGTACATATGGTATTTAAGAAGCTTGCACAGCCACACAAAACCTAGAAATCATTATTAGGTTTATTTATAAATAATAACTTTATATATAACTAGTCAGTTTAAAGATCATCCTGTAGAAGTAATGATCTGCGCAGAACCAGCTGGCAAAAGACGTTAAAAGCTAAATATGGGTTCACGTAGAGCTTATTGTGGCTTGCAGAAACAAGTCATGCTCTCACATTGCGAGCTTATGTCATTACGATTAAGTGAAATTAATTCTGCATGCCAATGTTTACAAATTCACTGATTCTAGCCTTCATTTTTCCTCTATTTAAAACACACAAGGATAAGGCATTTAACTAGATGTAACACATCAGAAAATGGCTCACAAACAAATAATATTATGCAGTATAAACTCCCATTAACTAATAATGTAGTTGACATTGATTGGAAGTGATTAACTCTAGTGCTCTTTTTCATGTTGTTAGTTAAAATAAATACCAATGTATAAGGGAAAAGTTGGCATCTTCTCATTTTGCAAATGGATTGAACAAAGCTGACTTCTTCCTCATATTAAGTTAAACTAAAGGATTAGTAGATGCATTAGGGAGACATGGGAATCCAGGTAAAGCAATAATAGTCAATGAGGCAGTCTCACTCCATCATTCACCTTTCCTACTTAAAAGAGGTTAGTTACCTAATGATAAAATTTCATGGTCAATTTGGAATACGTAATTAAATCTGATTGTAAACCTACTGCTATTTCTCTCTTCTTCAGAGGTCAGCACAGCAATATAATTCCTGACCCCTGTCCATGAGCATTTTCTTATAACTGGCACTAAATATTATTTTGGAGGAGATATCTCTTTTTTCCTAGTGTTCAGTCAGCAGGTTGCTTCTGTGTGAGACCTGGCAGATAAGGCACACAGACCCTCATCCCCTAATGTAAGCATTCGCAGGAGCCCTGGCCCCTTCCCATGGCAGCTGCCCCAGTGGGAGTTTGGTACTGGATCTGCTGGTCTTTCATCACTCAACTGGTCATGAGCCTGTCTGGATATGGGGGAGTAGGGGCTGAATAGTCTTTTTCAGGTAGATCTGCCCAGCTTAGTGCCATTAGTGCCCCAACAACATACAGTCAGTCGTATGTCGGAGTGGTTGGAGGTGTGCCCTGTGACATTGCTGAGTCCACAGAGTGCCATGTGGGTAGAAATCCTCAGGCCACGGTGCTCCAGACTTCCATGGGGAGTTCAGCTTCACCAGCTCTCTTCCCATCTCTCACCTTTCACCAGCTCTCTTCACTTTTCTCCTCACTGACAGATGTGTCTCTCAGAAAGACAAATATGAGGCTGCCATGTTCCTGAAATTCCTGACTGTGGAATTTCTCATTTGCTTCTCTTGCCTTCAGAGTAGAATCACAGTGATACCTAAGCAGGTGATGCACCGTGGTTTCCTGATGCTCCTTCAGCTTTCCAACACAGGAACTCTCCCAACAGTGCTCTCCTTCTTTCACTCTTTCTGCACCAAATGTTCTCATTTCTGACCCAGCTGCTAGCGTCTGGGGACCAGCTGTAGATGTCCTTCTTCCCTTCTGCTCCTGCCACTGCTGTCCCTGCAGAGCTGACGCTTGGGGAACGTTTGCGTGTTAGCTCCTGCTCCTGGGACCATGGTTCTACCTGCTCCTTCCCTGGCTTGTATTGAAGGAAAAGACAAAACTGATAAGGACTAAAAGAAATCTTGAATATTGCCTGCAATCAGCAGAAATTTACTGTGGCAGGACCATAGGAGCATAAAATGAGGTTGCTCCAGGAATGGAAAACAACACAGCAGCCTGTGA
The DNA here is from genome assembly GCA_013400115.1 of Rhinopomastus cyanomelas. Lineage (NCBI taxonomy): Eukaryota > Metazoa > Chordata > Aves > Bucerotiformes > Rhinopomastidae > Rhinopomastus > Rhinopomastus cyanomelas. The sequence goes on along the minus strand of VXBP01006017.1, from coordinate 164,582 downwards.
TGTAAGTGGGGAAATGGAGGCAATAAGTGAATGAGTACCCTGTCTGCGTAACAGCACAGTCTCCAAGACTAGAAGTAGGAGCCCTACACTCTGGAAAAGCATAAATTTAGACAGAGATAGGGTAGAACTGAGTCTCCTAAGGCTAAGAACAGCATTCGTGATGACTTCCCGCATCTGGGAACATCTTTCCCTAAGAAGAAATTCACCTGGAAACTTAATCTAGATTCTCAAAGATATTGACCCCTTCTTAGGAGGAGTGCAGCTGGGTATGCTTGTCTCAAACCCTGCATGGGGCTAAAAAGAACACTACCTCACTTGTGAATGATGATAGGCTTTAGACATGAACAGGACATCGATTGTTCAGCCTTGGCAATACTGAGAAACGTAAAAGTGACTAACAGCGGAGATTGTGGTTTCTGGTATTTCCAGTGCTAGGTGATATCTCAACTGAGATTTTTTCAGACGTGTAGTCTTAAGTGTCCTTTAAATACATAAATCCTTTTCTGTGGCTAAGAATTGGGTTTTAAAGCAATATATTTAAAGATATTTCTTTTAATAGCAAGTCCTGCATCTTCAAGGCACCCATCTGGGAAATGCCAGTGTGAAACCTAACCCATTCACTATAGCCACCATTCTTTCCAAATCTCTTAGGTGCTCAGATGAATGGCTGAGTGTTAAAACCCGATAAATTTAGATTAGCGAGGAATTATAATGATCTAATATCAAAAGCATCTGACCACTGGAAGAACTTGCTAAGAACTGCTTTTAATTCACTATCTCAAGTAGCTTTGAGTCAAGATTAGATTTTCAGAGAAGGAAATGTTCTAGTTCAAACAAGTATTAAATATAAGAAATCAGCATTGTCTGTACTCTTGCTCAGATTAGTTACCCATCTTGGTCTCCCCGGAAACCTTGAATTTAATCACTAACTTAACATCACCTTAAATTGAAGCAGTTAGGGGGAAAAAAGCATTGATCTCTATTAGCTAAACAAAAAAGGGAATAAAACCTATTTCCATAGTCTTTTAGATCTCATCATCGTGATCTTTGTGAGATGATTAAGAAAGAAGAGTATTCTCATCCTCAATAATTGTGCAGCCCGAGCCTGGCACAGAACAGGTGAATGAGCAGTGAGTAGAGATCAGCTACGTGGCTCTGGCAGGTGGAAGAGAGCACAGAGAAGGTGCTCAATGAGAATAAAGGGATGACAACAGTGCTCTGTCAGGTCATCTTTCCTGCTTTGAATGCTAAAGAACCTTGAAACTGGGGATGAGGCAGCTCCCAGTTTCCCAAACCTTGTTGTAATGGCTCATTTCCTCCTTGGAAACATTTAGACTCCTAATATTCCTAGAGCACTGATCTCTCATAGAATCATTAGGGATTGGAAGGGACCTCGAAAGATCATCTAGTCCAATTCCCCTGCCACAGCAGGATCAGCTAGACCAAGTCACTCTCATTCATTTGGAATAGAGAAAGGAAAATAAACATTTTTGGAAAAGGTAGCATCTCTGTTGCCACGCTTCTCTGGGCGCGAGGACCATGGTGGAATGAAGTCTCTGAGAAAACATGAAAGCATCACAAGCTGGGAGTGCTGAGTAAGAAACAAGAAATGGGACTACACAGAGTCTGCATACAGAGTCTACCCACAGGCTAAAAATCATGCCCTTGGAGTCTTCTTGGGCACTAAGGAATGCCCAGAATTGCACTTTCTAGTTACAGGAGACTTTCTAGTTACAGAAGGGTATTTCTATGACTCCATGAAGAACAAAACCTCCATGAAATTCCTTTTCTTATGTGAAGTCATCCATCCCCTCGCTGACAACAGAAACCTGTAGTGTGGAATGAAAGCTTCTCTTCAACATCTCCTCCACTCTACTCATGAGTACTCAGATACCAACACTACGATGTATGTTTTTATTTATAACAACTCTCAGTTTTTTGAGTATCTGTTGTGATGCTTCTTTTGCCGGGGCAGTTCTGCTGCCTCTTTTACACTAGAAGGTCCTCGATCTCTGACTGCACTCAAAGTTCTTCATTTAATTGTGGCTTCTGATCCTACTTAGCTCGTCAGTGAAAAATGAAGGGCATTAGGTACATCTCTACTGTGCCGCACTATTCATCTTGCACGAAAAGACAAAGCAAAATGGCTGCCTCGTACGCAGCAATTTGCACTCTGAATTATTCAGATGCTTTTTCTTACTTGTCTCATGGTTAGATGGTGCCTGAATCAACTCAAACAAATCAAAGCAGGTAATAAATTGATATAATTTCCCACCAGTCTTGCAGAGCATTTCATTCAAAATAGCTGCAGGTTTGCCAGTCCATCACACTATGAAGACTTCCAGGATGGGAAGTCTGATGCCATTGAGTTGCCAAACTCTTGTGCAGGAACTTCTTGCACTTCAGTGCCAATTTTTTGTGCCAAGGATGTTTCAGATGATGCCCTGGTCAGCAAGATGTTATTCAGAGTGGCAAGAGTCCTCATTACTGCAGATCTTCATCACTACTAGTGAGGTAAGACTTATCTGTGTAGGACATTTGACATGCCCGTACTGCTATAGGCCACAGTTCTCTACATCATCTAATTACCATGCTTGGGTGATGATTTAGGCTTGAACAGAATACTGTAAGTGTGGGATGCTTTAGTTTGCTCTTGCCTTACTATGGAATATCCCAGGTATGTGTGTGTGAGAGGTATGGCAGCTATAAGCATCCTGCGTGGTCCTGAAGCTCACCAGAAAATGGGTGCAACAATAAATTATGGACAGGTGGAAACTTCTGTGCCTCCTAAGCACTCGTCACCTGCTTATGGACCAGAGTTTCTCAGGAAGGACAGCCAGCTGCTTAATCTGCTGGAAATGAATCCAGGTACCAGAGAGTTAAAACACTTGCTCATTGGTTTTCTCAGCTTCTATTTTAATTTGCTCTCTTTTTTTCGGACAGCTCTGTGAAGGCAGTCTGGTTCGCTGCTTCACCATACTAATGAGACTCATCCATCTGCCTCTGTCATTGCCAGGCTCTCTTTTCTGCTGGAAGTCAGAGATGAACGCTCAGGACAGGTCCTTTCTAGGCTGCAGTACTTAATCATTTCTAAACATGCTAGATGGCCTCAGGCAGTGAAGGCAACAAGCATTTAACCCAGGCTTGGCAGCTCAGGCTTCCACATAGTCTGGCTCTAAGCCTTGATAATGAAAAGTAGCTGTGCTTTTACTCTCCACTTAACCAGATGCTCTTTGCTTCTTGGGGCAAAAGGTTAAATAGATATAAGAACCCATGCTAGTTTTGAAGCCTTTTATTAGCAGTCCTTATAGAAGTGGAGTAGAGCACTATGCTCCCCAGACTATGTCTCTCGGGATCCTGCATTTAGGATTGTGTCCGCTAACTAGAGGAATGTAACCTCCTCACCCAAATCTCATTTCTTGTTCAAGTTACAGCAAACAGAGCTTAAAGCCCACTTTGCCACTTAATTATTTAATGTACTGTTTTTACAGTAAGGATGGATGAAGGAGACATTATCTGTTTTGTTTAATGATGGCAACACCTTATATTACAGTGCAGATAAAACATTTTTTCCACTATGGCTGAGACAACTGATTTATTTTTCCACTCCATCTACTGCTCCATATGTCTCTGGAATCTGCCTTTTTCCCAGAGCTCATGTTAGTATAAAGCAATTGTCTGGGATGTGTAAGAATTAAGTATCCCATCATTCAGGCTAGACATGCAATTAGAAGAGTTGCACTAATTTCCACTGCTGAGACCCTGTCACTTTAATTTATCCTTACTTTCCTGCATTTAGGTCTTCTCTGGTTTGAGGCCAAGGGTTTTATATAGTTTGAGGCAGTGGATCTGTAATGCCGGGGGGGGGTGGGGGGAGAGGAGGAGTTGGTGCATGTGGGTGGGAGAGGAAGAATAAGAGCTGGCTGAAAGAAACAAAATTGACACGCACACAGTTTAAAGATCTGTCATGTGCCAAATAATTACGTGTAGAGCGGCTGCAAAGGAAGGAGAGCTCGCAGAAGCGAAGATTTGACTGAATTGCAGCGCTACGCTTGAGTCTCACCCCAGATTATTTTCTTTTTTACATAGATGTTTAGCATTGAGCCTTGGTGCCAGAGTTGGATTCAAACAGCTTGGCTGAGAGTGCTGCTCAGACCATCCTCTGCTGTGCTCCAGGTTTCCCACAGGAGAGTCAGGGCATCAGGAACATCAGCATCTGGTCGGGTACCATCTCCCGGTACCTGCTGTCTCCCACTCTGTGCTAGGGCAAGAGCCCTTCAGAATAGTAAGAATTCTGCCAATACACCGATCTCCTGCATAAAAGTCCAGGACAACCTCAGACCAGAAGGTTTTTGTGCATCTCACCTCTCACAGAATCACAGAACATTAGGGATTGGAAGGGACCTCAAAAGATCCTCTAGTCCAATCCCCCTGCAACAGCAGGATCACCTAGACCAAGTCGCACAGGAACATATTCAGGCGGGTTTTAAACATCTCCAGAGAAGGATACTCCACAAATCCTTTGGGCAGCCTATTCCAGTGCTCTGTCACCCTCACTGTGAAGAAGTTCCTTCTCATATTTATATGGAACCTCCTATGTTCCAGCTTACACCCATTGCCTCTTGTCCTATCACTAGATGACACTGAGAAGAGCCTGGCTCCATCCTCCTCACACCCATTCTTCACACATTTAGAGACATTAATGGGGTCACCCCTCAGTCTCCTCCAAGCTGAAGAGACCCAGCTCCCTGTGCCTTTCCTTATAAGGGAGGTGTTCCACTTCCTTCATCATCCTCGTTGATCGATGCTGGACTCCCTCCAGCAGCTCCATGTTCTTCTTGAACTGAGGCACCCAGAGCTGGAGACTGAGGGGCCCAGAACTGGAGACTGAGGGGCTCAGAACTGGAACTGAGGGGCCCAGAACTGGAGCCCTCTCTTTGCACTTTACTTCTGCTGCATTCAGATTGATTTCTAGTTCAATTTAGTAAAACTTTGAAAAAAACTGTGAACTTTCCAAGCTTTTTTAACGGAAAAAAAAACCCCTAATACCATATCTTTATGTTTCTCAGTCCAGCCTAAGGAAATGTGTAGAAAACACATTAGTATTTGGCAAGATGAAAATATAGTGCTATAGTAAGGAATTACTTTCCCTCAGCGTTTTTCAAATACTAAAAAGTACCAATACAGTATACTTCAGTAAATATAAATACAAATATGAGGAAAATTGGCAAAACCACATTTACACTCATTAAGCCTTTTTTAATGGTGTAAAGTGAAAGAAGATAGAAGCTGCCATTCTCTACTTGCGTTTCAGTGATGACACACTTAGAATTTGTTCTCATGTTTTCTTACTAGTAGAAAACACAGAATGCTGCATTAAGTATGCGTATCACTAGTAAAGGGTTGCAGAGGACTAAGTAGTGCTGATGAACTATTATTCTAACTGAATTAAGTCAGTCAATTCCTTTCATTTCCATCCATTTGGATATTCTTTTCCCATAGCTACAAGGCAATGGTAGCATCTTAGAAGACACACGGTGGCAATGGATTTAAAGGTAAATTTAGGTTGCAAAATGCTTCATTTCTAGCTGATTATAACTCACGGTTGACTGAAAGATAGTGGAGACCTAAAATGTAAGAGGTAGTCTATAAACCATGAATGTTACTTGGCTCAGTGGCCACAGACTGGGCCCTTCACCATGATCTCCATGATAGATTTCTATGCACAGACTCTAACTCAGCATCTCCTTTAAGGGCACCTTGCAGTCATATTCAACCAGACCCCAAATGCTACTAGAAAGTACAGATGTCCTAGTCTGAGTCACAGATTGAGCAGCTAATGATTTGGACACAGACTGGATGTGGCATTTAGTGCCATGGTTTGAGTTGTGGTGATGTTAAGTCATAGACTGGGCTTGATGATCTTAGAGGTCTCTTCCAGCTCCACTAATTCTGTGATTCTGTAATTCTGTGACTTGAGACCTGAATAGGGGCCACATTTTTGGGAGAACAGCCTGCATTCCCATCCATCAAAAATATCCAAGAAGTTGTCCAGGTAAGAATACATCGTTTGGCTTCAGTACTGGAAGATAACTGGTTTTGTGTGTGCTCAGTTATGTGCCCCATTTGCAAATCCAAAGTTGGAAATGCAAGGACAAAACTAGACTTGTCAGGGAAAAGGTTCACGTAAAATCTAGATGTTATGTTGTCAGGGGTTTTTCCTGAGACAAGACTACCCAGTTAATTTAGTTAATGTGCTAACGGATGAGAATAAAAACAAAACAAGGAGGGTTCAATAAAACCACCTAGAAATTGCAGATAAAACCAAAACCAAACTTGATTTTGGGAAAAACAAGATGACACATTTCATTTGCCCCACATAAAAACTCCACACAAAGACATACCGGGATTAATCCCTTGTACTTACATATCTGGGCAAAACTGCTACCTCCAATCCATCAAAGGGATGAGAGTTCCAGCAGTTCTTTTTCCTTGTGGAAACGTGGAATCCATTCAGTCCGTGCACATAGCCTTCAGCATCAGTGGATCCCTGTTCCATGTGCTTCCACACCAGTCCTCCACTTCCAGCTTGCTGATTCCTGCAGCCATGAATGAAGGAAGAATTCTTTCCTTTTCAGCAAATAATGAAATTCAGAGAAGACCTTCCTTCCACTGGTCTTCGAGTTACCACTGTCTCTCTCTCCATTCACTGTGTTGCCAGGGAAGATGACTGCTGTGCCCAGCCCAGTGCCATGTGTCTTTCTCCAAACAGGAACAAAAGCAAAGTGAGGGAGGAGCCCAAAACTGGAAAGCAGGAGCTCCAAACCAGTTGTACCAATTCACAAAGTGGCAAAAAATTCACAAGTTGTGACTTTCCACTGCCTCAGGCAAGAAACCTGCTCAGGTTCAAACCACAACAGATGTAGATATACGCTGTAGATCCTAGACATAGAGCTCAGTTACCTCAAAGGTATTTGGTGACACGAAAGGTGAATTGGGCACCTAAGTGCCTTTGATGGTCTGACAGTTTGTGAGGGAGACTTGGTGATGTGGAGCCTGACGCTGAAACTCCAGGTCAATATAGTTTTCAGCATTTTTAATGCTAAGAAAAAAAGTAGATTATGGTGCCTGTGTGCATATCAGTTGTAGCTGAGCAGTACAGTATTATTAATTTGGTTTAGACACTTGTACCTGGAGGTCAGCCAAGCACAAGGTGCTGCTCCACTGGTCCCTGTACAAACACACTGACAGTTGCTGCTTTGACAGTTTAATCTCTATGGACAAGAGAGGGAAGAGAGATGGGAACTGAAATGGATCATGCAATAAGTGACTATAACAATGACTTGAAAACACTGTAGGAACATCTAGAGATTTTCTGTCTCCACCCTTGTACTAGGATGCACCCAACACAGTCTAGATCACCCACTATATATGCAGGGCTGACTTCTATTATAAACAGGCTTTAGTTGGGGAGAGCAGGGAGGAAAGGGCTGAAGAGCAATTCAAAGGAAACTAAGGTGACGAAGTTCTGAGGGAAGGGAAAAGATGTATGTAGAAGTGAGCAGGCAGTTTCTTGTATCTTTCTGAAACCTCCAATATTTGCTACCCTTCTCATGCTCATCCCCCTTCTAACTCTTACATTCTCTTCCATCATGGACATGGTGAAGACATCAACCTTCACTCCACTTTGCATGGTCTCAACACCACCTGGTCCTGGCAGAAGGACACCGGTGATCAGGATTGAAATAAGTCCCCAGTCAGATTGTGCTCACCACATAGTGTTTTAGACTGTTTTGTTGGATAGCTTGTGTGAACGTTCTGGTGAACACTGTGAAGATCCTAATAAAGTCAGACTTGTGTTTTGATGGGTTGCAAGTAATAGCAAGTCCCCTTTCCTTTCATTCCTCCTGCCGTGACTGTCATTTAAAGCAGCTCAGGTGATCCTCTCTGTCATACCAGAGACCAGCAGGATAGTGCCATTCTAGAGCAGCCAAATCTTTACTTGTGAAGGATGTTTTTAGAAAAAAACCCAATGAAAATGAGACCCAGGCCTCAGATAAGGCAGAAGGGCAAGCTCTCAGCACTTTTGAGGCACCTTGACAACATATTTAAGGAAAATGAGAACTTGATTCGCAGTCTGCTCTCCCACATGTTCCATACTTGCTGCTTGTGTTTACAAGAGCAAGATGAGATGGCTTCAGACACAAATAAGCAGCGTTAGCAGGGCGATTCTTCAGAAGTACACTTATTGTCTTGCATTTGCATAGTAATAAAGGAAGAAAGCTATCTAAGGTAAACTACACATCAGCAGAACTGTTTCTAAAAATGAATGCTTTTTGAGGTTCTCCAAGAGGCAGTGGGAGCTCTTTGAAATCAATGAGGTAATTAAAGGTGGTGGCAAAACAGAATCAAAAAAAAGAAAAAGAGGTCATTTGAAAGCTATTGAATGCCCAGTGGTCCAGTGATTAATTTACCAGAAGCTTGGGCAACTCTGGTTTGCAACCCAGCACTGTTGCATCTTTCCTATGGGAATTCTGGACAGGTAAATTCCTCATCTCACCTGTAAAGCAAGAATTATCCTAGTTCTGGGAGGTGTAATTAAGGCTGTAGATGAGCATGAAACAGTGGTCCTGGTGTATTAGTAAATTAATGCACCTCCATTGGTACAGCAGTCATCGTTGTGTGTGTGAGGAGGAAGTTCTTCAGCATGAGAGTGGTGAGAGCCTGGAATGGGTTGCCCAGGAAAGTGGTGGAAGCCGTGATCTTGGAGGCGTTTAAGGCCAGGCTGGATGAGGCTCTGGCCAGCCTGATCTAGGGTGGGGTGTCCATGCCCATGGTAGGGAGTTGGATCTGGATGATCCTGTGGTCCCTTCTAACCCTGACTGACTGTATGACTTTGTCTGGGTGATCCTGCTGTGGCAGGGGGATTGGACTAGATGATCTTTCGAGGTCCCTTCCAATCTCTAATGATTTTATGATTCCATGATTCTAACAGCTACGTAGTCTCTGTATAGGGCAGGGACTAGAAAGGAAAGATGGAACCAGAACTGTTTGTTCCAGGGCTTGTGGTGGTGCTCAGTAGTCTTTTTCGTGGAAGCACATGTATATAATAAGGACCTCTACAGCCAGATATTAGGATGATGGAGACTTTTTAAAGCTTGCAACATAAAAAGATGGTTTTCAGACATCCCAGGTACCAAAAATCTCCCATAATATTTGTAAGGTGTTGGAGCTGCAGTACACATTTAATTTTTAGTAACGGAACATTAAGCATGCGTTTTCATTCTCATGATTCCTTGACAAGCTGTCTCCCACTGCAGGTAAGGACATAACTGTGTAATGGAGGGAATTAGCAAAATGATCTGTGTTTTCCTGGTTCTGGCCCTGAAACCAATGACATTGTTGGCATCTGGAGGCTGCGTCGTGACTCATGGCCCCTGGTTTTGCAGGAAGGCCAAAACTGGTATTTCGGTGCCATTCAGCATATGCAATATAAACTCTTTGCTTTAGTAGAAATGCAATTATTTGCTGGTATTGGAACAGAGTACAGAAAATAACAAGCAATCACCTGTGTATGTTAGACATCCTTTCTTAAATATTTTCCTTTGCTAATCGAATGAGCAACTTACTGTGTTTTCCAAGGGTAGTTTGACAGACCTGCAGTCACAGGCTCCGTGTCATAAACGAGCACAGTACCCTCTCTGCCCTTTAAATCTCATAACAATGTTAGAGCTTCAACTATTGTATGTGCTCTGAACTTTCAGACCAGAAACATGGACCCAGGGTTCACGTTATCCCAAAATATTTAGTCATACAACCAAACACAGTCTGCTCAGAAGACCATCAAGATGTCTGAGTGAGATAAATGTCTTATTTTCTGCTGTTTTATTATGAAGGATAGTGCTTGTGAGCAGCAGAGCATGGGAGGCAGCCAGATCTGATGGGTCATATTTGAGCTTTGATGCTCTCTCATCAGCCCAGCCACCTGCTGGAGCTTGTTTTCACACCAGCAGTTCAGCTCACCACTTAACTGCCTCTGGACAGCCTTTCCTACAAGCAGGTTAAAAAAGGTTCAAGCAACGTCTCTAGCTAGCTTCTGAGATTAAGCCTTATTCCTTGTAAAGCCTCCTCTTCCTTCACTTAGGACAATGCTTGCTCCATGGTTTCTCCTAAGTGGGAAACCCCTGCCCCCAGGGATGGGCCCACCCAGAGGAGGCAAACTTCATGTGTCTGGCAAGGACCCTCCTACTTCTTCCCTTGTTTCTCACCACAGCAGCCCAGAGAGCAAGACTGAAGGGAGCCTTGAGCCCAGGTTTCCACAGAGCTTTGTCCTGAGCCAGTTGGTCAGATTTGGCCAAGTGCTCTGGTTCTGTACTGGCTGCTACAGGATACTGAGTAAAATGGGGATTTTGGACTCTTTTGCGTATTATCTATTTATTCACTGGTGGCACCAGCTCGATAGTTTAATCAATACATGAGGTAGAAAGAAGAAGTCTGGCATTTTGCCAGTGAGGTATGAGTTTTATAAAAAAAGCTGATGTCCGAGCAAGAAAACACTCCATAAATATATTTTCAGATGGCAAGGTATAACCCTCCGATGTTAAATGTCAGAAATCAGTTCATTCTCTTTAATACTCTTAATCATTTCTGTACCCACAACAGGGACTAACATGAATGCTGTAGTGGAGGCTTTTAAAGGCAGAGTAGCATCGTGACAACATGAATTAGCTTCTCAGTTTATCGAGTTCCTCTGCAGTCAAGGGAGATGTGCTCTGTAATGCCACACGAGAAGCCAAGTGGTTCCAAGCATTGTGTGATTTCATACCAACTGTGCCAAACTTGGTTCTGCTTTTGCAGGAGTAGCGGAAAACAATGACGCTGTGGAAGGATAAGGTGGCCTTTTGTTTAGCCTTGTGCATATACATTCATTTCATGGAATCACTGTGGAGACTGGAAATAGCTGCTTAAAATTTGGTTTAATGCTTTGGGAATGACAACTTTTTAAGAAAATAGCTCAGATTGCTGTAGGAATCTCTATACAAACAGAAATGATGAGTAATATTGACTAATGGTCTGACTTTTAAAAGGAAATATATAAATAAGCAAGAGAACAGCAGTGTGTTGGCTCATCAGTATTATCTCCTTTGCAGGGACTTTGCCACCAACACAAAGCTTAGCCACTTCATTAATTAGGACAGAAGCACCACTAGTGAAACTTTTCTAAGACTTTTTAAACTCCTGCGTGTAGAAAGGCTGATTTTGCATTGTTGTTTCTCGTTTCTTCTGTGATTATGAAGGACATAATTTTCACAGGCAAGCCAAGATATTCAAATGAAGAAACCTGGGTGCTTTACAGCTTCTGCTCTCCTGAAAAATATAGGACCTAAATATCAATACTGTATGGTTTTAGTTTTATATCAGGCATAAATCTTAACAACCTGTGCTTAACAATGAGCTCAGATTCTAACTTAATCTTTGGCAGGCTGGGAATTAAACCAGCGCACGCTCCGCTTTGTCTTCTTTCCCCAGCAGCTCCTTGAAAAAGGCACCGTCTGTGCCAGCTCAAAGGTTTTATGGTTTGTGAAAGGGAGATACAGTACTGCCTAGGTGGGCCACCGGCTCCTCCGGAAAGACAAAGGGTTGAATCCTGCACTGCTAAGCTCTCCTCTGCTTAAATAAAGTTGCTAGTTGCATAATGAACGTTGGCTGTGATACTCCCTGTGGTCAGCGTGGCTGGTGTTTAATGAATTGCTTAATGTGCTTGATTACTGTTACCGTGTGGAATGAGGGGAATAGCCAGAGAGATTTGAAAGACCCACTGGAGAATACGATGAAAATGAATGGGATCAATAAGAACTTTTTGCTCGTCTCTGAACACGCGTTCTGGGCTGCATTGTTGGAGTTTGGGGTAATGTAATTTTGCGGCTTGTTGTTGTTCTTGTTATAATTCAGAAATATAAATCTCGTTTGACATTGGGTTTTAGGGCTGGCCTTCCTGGAGTTATAAATGTTCCCCTGACTCCAGTCCCGGTTACTCACATGGACAGATAAATTAATTAGGAAAACTTTTATGCCAATTACTTTATGCCCTTGGCTTTCATATGTTTCTGAAGAGCGGCAGCTAATTAAAGATATGATTCATAATTACTGGTCGATCGAGTAGTTGAGTAATGGAATCAGGAACTGTTCCAAAAAAATTATCCATCACATCATTACTAATTGTTACATAATACATAAGGCTGTGGAATTGAAATAAAAAATTACATTTGAAAGATTCATTCAATTAGTGGCCCTGGATATTTTTTATAACAATTATAAACACTGCGATAGTTCTCACATTTTTAAAGATCACAGAGGTTTTATAAATATTTATAGTTAAATGGGAGCGTAATTTCCAGTGAGTAAAGGACTCAAGGGCCTTGCTGGAGGTGTGAGTTAGTATATTCAATTTATGAAAGCTGGAAATCAAATCTTTGGGTCAAATTAGGGCTCAGGCGAAATGTATATGATAGTGTCTTCCTAGTGCTGTTTGCACAAGCCACAAGACTGCTCCAGTCTGGCAAGTGCTGCAGGCTAATTGCTGGAGAATAGAAGAGCTGTTGCAAATTAGAACTGGGCACTGAATGACACAGAGAAATTCACACAGAGCTGGTCAACACTTCATTTTGCACAGTCCGCATTTGCGGTTCCAGCAAGAAGATGGTAACAGATACCTTAACATGGTGAAACTGGTGAATGGGTGGGGAAAAAGCATCTAAACTGCTCCAACAGTTCCTTGCTAGGTTTGCAAATAGTGTCACAGAATCAAGGTCAGAAAAGACCCTCAAGATCATCAAGGCCAACTATCCATCCTATAACCCTCAAGCACTAAACCATCTCCAGAATCTGCACTCACTGCTTGTAGTTGTCACATCGCCTCTTCAGTAAAAGGCATCTAGAACACTCAGGCCTGAGTTCAGTCAGATACCCCACAAGTGAGCCCAGGAAACCTCTGGGTTCAGTTTCTCACTGGTTCTTTACAGCCTAAGAAAATGCTGTGATGAAATCTGTTGTAATATATCTGATAATCCTTGAAAATGATTCCTAACCCCGACAAAGCAGGGCCAGCGATCCTTGCAGCATGAGCCTTCACCAAAGGCATGAAGATGTTCCAGGCAGCACCCTGAGTACCCAGAAAATTTTGAGATGACTCAACATTTATTTGAACTTCCATGAGGGCCTGATCCTGCATATTCTTCATTTTCTTTCCTTATGTAAGTGATTTGAATCCACAGTACCCGCTTGTTCACCTACTCTGCAGTAGGTTTGTTGCTATCCTTGGTTGGGTTTATGCGTGATTAACTTAGCCCACCGCTCATTAGACAAGTGGCATATGGTTTGGAGGAGGATTAATAAATGTTTTGCCATATCTGAGCGAGAGATAGAAAATGAATGAAAACAAACTTCCACTTCTGCTTACAGCTTTACACGGCTGTGAAGCTGCCATCCATCGGCAGGTACCGTGTGCTGTCCTCTCAAGTCTCATCAAGGAACAAAGGAAAACTTGATTTAGTATTTTTAGATGTTACTTTACTTGGAGTGCTGTGATACTGATGGCAGCTTGTAGGAGAATCCAGTTTGTAGGTGGATAAGAACATTCAGCAGAAGAAGGTTTAGAGGGTCGAGGTTGACACAAGACAATAAAAGTGGAGAGGGGCCTATGGGGAGCATTTGTCCCTGTCTGAGTGTCTGCACCAATGTCAGGTACCCCAAAGTCCCCACCAGTGCAGGGTTCTCCAATAAACCTGAATCCTAGTTTGAATTAGAACAGAACCAATTCTGTCCAGCGATTTGACTTTTCAGCTCAGTTTCTTCTCATTCCCGGCACTTTCTGAAGGTAGCGGTGTATTTTCTAGACAGTAACTGCTTCTAGAAGTGATAACAGCGTATGCTTGCAGTCACTACCAAGGACTGGGATGCAGAAGAGGTCCTGCTTAGACTTGCTTCTGTAGAGACCAAGGTCACTGCTAGATCTCGTTTGCCAAATTGGGGTGCAGTGAGTGAGAGGCTGCACCTGTGAGGAGGAATGAGAAGGACAGGTCACCCTACACAGTCCAACAAGATGCTCCATCTCATACACACCATAATTGGTATAAAGCTGAGGGATCCAAGAGTCAAGCTGTGTTCTTCAGTGGCTGGAGTCTGTGCAGGACTCTGCCCATTCTGCCTTTGATCCCAACCCATGCACTAATGAATCCAGCTCCTGAAAGCAGTTGCTGTCTCCTGCTGAGTCCAGTCTGGAACTTCCCAGAGCCTGCCCACAGCATCAATGGTAACAGTGATGTGATGCCATCAGGAGGGTTGGGTTAGCTATTAGGTTTGTGTACATTTGTATATATTTCATTTTATTGTATTTTCAATAGAGCTGGTTTAGTTTTCCAATCCATAAGTCTCCCTCCCTTATCCTTTTTCTCTTCCCCTTTAGGAAGACAGAGGTATTGACAGAGTGTCTGCCATTCGTCCTGTGGCCAGTCCACCCTTAACCTTTGACCACCTTCCTCTCCTCCCCTTTCAAAGGTGTTCTAGGGAAAACAGCTACTTACTTATGATTTGGGTTTAGCTGCTTATTTATAATTTGGGTTTTAGGAAGCCCTGTTCTAACTGTGCTAAATCTTTTGAAACCACGATGTGGTGTTTCAGGTGTTGGTACCTGCTGAGGAAGGGTTTTACACTGCACCTGGCTGGCTGAGAACATGGGGTAGAAGGGGCTGACAAAGAGATGTCTGCAGAGGCGTTAAGGATTGCAGCTGTAGAACTAAATGCTTTTAAAGCTTCGAAGTTAACATCCGAGGGAATAATAAACTGCAAAGCCAAGTAATATACAATCATGGTATTAAATCAGATGGGAAATCAATACTGAACCTGGTAGCCATATTACAGAGCTTTTCTAGTGTGATGGTTAGTCAGAAATAACGTTTTAAGATGGATGGTGACAGCTTCTGGTCCATCAACATCTTTCCCAAACCCCTGCTCCTGCCTGCCAGAGGTACGGATGCTTCTCACCTGCATCGGCACTGCTCCTCCCTGCAGGCCAAATGGGGGCAGAAATTCACAGCTACAGAAAAATCACAACCTCAACACAATGTGCCTCTAATTCACAAGATCCATAGGAAATGAATTAAAGCTAATGTCTCTGAAGAAGTTTTGTTTGTAAACATTGAAGCTGCTGTGCTGCTGGTTTATGAAACACTCTATTTGCGTAAGTGGAGCAGGGTGAGGAGACATCCGCCTTAGACACGGTCAGGGGGTTTTATGGAAGTTTAATTTCTTCTCATTGTAACCCTAGAAATAAATTATTCAATTGTCTGGACATTTGTCTGGATCTAGAGGCCGTGTGGACATATGTCAGACCCCCTCGAGGTGCCACAAGAGGAGTTGAATCAGTGCTAAGTGTCTTTGGAGGAAAGTCCTGTTGTTTGGGGTTTTTCATCACTGTAAAAACGAAGAGGAAACATATGGTCTATTTTAAGACGCTGCAGACCATACCTTAGAGAAAATTTTTGCCTAGATTACTCGGTGTGTATGTGGTACCCTCTGACTTAAAAGGGAAATAGAGGTTATTTTCGTAGCACGATTTGAATTATTATACAAATTACTTAAAGCAATTGAACAGGAGCAGTTTTGCATTTGTGGATAAAAAATCACATTGAAATATTCTCATTATGAAAATAGCCTTATAGCTGTTGGCAAAATGGATATTTTCATATTTGGGGTAAAATAATCATGCCAGTGCTAAATGCTGCCATGTACCCTATACCTTATATATTTTATATAAATACATGAAAATACAGGCTGGTGCTATGAAAAGCAAAACCCCTCCGGCCATGGTTAATGCTTGAAAAGTCACATGACTGAGACTAATTAATCTCCTGTGGTTTATCAGATCAAACTGGTAGGCAATGGGATTTTTTTTTCATAAATATTTGGGGTCACTAGATGCGTTTTACTTTGATACATTTAAAGATTTCAGAATTAAAGTCATTTCAGAATTGAAACCTCTAAATTTTGCAAGTCTTGAAGCAGGAAGCTCCAAATAAACAAAATCAGCAGTACAGAGGAAACTTAATAAAATACAAGTTATTTCAGTTGTAACTACTTTCTTTTTTAATTAGAAAACATGTATTTTTCAAAGCAGAAACATTCTGGGGCAGCTTCAAGCATGTACCTTGTCCGTGGTACAGGGGAGGTTCAGACTGGATATTAGGAAAAGCAGACAAACGTGGTTTGAGGAAGAGGAGGCTTAGGGGAGACTCATCACTCTCAATTATCTGAAAGGACCTGATGTTGGTGCTGGTCTCATCTCACAGGTAATTAGTGACAGAACCAGAGGGAAGGGCTTCAGGCTTCAGCAGGGCTAGTTTAGATAGGACATCAGGAAAATATTCTTCATGGAGAGAGCGGTGAGGCACTGGGATGGGCTGCCCAGGGTGGTGGTTGAGTCACCATCTCTGGATGAGTTTAAAAGACACTTAGATGTATTGTTGGGGGATCTGTTTTAGGGGTGAACTTGTAGAGTAGGGTTGATCGCTGGACTCGGATCCCAAGGATCATTTCCAACCTGAATGATTCTATGAGTCTGTGATTCGGGGTTGTAGAACAGATTGTTGGAATCAGTGATCTTGAAGGGCCTTTCCAATCTTGATGGTTCTGTGATTCTGTGAAGCTGCGGCAGCTTCCCTGAATTACCCATA
Organism: Rhinopomastus cyanomelas; assembly: GCA_013400115.1. Lineage (NCBI taxonomy): Eukaryota > Metazoa > Chordata > Aves > Bucerotiformes > Rhinopomastidae > Rhinopomastus > Rhinopomastus cyanomelas. Next base: position 147,852 of record VXBP01006017.1, on the reverse strand, counting down.
AGGATGGGGGTGCGCAAATTTCCAGGAGGGCAGAAAGGAACAGAGAACAGAGGGGAGAGGGGAAGCAGAGTGTGTAATTTCCACTTCAGCTAGAAATTTGCTACCTGCAACCAGTGTCACTTAGTACTTAGCAGCACCAAGTCCTTATCAAACTACGGAGGCTGTCGCTTCTGTCTCTGAAATACTTCAGATTTGAGAGTGTCAGGCAGTAACTTTCAGGCAAATGAAATATTTGTCACTTCTTGAATTTCAGCTAATTATATGCTTTCACCAGGAAGGTGCTATTTATTCTGCGTGCGTGAACTTCTTTGTGGAATAAATATTATTTGCAGAAATGCAAGATAACACGGTTCATGCCAGTCCGTGTCAAATGAAATAGGCACTGTTAAATGAGATGTACACACAAAGCACATTTCATCATTAGTTTAACACCTCTCTGATGTCAGAGGCAAATGTCTTGTGTTGCAGCAGATTCTAAATAATGTCCTAATGTGCTTTATATGCCATAAAACGCCCATTACCCACAACAGCAGCTGGGTGGTGTCACTGCAGCCAGTGGAATTCTCTAAGATGTTGTGAAGTGCAAACTTGTTTTGTGAAGTCAGACAAGGTCCATTATCTCAAAAGTGGACTAAATTGCCCCAGTCTCAGGGCTTCACCAACTGGTGTAAATTGAGCTAAAAATGTGCCAAGTAGTCCATGTTGCTGTCACCAGTTCATCCTCAGGCTCTGCCCCCATTGATCCCATGTTACTAGTAACATCTAGCATTAAGAGTATCTGGTATAATGCTGCATGAGCTCCCTGTCTCTGTCCTGACCCCCAAGGCTCTTTGTCCTTGCCTGAGCATGGTCCCCATGGGCAGCTGAGCCCCTGGCACACTGTGTTGGAAGGCTGGCTAGTGTAGGTAGCTAGCCTTCCACAGCAGCTCAGCCTTGGTGCCAGTATCCTCTGAGGCGAGACAAGGTAAGTGGCTGTGGGATTCTTTGCAAGGAGAAATAACTGCCTGTTTGTTACAGCTGTTCTTCAAAACTGCTGCACCTCAAGCGTGAGCGGAGAGAAAGGAGATCTGTTCTTCCCCCGCTACTTGTTGTTGTGTATGTGATGAGCGCTGAAATACTCCAGCGGTTTGGGGTGGGGGTGGCACACAAGTAGGTCAAATCAATAGATGTTCCTCTTGGTAAGCAGACAGCTAAATTATTAACATTATTTTTTGCAAAGGAAGGCGCTCATTATTACATGATTCATGCTTGAAGTTTTCCAAGCACTTAAAACAGAGCCCCCGTGATTTACAAGTAAGAGCAGATTATTAGTGTCTGAGAACTTAATTGACTGCCTCCTCTCGGCCGTTGACTTCAGCAGTAAATTCTTTCCAGTTACCTGCTCAAAATAGCAGCATCTGCCCCTTAAACACCCAGCATGGATCAAGGATGGGGAAAGCTTTCCGTGCCTGTTCTTGCAGAATAGATCCAAATTTGAGGCTAAAAGCCTCAATCTTGTAAAACTGGCACTGTTGGAAACAAATTGTTGGACACCTTGACATTTCTGAGGGGCAAAGAAAATCAAAGACAATTTCTAATATTTTTCTTCTTGAAACCGCTTTCATTCTGAAGTGAAGAGCTGTGTGGACTGTTGAGGCTGAGGTGAAGGTGGTGGGCAAGCACAAAAGAGCTCGTCTGCAGCACTGGGAGTCTTCGGTGCCACACGGTGACTTTCTCTAATTTATTCAGTGGTGAATTCCAGAGAGATCTCTCAGCCCTGTTTACGCACATATGTTCCGATGTATGAGAGCCCTCTTCTCTCACATAAAAGCTGACACACAGACGTATAGCGTGTACGTTGTACTATCCTCCTTGGCAACTGATTGCATGTCTCGGCTCCACTGTTGAAGTAATCCCCACATATGTATAATTATTTTTAATGAATTAAGTCCTTGAAGTGTGAAGATCCATAAAGATCTTTATAGTCTCCTTTGACACTTGAAGGTAAATATTTGCATTGTGCATTTCAAATTAGATGTGCAATGCCTGTTAAAAATAATGGAAGCTGGAAGTCTGGTCTGTCTAATGATTTCCTTCTTGATTGTTGCAATAGTAGAGAAAATACAGAGAGCAGGTGCTTGAGTCCTCCTCTTCTCCCCTGAGGATGGAGAGATCTGTCAGCAAAGTCACCCCTAGGGTGGATGAGCACATCCTTTTCCAGAGAGGGTCTGTGTCAGGGCATCTGGTAAATAAATGGTCCCCTTCCCTGATGCTTCCTGAGTGGTAACAAGCACTTTCTGTTCCCTCTGTGCTATTGAAACACAGAATTTATACTTCACCTACCACTATTCTATAACTTGTGCTGAAGTGTTTCAGATCTCTGTCAGCAGCAGGAGGAATGGTCATCATTGTTGTCGTGAAAGAGAATGTGGTGACCACAAGGCAACACTAGGGATAACATGAGAAAACTGAACTTGCGGGGGAGCAATGTGGGGAGGGAGGCTTCTCGAGGTCACCCAGAGCACAGTCCAACCCTGCTCACCAGTGGGAATTAGGCAGTGAGCAGCTCTGTGCTGGGATGGTCAGCTAAACCATCCTCGTAGTGCTCCACAGCAGCTTGCCCAGCATTCTCCTCCTGCCTGAAGTCATCCATCTGGCACTGGTATGGGTCTGTCCCCACTACAGCAGAGTTGGCTGGGCAGTCATTGCCCTTAGTTAAACCTCTTAGATTTGGACCTTCCTTAAAATTATTCAGAATTCCCCAAAGGAATTACATCAAATCCCCATGCCTATGGGGCCAGACCATTTCACATGTTTCAGGCCTGGACAGGAACAGTGGAGTTGATGGACTCCTACATGAGCCTCATTTTCTACCTTGACACCCTAAAGACCAACTAAAATAGAGAGAATTCATCCTGACAGAGCTCCTGGTCTGTCTGAGCTGTCACACATTTGTCCATCCCATCTGAAGAGCATGCAGCAATGCCTGACCAGATGGGGTTCTGCCATCTCCCACTTAGTCCCTCCTGAGGACTGCTTAGGTTTAGGTATCACGGGCTTGTCTGAGATCTTATCAACCATTATGGTGATCTCTGCTGTGTGCTAGCACAACTGCTCTGCCCACTGCTGTTATACCAAAGGAAAAAGAAAACAAAGTACTAATTTTTGCTCCAACAAAAGTCATGTCTCGCTGAGTAACTTCAAAGCATCTGATACAGTGGAATTTCTGCTGTGCTCTTCTGGTCCCAAATCCAGACAACAAACTCATGAGCACCACTCCTCTGCTCAGTACCTTTGAGTAAGTGGTGATTCCCCAGACAGGGCATACATGGATCCCCAGCAAGTCCCAGCAAGTCATTGGCATGTGCCTGCTGCAACATATAGTAACACCAGTTCCTAATGAAGACAGTATTATCATGTAAAGGATGGCTTGGAACCTGATTGTGAAAGACCCCAGAGGAGGGAGAGTTAAAGACATTTTTTGTCACTCTCTCCTAAATGTTGTCTCTGTCTGGTCTGTCAGCAGGATGTGCTGGCTCTACTAGCATTTAGGTACCCAGAACTCCCATACAAACCTGGAGGGTGGGCAAAGAGGCAAGGAGGGATGAGAGGAAAGGAGAAGGAAAGGGAAAAAAGGATTAAACTGAAGCACTCCTGTCAGTGCTTCATCTCCCTTTCCAGAGAAATTCTTACCATGTTATCGAGTAGCAGAGGTGTGTATTTTATTGAGGAGAGGGAGAAGGAACAATCAAACTCTGCCATGTTGTGTCACTGAGAAAATGTGTGCTTTTAAAGGAAGGGATGGCTGGCTGGAGCACTTTCATACTCCTGTTTGGTATCTTACACGTGGTTCAGGGTGCTACAAGAAAAAGAGCCAAGCTGCCTTCCTGATGTGAAGGAGCAGAATATGCTGTGGCCTTTTATTTTTTCACTCTGGGTAGTCCAAAGTTGCTGTCAGTCAGTTGGCATGGGCAAGTGTTGCACAGCAGGCTGTACAGAGTCACCTGCTCTGGCCCAGCAGCTACAGGCACATGCAAGGACAAGCACCCTGTGACTGGCTCCCTCAGCCCTTGTGTTTTTCCCTTCAGGGCAATCATTTTGGGAAACCCACAAACCCATTCACTATGGGAGTTTGGGCAGAAATCTTGGGAAGGGGGGAATGGTTACCTCTTGGTTTTCTATGAACAGCAGGCAAACCTAGACCGTGTTTGATCCCTCTGTTACTGGACTGGCCCAGTTGCAGGGGACTGTGCTGGGTTGGTGCTCAGGTGGGAGGTGTAACACCACAAGACAGTATTTCGGGTCTCACACTTTAGTAGCTGCCATTTGTTTAACCAACGAGAAAGTGAATCTATTTTTATTTGTTAAGCAAAAAGAGAAAGATTGAACCCTACCGGTCATGGATAATTACACCTTATCTCTCCCTACGCCAGTGGCTTTCTCTGAAAGCGACACCTAAGTTATGACTGAGTAAGAGATACCATTCGATAGATCTCAATCAGGAAATACCAGGACAAATTGAGATGCATTCTTCCTTTGTGTCAATACCTTGCTCTTTTTCAAACAAGAAATGCAATGCCTCCAATTGCACCGATAACTTCAGTTTCGGTGTCAGTCTTATCAACACAATGATAGGCTCTAGACAAATGTCCCCTTAATGTTATTTTCTTTACAAAAGTAGTGCCTGACCTGCAGATCTTAGAGAGGCATAGAAGAACAGATCATATTTTTCTGCTGGCTCTACCTGGTTTCCAGCCAGTTGTTTAATTTACTGTCACTAAGATCCCTCACCAGGAGCACTGCGAGACTAGCCCCCTGCTTTTTCAGTGGGTCGCAATTAGGTTTTATTTCTGTTTAATTTATTTAGTTCTTTATGTCCAGGAAAGCTGACCCTAGAGTTAGAGGAAAATTTTTCCAAAGACATGGCTGGCTGGTACAGGGGAGAACAAAAATACTGTGCGTATACTCTGACAAAGCCTGAGTGGACTTTTTGAGCCCTCAAGTAGCAGGGTTGAGTTGCTGCAAATCTGCAGCCATTCTCATAACTGCATAATTGAAGGACTGACTCTTCTCAAGCCTTCGTTAGTATTTTTATTAGGGTATCTCTTGGCACTGACAGTTTTTTCTCGTACCCTTCAAACACACAGGATGCTGGCAGCTGAGGATTCTGCATGACAGCTTGCATTGAAGTATCGGGGTATTTTTCATGTCTCTACAGAAATAGAAAAACTGTCAACAGGAAGACAAAACAGACCTCGGAGATGGTTTTATATATCTTAGTTTGTTTCCTACTTGGTGATATTTTGATTTTTCACTTGCAAATTATGATTTTAATTATGAGTGAGCAAAGGTTAGTGTTAAAAATGTAAGCAACAAGATGAATTTAAGGCCTCTAAACAAACACCTAGTAAGAGCATAGTCAGCGAGGGAGAAGTTTTCCAATTCAGAGCTAGCTTGCCTTATTTAGGTAGCTGATAGAACGGCTTCGTCGGAGCCCATTATTGTTAACAGCTCAGTACTGATGATCTAGGTGATCCTGCTGTGGCAGGGGGATTGGACTAGATGATCTTTTGAGGTTCCTTCCAATCCCTAATGTTCTGTGATTCTGTGTATCGGTGAATAGTGTCAGATCATGGATGGCTTTCTCTAGTACTTATTCCTAAACAAGGAAGCAGAGCCTAGACAGATTAGTTTAGCCGTGGATCAAAAGCCAGGTCTTTAAGCACATAAAGGGAATCCTTTGAGGTTGTTTCCAGAGTGTACTTAAAGCGTGGGAAGGATTTTCCTTGACTTTGATGTCATAAAGGGTTGCGTCAAACATGACTAGTGACGAACGTCTGGCACAGTGAGAGCGGACTCCCAGATCCCGAACACTCAGGAAGGAGCAAATTATGTTGAACAGGGGATCAAGAGATGTGGTTCCTTGGCAGACCTCGTGAACAGCGATGCCAGTCCCTGAGCTGACCTCACCCTGCCAGCGGGGAATCAGTATGTGTGAACAGCCACAGGTAAGCTTTAGGGTCTTCTTTTCTGACTGAGCACCAAGAAAATCAGCAGTACCTCTACAGCACTGCAGAGCTTTTATAAAATTGGCTCTTGGGATATACAGGTTGAATAATTAGTCTCACTAAAGGAAATGTGATTATAAAACATACTGTCAAGGCAAGAGGAGAAAGATGAAGAAGAAAAACTTGTATGAAATAAATAATGATTTGCATGAAGTCATTGTGAGTTCATACAAAGGTTTTATTGAAGGCACATCAGCCAGATCTTATTGATGATTATGGATTTTCAGGATATGCCTCAAAACCAGTATTTTCTCCCCTGCATAACTGCTTTCTTTTCTTCATTTTATTGACTCTATAGTTCCTGTAGTATAAGCTATTTATTGATAAATTCTACAGTCACATCAATAAAAATACTAGAAATAAAGTAAAAATAATGTGATCTTTCAACCTGCATTTAAATTCTGAGGGTTTTTGTAGTTCTGATTCTTTCCAATGACTGCCATCAGAAATACCGCACACGAGGCAGTGTGTGTTGGAGCGGCGCATGCCTCTGCTAATGGCACTTGGGCACCAGCCTACCAAAACACTTTTTGTGTGCCCACATGGTGGCCACTCACTGACTGTCTCCTTGGCCTCTGTGATGACACCCAGGCCCATTTCCAGCAAAATATGCCCCTGTTTTCAGACCAATGAGACCTCTCACCCTTCATGTCTATTAACTGTTAGAAAATAACTGTTTGTGCAAGAATTGCCCAAGATCCTTTCCAGTTCCTGGAATAAATACATGGAGACAAGGAGGCAGCAGGTTTGTATTTATAAATTATTGCTGTCTTTCCAGATTTTAGCTCTCTTTTTAATCGGAAGCTTGTCCTACAACTGGACTGGCAGGCAGCGCTGTCTGCTTATCCCAGCCTTCTGATCCCAGCCTTCTGCTCTGCTCCTCAACAAGCCGTGAATCACCTCAGTTCTGTTTCCATCATTTCTCAATCCTTCATCAGTTTTGTATGTGTTGACTTTAAGAAATGGAGAGAAGTAGATGTTTTTCTGCTTGCTGGTAGGATGCTCGAAGCACTTATCTTTCTCAAATTCTCAAAGTGCTAATGAAAATTGAAACTGGATAGATTTTTAAAACTTATACAAAAGAATTTAAATACAAAAGCATGAAGGTAGGGACATCAATTCATGCCAAGTGATATCAAAACTCTTCTGTATACATGCTGCCTGAGCTCCAGTCCTGAAAACAAGACTCACTGTCTAGCCAATAGGACTGGCCAAGGACAGTAGAACTAAGCACTTGTTTAGGTGTGTGAGAGAAGGGCTGTCATTGGAGACTCTTGTACTGCTCTTGCTGCATCTTCTCCTTGCTTGTTAGTTACTTAACAGTCTTCTCACTGCACAACCAACTGCCTACGATACAGGAATGACGAGAATCAACAGGAACATAAGACATTTAAATGAAGTGAAAGGGCTTTTATAATTCTCAAAGTCTTTTGAAGTCCTTCTAAAACCTTAGATATAATTCTACTCTACTCTGTTTGGACATTTTGACAGACGAACAAGGCAATTTTTGCAGAACTGTGTTTTCAGTGAAAATTGGCTGCGTGGTGTTTTACACGGTGCTTACTGTTTTCAGAGCGAAGTTTATCTTTAGATTTCCTGCAGCAACCACAGGAAATTTATTATTTGACCTATTTGTGATACCAGTTTCCTTTATAGTTCTTTGAGCTTCTTAGACATGTTTAACCTGGAACATAATGAATTATTTTTACTGAGTTGTTTTAAGGTTCATTTCTTTGGTTTTAATGCATTTCTACAATTCTATTTGTTTTTACTTATGGTTTAGTCCCAGTGTTACAGTTTACTAGGAGAGTAGATCATAGTAAAGTTATATTAAGTATTGTGGTGGCTAATTCTTTGACAGAACAATAAAATCTATGCTGTAGAGATACTTTCAGAAGTCCTCAGCTGTTTGGTCAAAAATCAGTGTATAGGTAATTATTCTTCTGTGTAGGGGGTCCCTTGGAGCTTATGACCTACATATGACCTATTCATTTGCATCCCTGACATTTAGGGGGGTTTATGTTTGAAGAGAGGCAGCAGCTTGCCAGAGTCCTCCGGTGCAAGCCTCTGCTGTCACCAAAGGGAGGAAGAAATTGAGGAGAGCATGATGGAGAATGAGCCTAAAGGGAAAGAGCCAAATCAGTAGGACAGTGGAGATGGTGCATAGGTGGAGAGCAAGCTGAGGGGAGCCATGCATGGTGGCATCAGCTACAGTGTGCACAAAACACCTAGACAGGGGCATTATTGAGATGTATCTGCAGACTAATGATCCAGAATAGCTGGAAGGAAGTAAGGGAAGGAAGGGAGGAAGGAAAGGAGGAAGAGAGGGAGGAAGGAAGGAGATAGATATAAGAGCTAGATCATAGAGACAGATAAATTATGAAGTGACTAGGTCTGATCACTCTAATGTATTTGTACATATACGTACATGAAACAAAGTGACAAAAAAATCAGAGCACACATGCATTGAGTGAAAATATAAAATGCATCCTTTTGTCAACAGGTCCCCCTAGAGCAGTTGTGTGAATAGTGTGTGTCTCTCTGCCATGCAACTGTGGGTAATTAACATATGCAAAACACTACAGTCCTGCTAGAAGCTACCCAGCCCTCCCCTGAAATTTAGGCTCTATTTATTTACAACAAAATAAAGTGGACCCTTCTGGAAAGAAACATAGCTTTGTGGCTGCACCAATGCTGTCGCACAGATGCTTTAAATCTTTTATATCTCCCAGACCTCCAGGGGCTGGTGTTGGATGGTATTGAACCAGGGCCAATAAATAATTTATGCTAAGTAGCAATTTAGTTGTTTGGCTTGGGGTAAAGAAATTCAAGAAATTCATAAATAAAGTTCCCATTTTTGCTGTGTTCCAAAGTTAATTTATGTTACTGTGCAATTAACTAACATAAAGGTGAAAAAATATGACAGGCCTAAGGTAGAAAATAAAGCTCATAAATCTGCTGTATCTTAACTAGTGGTGCTTTAGTGATAGTTGGGGCTCGCACTTGGTTTCTCTTTCATATAATTCACCTGTACTTGTTGACCCAGAAAAATGTAGTAATTGATTTCTAATAGTTTCCTTTTGAAATAAACAAGCAAATCCAGCATTTTTTGTTCTATAGATTTTGGCAGATGCTTTGGCAAGGCACACAGAAATGGAAATTATACATAAAGTGTGGGTGAAGTCCGATCATCAGATATCAGATATCTGATTTAGATTTGATATCTGAAAATGTTCCTTTTGACCTGATGCAGATGATTCCTTCCAAAGACATGACCTTTCTTCAGCTTAATCAGCCTGCTGACACCATGTGTACTGTTTAAAAGAAAACTCTTTCATATGTGGAAGTGTGTGATGGTTGCTGTCATTAAACACCATCACTGCATCAGGAAGAATACAGTTATAGGAAGATCTGCTGTATGAAGATGCATGCATATCTGCTGTAGTCCAAAGCGCAGAGGTTGGGTAAACTGAAGGATGAAAAGTAGGCAAAGACTGGTTTTACATTGTTCCAGGATGAAGTCTGTTTTCTGCCCGGATATGTGCTGCAAGATGTTAACCATAATATTTAGTGGAATCTTGTGCCTTGCATTGTTGTGTTTAGAACTTCAAACTGCACATATTTCTAGTGGGGAAGGGTCGGGGTGGAATAGCACATCCTATTAATTTCACTGGTTTTCTTAATCACAAGAGAAATTTTGACCACAGGCTTGAGAAGCATTGCAGGGAGGTGGTGTGTTTTCTCTTTTTACAGAAATAGATTCCGACTATCATAAACAGAGAAAAAATGAAACACAATTACGCAATGGGAAAGGACCAGGACCTTTGCTTCTCTGGAGCAGTGTGCAGTCCGTGATTTCAGTGAAACTACATTGATTCAAAGCAGCTTAATATCTCTTATTTTTTACTTGAGGACTCATCTTTACAATTACTCATCGTCTGAGCTGCAGCATTTGACACCCTTCCTTTCAGGATGCAAAGAAAGGGAAGCTTCTTTTCTCCTCCCAGTCTCACTCCTGCGGAGTACAGTGCTGCAAACACCGCTCACTGAAATCAATGCCTTCTTATAACTTCAAGGAACCTGTAAACTTCAAACCTGTTCAGAGGTGAAGTGGCACAGAAGAGTTCAGGCTCAGACACTCAGATTCTTGCCTGTTGTAGAAAAATGCCTTCGACCATTATCCAAAGGGTGCTGGTAATGAAAGAGAGTGCATTTGCTGCAATAATGGGATCAGAATATGCTTCACTATCCACTGTAATATTTATTTTCTTTTTCTCAAGGTTCCCTTGAATGATGAAGATGAATTTAGCTCTTTATTTCCTGAGATAAAAAGAAAATTACATGATTGATTTCTCTTTTAATTGCAATCCTGAGTATCTTGATTTCTGCCTCTCACTTTTAATCACGTTCCAGGCAGTGCTCTCCCTGTCAGTGGCACAGAGGAGCTGCAGAGTGTTGCCACATGAGTGAATGTGACTCTTTTCTCTTCCTTGGTGGACAGGGCCTGGACTGCAGAAGAACAATTCTAAACTCTCCTAGAATCTACATTTTAGAAATAAATTCCAAATTTGCTGGATAATAGTTTGGAAAAGACCATGTAATTTATTTAATGGAAGACAAGGTGTGAATCTGCTCAATAAAATTCATAATGACATACATCTGGCATCTTAACACTTCTTACTGCTCTGTAAATAGACTTTGTTAAAGGCCATTTTGCTCTTTCTAGCAGGACTACATGGCACAGATAAAGGGGTTTGAATTGTAGAAATGAGAACACATTTTCAAGTCTAATTTCCAGTCATTAAATGATTCCATGGGAAAGTTTTCATTTTAACTTGAGTGACCTCTAGCAGGGACACCAAGCCAAAGTGGCTCTTGAAGAAGCCGGTAAGTCCCACATTTTTATATATACCTTTCAAAACAAGTAGAGGGATGGCCAGACTGCTTCTCCCAGTCTGATTCAGATCACAAGGTTTCTCTAAATGACCATTTCTCAACATAGTGAGAACAAATGAGTAGCACCATTCCACCCTCTGCTGACCATGATCTCTCCACATTAGAGATCTCCATCACACTGGAGACTCAGCAAAGAAGCCAAGGGGAAGCAGAGAGCCTTCTACCCTCTAGGTGAACTGTCTCCTTTACCCCATCAAGGTTAAAAGATTTGGGTGGCTCAAGGCACTTTTTCTACTCACATATGTGTCCTCACTTCAGTCTCTGGAGCTGCCAGAGGTGGATGCTCTGCCTTTTCTCTCTTACAAAAGTCAAAAGGAGGTTATCAGACAACTCAAGCCTTGAGCAAAACAGCAAAATTGTTCACCCTCACTCCAGAGGCAGTAAAGAGCTCTCCTGTCAGCAGATGTTATCGTAGTGGTCTCCTCAATCAGCCTGAGAAGACGGGACATGAGTGTGCTGTCTCTCTCCCTCTGCTTTCCTACCATTCAGACAGAAATGTCTGTTACTTTGGGTGCCTTTTAACAGAGCCTGTTTGTTTACCTGATGATGGAGGGAAAATAACATAAAACAAGGAATGTGAAGGCAAAGGAGCAGTGTCTGTCCATGTGCTGAAAGCTCAGGAGCACTGATGGTTCAGGAACGTTGCTGCGTATGCAGGGAGTTATATATAGATAAGGGATTGTGGTAAAAAACACTCAGATGCTATGTGGGATATATTTGCTTACAGTCTTAGAGACACACTGCATTTCCAGCACATCTTTCTCAATTTCAGCTATTCCTGTGTAAAATAGAAGATTTATTCCGTAGAGTGTGCTATTGGATAGCTTGTGTGTAGTTTTGCTCAGTGCACACATACGGCTGAACGCGTCTCCATCTGACTCCAGCAAGTACTCTGTAGGAAATACACCACCACAGTCACCCACATGTGAGTCCTCTAGTCCATGTGAGTTTTACATAGCAGAATGTTAACTGTTTCCAGTACCCTGTGCAGAGCTCATTCCTCAAAGTGATGTGCTTCACACAGCAGATTTATACATTCTGATGAAGATGATGCTCCATACAGGAGCTGAGCCATAGAGGATCTAGGGAAAAATAAGCAAACTCTGTTATCTCCTCGAAAGAGACTTGATGCCCATCTGGAGCTCTTGTCCAGGGCTGCTGCTCTGTGGAAAACAGGCTGATGTAAGAGACAATCTGCACAATCCACAACAAAAAGAGTGGGAGTAATATTGTATATCTTAGTATCTTGATCTACGGTGGTGGGTTCAAGACCACAATTAAAGATAAAGGAAAAGAAAACAAAGCAGTTAGGTTTCGATAAGATCTCGGATAAAATTTACCAGACAATGGATAGCTTAGTGAAAATGGAAAAGGGTTTATTAACTCTGTAACTGTGTACAGAAAAGAAGAAAAGGTTAAGCAAGTTAGTGCTTAACAAACTAGGCAGTGTGTCACAAGTGCCATCACATATTCTGAGAAAAATACAATGGGAGATCACTATCATATCAGTCCTTGGGGTTTTTTTCACATTAGAGACCTGGGAAAAGAACGTGTCAGTTGAGTAGAGATGAGCACTACCACCCTCCCTATTATTCATGTGTCACCCCTGCCTGTGAACAGCAGCACCGTAGGCTGTCCAGACTGAAGAATTCTTCAATTCTTCAGCGTAGTTTCTCCAGCTCAACGCTCATCGGGCAGGCCTGATTCCTCAGCACCTGAACTGCATCCCTCGGTGCAGGAGACATGCTTTCAAACAAAGATCCCAACCTCTGTCGCTCATGCCCAAGGTTTAAGGATTCTCGAGCCCTTCTGCTTTCTTTGGCTAAGCATGAAGGAATTCTCCTTCTTTCCCCAATACTTGAAAGCATCCCCAGTTTTTCTCAGCGGCAGAAATGACAAACAATCTCTCTCTCTGCTGATCAGTGCTCGCTAAGATGGCAGTGGTGGCAGCTACATGGCCCCAGCCATGCATGGGACCCAAGATGGAGACTGACCACATGGCCACGTCAGCAGGGGGCCCCCCAAACTCTGCAAACATGGCCAAGAGGGTTCCATGACCCTCCCCTCTCCTCTCTCCTCCTGTCTCAGCTCTAGTGGGCAAGGGGAAGAATCCCTTCAGCTCACCATGAGTTGCTGAACTGCTGCTCCATGATGGGGGGGATGGTAGATCGGCACTAAGGTCTTGTTTCTCCAGTCCACAGTGCCAGCTCCGGACTGGGCTGGGTTGAAGCTGGCGCCACCACTGCCAAGTCAGAGTTGGGGCCATGTGCAAGCCACCGCATCCCTCTCCATGGTGAAGCAGTGGAGCAAATCAAGGACACATACCTGCAACTTAAGCAGGACATCTGCTTGTGTTGGAGATAACTGGTATGTTGAGCAATAGTGTTTCGGGAGCAGGACGCATGTTTTGGGGAAAATACAAATGCACATCACTCACAGTCAACGTGGCTGCTTTCACATCACTGAAGTAGGGCAGAGTAGAAAACAAGTCTCAACTGCACAGACCAATGCGGAACGAATGAAGAAAATTCTTCCTTACAAATGCCCGTAGATTTATTTAACCCTTCTTGTGTTCCATGAAAACAGAGATACTTTTTCTATGTAAGCTTTTGCATCCTTTGGGGGAAGACTCTTGATGCACCTGAAGCTAGCGGGAAAAGTCTGTGAAGTCAAAATCACAATCAGGATTTCATACATAAAAACCTGGAATCTTCTACTCCCACACTTCATTGGTGCAATTTGGCATTTTTTATGTTTTCTGTAAAAACAAAATGTGCATAAACACATTTTACTTTTCTTGCAAACACAACACTAATACTTCTGGTGTTTTCTAGGAAAAACATATTTTTAGATACAGATTTGTGCTCCGTGTAAACCACAGTGCTGTATCGCTTGTGGTTGCGTATTCTAAAACCAAGGCAAGATTTTGAAAATAGTTTAAAGTACTTTAGCTCGTAAAATATTGGGAGGGTTTCTTGTTTCTCTTCTAGTTAAACAAATGAAAAGCTATACAACAAATTCAGTAATGGAGACTGTGACAAGCGTCCTGATAAATATTAACGCAACACGTATTGGAGGTGAGGTGTCCGTCACAACTGCAGTTTGCCACAGTATCACTGACATTAAAGGGGTAGAGGTTCCCCACATCAATTCAGTGATCCTGCTGTGGTGGGGGGATTGGACTAGATGATCTTCCAAAGTCCTTTCGAATCTCTAATGTTCTGTGATAGACTTGGTCTGCTGTGCCAAACTGTACTTATCAAACTAGTTCTCTTATTCATTCAATTTAATTTAGTTCCTTTTCTGTTTTTACTAATTTATTTAAAAGGTGAACAGATGCTATGAAGTCCTATGAAAAGCATTAATAAAGCATGTTTTTCCCTTGCTCAATTTTAAATGGCTAAAAGTCGGTCTTCTGCTCTGGGACAGTTAATTGCTTGAAGGGAAGACAGTCACCCAGTCCTGATGTGGGTGTCAGTATCAGTGAGAGGAACTATATTCTTAAAGTGCGTTTCCATCTTCATTGATTGGAAGGAGAGCTCAGATAACTGCATTAGTCCAGTTGCCAACACTTGCATGACTCAGGTAAAGCATATTCCATTCAAAAGGGTTTTATTTTCAGTTCAGGCCTTTTAGAAAAAATAATAACAGTTGGAGCAATTCTTTCACAATTTGACTCTTTGTTCCTGTGGGTCGTTCTGGTTATTCAAAAACTTCTTCAACTCTTTTTCCTTTCACAGAATCATAAAAAGTTCTAGGCTGGAAGGAACCTCTAGAGGTCATCTAATCCAACCTCTCTACACAGGGACAAGTCTACCTAGGTTATGTTGCTTAGAGCCTCGTCAAGCCTGACCTTACGTGACTCCAGGGATGGGGCCCCCACCACCACCCTGGGCAGCCCATTCCAGTGATCAACCACCCTCACATTGAAGAACTTTTTTCTAATATCCAGCCTAAACCTATCCTTTCCCAGCTTGAACCCACTGTTCCTTGTCCTGTCCTTACAAACCCTCTTGAAAAGGCCTTCCTGTAGGCCCCCCTCAGGTACTGGAAGGTCAAAAGAAGGTCCCCCAGAGCCTTCTCTTTTCTGAGCTGAACAACTCCAACTCTCTCAGCCTCTCATAGAATCATAGAATCATTGATGATTGGAAGGGACCTCGAAAGATTATCTAGTCCAATCCCCCTGCCACAGCCCCCTGTCCTTGTATGAGAGATGCTTCATTCCCCTGATGGTTTTTGTGACCCTCCTCTGGAGGTGCTCCAGTCTGTCTACATCCTTCTTGTGCTGGGAGCTCCAGAACTGGACACAACACTCCAGGTGAAGTCTCACCAGGGCAGAGTAGAGGGGCAGAATCACCTCTCTTGATCTACTGGCCACAGTTCTTTGGATGGAGCCCAGAATGTGGTTGGCCGCCTTTTCACGATGTGCAGATGGCTGCATAAGTCTCACACTGTTGTTCCATTTACCATCTCAGTAACTTTAATCAGAGCTGTCTGAAGACCATGGAGCCTTTCCTCTGCATTGACCAAGTGCTGGTGGCTCTTGTGAGGTCTGATCAGTATGAGAACATCGTCAGCTTTCCAGGCCCCATGTGGCTATGGCCCTTTCAGTTGCAGAGTGAGGCCTGGGTATTTCTGTTCATGTAGTATCTTGGTTATTTAAGGAAAGAGAGGGAATGAGAGATCTCAAGACAGTTGTGTTGACCCAAACTAATTTCAGCTGTGTAAAGATTAGACTGTCTCGGTGGTCAATGGGAAGAGAGTAAAATGTCCAAGACTGGTGCTGTTGGAGGTGTCCATAAACCACAGCAGGTCCCAGTCTTTTTCAGTTGACGCCTAGCTCAAAGTGAATGCCTGACTTCAATAGGGCTGCAGCTGAAGAACTGTCGCCCCACTGTCGCTTGCAGAGCTCTGGGCAGAATTGCAGTGAATCCCACTGCTACTATTGCCCGAACTACCAGCTCAATGAATCCCAGCCTTACAGTGCAGTAAATCCCACTGCTACTGTAGACTGACATCCCAGCTCAATGAATCCCAGCTTTACCACTGAGACCTGTTTGATGTTTTATTAGCACATGGTACAAGTGTGGTTCTAACTTACATATGTTCTTTTATTTTATTAGAACAGAATGCACCCTGCTCTTTTTCCTGCAAGTATAGTGCATACATACCAAGAATGCCCTGTACTGCAGTTTTTTGTTCTTCTAATGGAACTGTAATAGAAGGATGGCAACGTAAAATTGGTTCTCCAATTTTCCCCCTTCTTCAGCTGCAGCCACATGCAACAACTAGTGATCCAAGCAGTGTTTTAAACATCTCACATGGGCCTTCAGTGCAACCGCTCTATCTAGTCACACCCAGACGCCCACCATTACTATTGTTCTTGTTATTCATCTTTACTGCTGAGTTATCATAAGTCCTGACAATCAGATCATTTTTCCTCCAGTCCATGATCACAGAATCACAGAATTATTGAGGCTGGAATTGCTGATCTCCACCATTATTTTTGTAAGCAGAAAGGGCCATGTCTTCCAGCACATTTTTTACCCTGTCAAATTCCGTGACAGCACAGAGCAAAGGAACTCCTAATTCAAAAAGATTCCAGAATTCATGCTAACTCTGAGACTTCGAGGGCTTAGATATGTTTGCTATCATTTCCTTACCTTTTTTATAAAAAATTCTGGGATTTTTTTAATATATTTCTTAGTTAAGAGCGTGGTCCAAAATTTGGGCCATTATCGGTCTGGGGTTTTCCCTCTTATTTATCATCATTTTCTGCTATGTATCTGTCCAGTTGTCTTTTTTCTTTCCTTTAATTTCTATTTCATGGTCCCCAGATAGAGAATGAAATATTAGGTTTGTCAAGCGTATATCATTGTTTAAATGCCTGGAGATGATGGGTTAAACAGCCCAATCAATGAAACAAACCTCCAGTGCATTGCAGCTACTGCAAGTGATGTTCCCTCTGGCTGTTTAAGACCTACCAAGTCAATAACCTATTAATATCATACTCTGCTAGGGTCAGCGCCAAACAAGTCACACATCTTTTCAAGGCATTTAGCTTATGGCTGGATTAAATGAAAGGCTGTTGGTCCTCTGGTGGCCTTAAAAAATTGTATTTTTTTTAATCTTCTGGTGAGATTAAACCTTGTTGATTGTAAAATAAATTAAAAATTAAAAATGTTTCTGAAGGTAGTTACTGTAGCTACATAAAATCATAGCTTAACACAACCTGCACCACCAATAATTCACGTGGAACCGTCGCTCCTCTTTAGAATATGATTATATATTACTGCTACAGGCTGCAAAATAACAGTCAGCAAACAGAACACTTACTTTGCTGTCTATATAGACTGTGAGGAAATGTTTAGCCGAGTTCAAAGTCTCTTATATCTAAAATAGAATTGCAGTGTGCAAACAGGTAAGATGCCCTTTAAAGTACCATCTAGTGCGGTCATTTGCAGTCAGCTACTTTTCATACAGAAAACATTCTAACCATAAAGATTTGAGGATGAATTTCACTCAGGGTGCAATTTTAGGTCACAAAAGCATTCTGGATGCACCTGGAGGAAACGTTTTCTTACTGTATCAAGCTGTAATTCACTGCATGAATCTGCAGACCTCACCATGATTACTGCAAGTGGTTACTAAATAGTCTGCCAGTATGAAAAACAGTCGGGAGACCTCTTGAGAAAGCAGCACGTGAGCATGAGCTAAGATGCTCACAAAAGAGATGTGTCTTGAGAAAATTATTTCTTAAATATCCAAGGACTAATAAAGAAGGACTTGCACTCTGAAATGATCTATTGGATTAATTTTTAGTCAAGAATTTATCTGGGGTTTGCATTAGGTTGTCTACTTCCAGGCACATTGTCTCCCAGTCTAGACTACAACTGGAAGGAATTTTTCATACTTGCTTGTCATAAGCCTTTCCAAGTGTGAGCACAAGGAAGTTGAGATATACAACACAGTGCTGTTGGGATGACATTGCTGGGAGAGAGCAAAGGAGATCCCACTGCCCTCCCGCGTGGCATTAACAAGACATTCAATTCAAGATGGTTAGCAGGAGAATGAATCCCCTCTTCTTGCTAAGATCATGGAACTAAGGGTCGTGGCTTGCTGCATGTGCCCTGTCCAGACCCTGTGGTCTTGGAGAATATTCCCACTGCAGCTGTATGTGCAACAGGCATTTTAATTGTACCATAGGACAAAACTGTATTGCTGGGTGCTGGTGGAAGAGAAGCACCCAATTCCAGTCCTGAACCTGTGCAAATGTTGCTTTCAGAACAAAAAAGCTGTGAGTGTCTCACTTGATATAGTTGTTATTCATTCAGGAGATCTTAGAAAGCAACCAGTCATGGGGAGGGGAGAAAGAGAGTGGAAAATCAGTATAAATTAATTCCCAGGTTACCTCTGATGCACCATCAAGTAGAGTGAAAGAAAAAGTGTTGAAAGGTTTGGCCTCTGTCCTGGATGGAGGTGACTAATCATGACACCAAGCTGGATGGGTGTTTTGATCTGCCTGAGGGTAGTGAGGTTCTACAGAGGGATCTGGATAGGCTGTATTGGTGAGCTGGGGCCAGTTGTATGAGGTTCAACAAGGCCAAGTCCTGCTTTTAGGCCACAACAACCCCATGCAACACTACAGGTTTGGGTAAGAAGGACTGGAAGACCACCCTGTGGAAAAGGACCTAAGAGTATTGGTCAACGGATGACTGAACACAATCCAGCAGTATGCTCAGATGGCCAAGAAGACCAACAGCATCTTGGCTTGTATCAGAAATACTGTGGCCAGCAGGACTAAGAAGTTATCGTTCCCCAGTACTTGGCACTTCAACTACTGTGTTAGTTCTGGACCCCTCACTACAAAAAGGGTTTTGAGGTGCTGGAGTGTGTCCAGAGAACGGCAACCAAGTTGGTGAAGGGTCAGTTCCTGTGAAGAGCAGCTGAGGGAACTGGGATTGTTTAGTATGGAGAAAGGGAGATTCAGGGGAGACCTTATCACAACTACCCAGAAGGTCAGTGTAGCAAGGTGAGCAGTCTGTTCTCTCCAAAGTAGCAAGCAGCAGAGTAAGAGGAAGTTGCACCAGGGGAGGTTTAGGCTCAATATTAGGAATAATTTCTTCACCAGAAAGGTTGTAAAGCATTGGAACAGGCTGCCCAGGGAAGTGATGGAGTCACCATGCCTGGGGATATTTAAAAGAGATACAGATGGGGCACTTAGGGATTACGTCTTAGTGTGGCCTGGCAGTGCTGGGTTGATGGTTAGACTTGAAGATCTTAAAGGTCTATTTCAACCAAACGACTCTGTGATTCTGTGTAATTCAGTCCAATACAGCAAAGCATGACGTTCATACAATGTTTAGCGCCAAAGAATAATTTCACTGGCTTCAGGAGCAAATGCTGAATGAATGCCAAACTCGTGCTTAAGGTTTCCTCGTAAATATATTTTGAGACTCATTCTTTAATTAAAAATAAACAAATAAAAAAGAAGTCAGATCAACACAGAAAGCAAAGAAATAAACATCACATCCAGGCTCCTCACATGAGACTTTACACAAGGTTCCAAATACATTGGCCCAAATTAAGCAGAAAAGAAAGAAAAAGTACCTATCTCATCCCTGATTATAAAAGAACTTCAGGGGCTCTCAGTAAAGCCTTCTGGCAGAAAGAAACTTCAAAATCTCTCCTTTTTTTTCCCTTAACTGAGAACCCCCTTTGAAGTACACTGCAAAGGATTCTGCCTGTCCCCAGAAGCCCTGTGCAGTGCCGCTAGCCATCAGCTCCCACCACTTCTGAATTAACATCCCACAGACACTGTGAAGGAGCAGCACACCTACATTTCCTAGCAGATAACTTATTTAGTACACGAGCTCCTGTTACCCACCAGGCCCAAAGAAGCAGCACAGTACCGTTTGGTATTATCCCTGATCCCCAAGAGGAGAGATCGGCTCTTCCATGAAACATCAAATAACACATTGCGAGCACAGTGGGTTTGTGTGTGTGTGACTAGGGTGTGTAATTCACACAACACTCCATGGCAGAGGTTGAGGCCATGGTGCTCCACAGCCAGGAAGGTTTTTTCTCTGCGTCCCTCCAAAGTTTAGCACTCAGGAAAGCATTACACCAGCCCATTTTTGTCAGCTATACTGGAAGACCTGTCTGTGTCTTCGTGCTTCCATTACCAGCTTTTAGCTGGACAAGGGCAGCAGTACCCACTGTGCATGGGGGCCTATTGGGTCTGTTCAAGAGACAGATGTCTCCCCACACCCACTGCCAAGTGCTGTTCAAGACCAGTCACAAATATGAGAGAAGGGAAACTGAGTTAGACAAATGTTCCGTCTAGCCCAGTTTTGGTTTCTGCAGGAACAAACATTGGAGTCAGTTTCAGGAAACAAACAGAAATACAGAATTGCTGGATCCTCAGTAATGACTAAATAACCTTCTGAGATGCAAAGTGATTTCTGAAACCTAGAAAATGAGTGATTCCTTTTTCCTGTCCTAACACAGAAAATAAGTTATTAATCAGTATAGTGATTTCTTTTTTTTAATTATAGTGAGTAATGCCATGGTGTCTGTGTGAACAATGGATCCTTTCTTTGAATCCTCCCAAGTTCTTGGTCTCTGGAGCACCATGAAATAGAATTAGATGCAGTTTTCTCTACCCAAAGGAGCAGGAAAGTCCTATTGCTAGAACTGTTGGCTGCTGCAGCAATTAAAGGGGCAGAAAATTAATTCTGGAAATCTATATTGAACAGTCAGGAAGATCAACTGAATGACAGCCAAGTCTCTTTGACTGAAAATGTTTGTGCTTCTGCTGCCCACACAGGTATTTTCAGGTTCCTAGAGTCATAGAATGGCCCAGGTTGGAAGAGACCTCCAGAGGCCATCTAGTCCAACCTCCCAACTAGATCAGGTTGCCCAGAGCAACCTCACCTTAAATCCTCCAGGGATGGGACCTCAACCACCTTCCTGGGCTAGAAAAGGATCAAGTAAGACACTTCAAAGTCACTTCATGAGATGCTCTGTGAGATCAGGACCTTTACTGTGATAGCTTAGCCATAGCATCACACAGTAGATCAGCACTGAGATATGTTAGATGAGGATATGCACTGAAAGTGTTTTAGACCTCTTTGTCATGGTTGCCTTTACCCCAAGGACTGTCCATGGATGTGAGCAGTGGCAGTTGAAAAAGGCTGAGTTATAAATCAAGGCAAAATGGTTTAGTCACTTGCCAATGTTGTGTCTTCTCGGTGGCAGGAGGTGCCCAAGTACCATCTCTGAGTCTTTGAAACACAACAGTCTATCTTGCTGCCCATTGCAAGTCAGTGATAAATTCCTCATGCTTCCTCTTCCTCTCCTCTCGTCTCCTCTTCTCTCTCCTGAAACCAATGGCACCAAAGAGCACACCATTTCCACAAACTGTTGCAGTCACAGGCATTTGAAAGTACAACCCCATCCCTTCAACACTATGTGTGTTTTCCAAGTATTGCCATGCCCCGTTGCTGGGATAAGAGCCAGGTACATGCAAGCAGCTGAGATACAGTGCTATTGCTCTTTTGTTTGTTGTTTGTCAAACCTATTATCTGCAGTCTCTGTTTCCAGTAAGATGAAGTCAGTGAATCACAAGTTTATATATGATGAGCTCCATTCGACCTGCTGGAGTTGCTCCTGAAAGCTCCTGCCTGCTGCCTTCAGAGAATCACAGAATCACAGAACATTAGGGATTGGAAGGGACCTTGGAAGATCATCTAGTCCAATCTGCCACAGCAGGATCACGTGATCACAGGAACATATCCAGGCAAGTTTTAAATGTCTCTAGAGAAGGGGGACTCCACAACTTCTCTGGGCAGCCCCTTCCAGTGCTCTGTCACCCTCACTGTGAAGAAGTTCCTTCTCATATTGATGTGGAATCTCCTATGTTCCAGTTGACACCCATTGCCCCTTGTCCTATCATTGGATGCCACTGAGCAGAGCCTGGCTTCATCATCCTGACACACACCCTTCACGTATTTATAGACATTAATGAGGTCACGCCTTAGTGTCCTTTTTTTTCCATTAAAGGGACCCAGCTCCCTCACCCTTTCCTCTTCAGGGAGATGTTCCATTCCCTTCATCATCATTGTGACTCTGTGCTGGACTCTCTCCAGCAGTTCTGTGTCTTTCTTGAACTCAGGGGCCCAGAACTGGACACAATACTCCAGATGCAGGCAGAGTAGACAGGGAGAACCTCTCTCAATCTGCTAATCACTCCCCTTCTCATCCACCACAGGATGCCTTTGGCCTTCTTGATCACAAGGGCACATTGCTGGCTCATGGTCATCCTGCTGTCCACCAGGATCCTCAGGTCCCTTTCTCCTACACTGGTCTCCAACAGGTCAGTCTCCAACCTATACTGGTATCTTCCCTGATTTCAGCCCCACAAGGCCCTCTCCATGCTGTCTCATGGGCCCTTTGCTAGAGAGCTGTTCAAAATGTTGTCCACAGTGGTAGTGTGCACTTAATCTACTCATTACGACTATTTATCTTCTTGCTAGAGTTTTTCACATCTGAAACAGAGGTCTTGCATCCAGTTTGTAGAACAATAACTAGCATGTGGATGGTGTGAAAGAAAGAGCTTGTGAATCAGTGTTAAAAAAGTTCACATCACTTGGATCTCCACCTCACTTTGGAGTTCTCTGTTGCCTTGTTAGCCTTATGCGTAATCCCTAGCACTGTCAAATTTTAGTGGTATGTTTTTGTATCAGCCACGGAAACATACGGAGAAATATATGAGAGCTTGGGAGAAGGTTGGTCCACACACCAATATAATTGAAAAAAAATGAAGTAAGACACTGAACTAATTGCCAACATGAATCCTTGCAAGTTTGCTTGACTGAAGGTATTGAAAAACTTGATACAAACAAGCATCATCCCATTCTGATCCAAAAGGACCAGGTATCCTTTCAGTTTATGAGTTCAATTATTTTTGTGCCCTCCCAAATGGACTTAAATGTTACTAGTAGGTGGTATTCTGTACTTTCAGAAATGTTCCAAAATTTTAAAAGAATTCTGTCTTTTTCAGGAATTTTTACCAAGTTTTAAAAATCACACATTGGTGTTCTACAAAATAATTTGTATCTAAGGTCTTTCAGGTGGACCACAAGACTTTTATGAACATAAAGCAGGATTTCTAGTCTTCATCACGTTGCTGCCTGTCTGAATAAGTTTTCCTGCACACCCACAGTATCACAGTATCACAGTATTACCCAGGTCAGAAGAGACCTCATAGATCATCAAGTCCAACCTGTTACCACAGAGCTCAAGGCTAGACCATGGCACCAAGTGCCACGTCCAATCCTGCCTTGAACAGCTCCAGAGTTGGCGACTTCACCACCTCCCTGGGCAGGCCATTCCAGTGGCCAATGACTCTCTCAGTGAAGAACTTTCTCCTCACCTCAAGCCTAAATTTCCCCTGGTGCAGCTTGAGGCTGTGTCCTTTTGTTCTGGTGCTGGCTTGCCTGAGAAGAGAGCAACCTCCTCCTGGCCACAACCACCCCTCAGGTAGTTGTAGACAGCAATAAGGTCTCCCCTGAGCCTCCTCTTCTCAAGGCTAAACAATCTCAGCTCCCTCAGCCTCTCCTCATAGGGCTTGTGCTCAAGGCCTTTGGAGTCTGACACCAAAAAATGAGATCTTGGGTGCTTTACCCTGTGACAATATGGTGCAACTTTGTCACTCAGGGAAAGCTTTTTCTTTGTCTCTTTTTATTCCTCTTGAAAATAATAAAAATTGAAGCAAATTCCAAGTAAATCCTAGGAATAAAAACTCCTGCTCTTGTCTGCCTTGTCTGCCAAAAAAAAAAAAAAGAATACAAATAGCTACTTGGGATTTCAAAAGGAATAGATTTCTTGAAGAACATAAATAAGCCACCTATCTTGGGATCCTAGGTAGCCAGTGTGACCAACGTGTTTGTTAGTTCTGGCTCTGGACATCTCATTTTCTGGTGAATGAGGGTCCTGCATCTGGGGAGAAACAATGCCGTTTGTCAGCATAGGTTAGGAGTAGACCTGTCTTGGAGTCATTGTAGAGGGCAAGCTGGCCACGAGCCCACAGTGTGCTCTTGTTGCTAAGTAGGCTTAGTATTCTGGGGTGCACTAAGAAGAGTGTGGCCAAGTCCAGAGAGGCCATCCTCCCTCTCTACTCTGTCCTGGTGAAGCCACATCTGGAGTACTGTGTCTAGTCCTGGGCTCTTCATTTCAAGAGAAACAGGCAAGTGTTAGGTAAAGTCCAATGGAAGGCAGTGAAGATAACTGGGGGCCTAGAGTATCTCTCTTATGATGAAAAGTTGAAGGAGCTGGGACTGTTTAGCCTTGCAAAGAGAAGACTGAGAGGAGCCCTGATCCACACTTATGAATGTCTGCAGGGTTACTGTAGGGGAAGATGGTACCAGACTGTTTCCCGTTGTGCCCAGGGACAGGACAAGGAGCAATGGGCACAAGATGGAACACAGAAAGTTTCATTCAGAAATAAGGACAAACTTTTCCCCCATGTGAATCTCAAAGCCATGAAACAGGCTGCCCAGAGAGGTT
The DNA here is from genome assembly GCA_013400115.1 of Rhinopomastus cyanomelas. Taxonomy (NCBI): domain Eukaryota; kingdom Metazoa; phylum Chordata; class Aves; order Bucerotiformes; family Rhinopomastidae; genus Rhinopomastus; species Rhinopomastus cyanomelas. The sequence goes on along the minus strand of VXBP01006017.1, from coordinate 123,280 downwards.
ATTGTGGGAGTCTCCTTCTCTGGAGATGTTCAAACCCCACCTGGATGCATCCCTGTGCAATATGCTCTGGGCAGCCCTGCTTTGGCCAGGGCAGGGGTTGGACTAGATCCATTCTAGTTGGGGGGGGGCAGGGGTTGGACTAGACATTCCAACTCCAGCAATTCTATGTGTGTGTGATTCTGTCCATACACCTCTATGACTGTATGATTTTGGACGGTAGTTCTGCACATTACCAGGCATGGTGACGCCGATGGAAATGGTACCAAAAACCCACTATTTGGACCTGTCTGGTGATGGTGTGTTTCCCATTACATGCACTTCCTATACTGTTTAACCAAAAAGTAAAGCAAAGAAACAAAATTTTCTCTTTCCTGACATCTATCTTTCTCTTTTCTGACATCTATCACTACTGCATTATTTTAAATCCAGGTATTTTTGTTATGTAAATGTTACGGTAGCATCCCTGACAAAAAGACATGTCCACAGCACTGACTACCTACAGAGCCAGCTGGGATTTGGGGTGGGTTTTTTTCTCTTCCTGTGCTTTATCCTCAGCAGATTTTGATTAGGATGTCCTTCTGGTATTAAAAGGGAAGCTGCTGTTGTGTGTAATGTGTGTAATGATACCCCTTCCATTGTAATGCAGAATGCATAGCTCTGAGTGTTTGCAACACTCTGGCCAGCTTCTTTCCCCTTGAAAGCAGACACAGAACCATTCTGAATGCAACCTGCTAGATCCAGCGACCAATCTTGTGGCTGACATCTCTACAAACAGCCCAGCGTTCACCAAAGTTGAGGCAACTTCTAACAGCATCGCTCTTCAGTGCCCCAAGTTTTACAAGTAATGTACAAATGGTGATTTCTTTCATAAATCGCATTAAAACGAAAGATTGGTTTTCCAAGGGAGAGAAGCATGGTCATTTTTCACAGATTGAAAGCGTCTGGTCCAAACAGAGCAGTGCATTTAATATATCACTATTTTATTCATGTCATTTGTAAACAGAAAAACATCCTTGGCAATGTCAGTATTTTTTCTCCTCTTATGCCCTTTAGAAAATGCTTATGAATTAAGCTTCTCTCTGCAGCCGTGAGCTCAACCTGAAGGGCAGAAACCCTCTGAGGCAATACAAGACACAGCTATCACACCCAAACCTCACAAGGGACAGCTTGTACGGACCGATCCCCAGGGAATATACGCTGCATCCTATCCTTTCAAGGCACAGAGCCTGTCCAGTGAAAGAATAGTCAGGAAGTCTCCCAGCCTCAAATCAGCATTTTTTTCTACCCCCTCAATGGGCGACTGTCCATGGGGGAGAGAAATCTCCCACCAGCTCAGAGCCAGGGCAGAGCCTATGCCACCCACACACATCAGCACCTAAAAGCATTGTGCTAAATCCGTGTGACACGTACTGGAGAGGTCACTGAGGAAGCCAAATGTCAGGGGAACATTTTGAACAGACAGTCACCATCCATTTGCTTGCTTCCCGGTTTCTAGACACTGGTGCCAAGACCCTGGAGAGGAGCTTCCTAATGCATAATACAAAGTAATGGATGGGACTACCTCGGTGAGACAGTTTCTAGCACAGTGTTGCCAGGATCTGTTTTCCGTTCATTGTCATTCAATACCTTCAACAGTGCTCTGGAAGAAAATATAAATCATTTGCAGTAAAGTTTACCAGTGATTTGATTCAAAGTTGGTGAAGTCCTAAATTAATGGTAGAGGCAAGTCAGTTGAACAGAACAATCTAGGCTGCTTGATAAACTAGTCTGCTCTGAACACCAGAGGTTGTTGATGCTTCTAAACGTGATGTAATGTATCTCAGAACAAAAAAAAAAAACGGCCATTAATTTTTGACTCACAAGGTACAAATCCCTCGGCCCAGACTGCACTGGCCCTAAAAACCAAGTTTATGCCCATATAAATACCCCTGCAAACATCCCAGTCCAGTGCTTTGGCTGTGAGAAAAAGTAAATTAAAAGGAGAAGAATATCAAAGAGGAGAGGGAATTGCTTCTAAACAAAACAACACCACTGAGGACAGTACTGGAATATTGTCCGCATCCTTTCAGCCACTTCAAAAAAAGATGTAGGAAAAATGTTAAAAGAATCCAGAAAACTGTTACAATTGATTTAGAACTATGGAATATTCCACTCTGTGGAAAGAAATAAGATAATTCAGTGTATTCACCTTCTTCAAGGAAGGATGAGGGCAATATTACGATGCCATATAAAGCTCTACCTGTTGAAAAGAAGGAAACTTTGCTGGTATCTCTAGCACAGCAGAGACATAACCATCAGAATCTGAAAGCTTAATCTTCACAAATGCTGATTAGAAATAAAGAGCAGTACTAATTAACCAATTGAGCAATTATAAAAGGACATGATAGACTGTGGAACACCATGGAGTTTTTATTTATTCATTGCAAAAATTGCTAATGAATATCTCTAGATAGCCCCACACAGCTCTGAGGTTAGACAGTCAGACCACTTCCATAAAAAAATGAATCTGTTGCTTCCTTTGTTGCCCAAAGAGCCATTTCTCTGTGTACCACTGTGCATACTTCAGTGTATTCACCCAGGCACTGAAAGGTGCAATGTAATTGCGTTGCTGTTTGGTTTGTGTTTTTCATTTCAATGTCATTTCAGTTTGAAGACTCTCTAAAAACACAAGAATATGAATTTTTTTTTTTAGTGTTTTAGGACAAATTTAACCCAAGAGCTTGTTCAGAGAGCTACAGCTTTGTAAAAGGAAAATGAATATATTGAATAGAGAGTAACCTACTTCTAGAAGATGAATTGTTATTTCCCTGGTCGGGTGTGGAGGGAGCTGTGTCCCCCTAGACATACCAGCCCCCTGGATCACAGTGGGTGCACATGAAGGTGATTGCACAGAGCTGAAAATTTGAGGAGTCTCTGTGTAAGCTAAGCCGGCTCCAGGCACTGGGCAAGTGTTGCATAAAAGCTCGTCTGTGTCATAGTACTGAGGACAGAGGTTTCCAGAACATTTGGGAAGGCAGCAGTGAGTGATGTATCCCTGTGGTTTACTGAACACACAAACAAACTCTGAAGGTGTCAGTCTTTAAAAGTTAGCTGTAGAGTAACTGAGAGCTTGTCCTCTCACCCCTCAGCCCCACTCCCTCTCCTCTTGTTACTCAGAACATGTTGTCAGACAAATCGCTATAGAGAGGGGCTATCTTTCGATCAGGCTGCGAACTCTCCATATAACCATGTGTTTGCTGGATTTGATTTTGGTTTGCATTTCTTTTCCCTCCATAAAATACTCCAGGGATATCAGGTACCTAGTCTTCAATGGGTTGGTTGGTACTTGATGTCACTGGTCTCGGAGCTATTCACTGTGAATAATGTTTGGTCCTTTTTTATTTTAATTGCTGGAATGGCTGTGGATATAAGTTGCTCAACACAAAAGGGTGACAAATAATGATGAAAGACACTAGAGTGCTCTCATGTGTAGCTTGGACCAGAAGGAGAAAAGAGATTATTGCAGCTAAACTGGTCACATGGAATTTGCCGGGCCTGCCTGCTCCCACCCCCTCCGGTCCCTCTCCGGGAATAGTGCTCTTACAAGCTAAGAAAGACACAGTTGGCTCAAAAAAAAATTGATCCCATTAACAATGACCTTTAGAAATTTCAAGGACATAACGCTGCCTTTGTGAAGTGTAAACAGATGCATTGTCAAATAGTTAAAGAGGAGAATTGCTTCTGGATCTGTCATTTACCTCCTCATGCACTGGAGCTCCAAACTGTAAAAAAGCCAGGAGGAAACCACGGTAGCATAATTATACAGTTAAAGAGACAAATACTTATGTTGGTCTTCTCAGCGATTGATATTTCTATTATATTTTTAATTAACATTTTAATCCTTTAAAATCATTCTAATCCTCAGGAAGCATGTTACAGGGTGAAATCATTGCTATGAAAAGTGTCAAACAGAAAATGGCTGAAATTAATGGTTTTGTGATATATCAAGTTTCCAAATTGTTCCTTTATTAAAAGAGCCTGACATTTTTCATTACAGCAAGCAGGGCTTTCTGAATAAAATGTGAGCATGTACCCCAGATTACAGAACATTTAACTATTTGCATGATAAAGTCCTCATACAGGTTTTCCTCCTGTCTGAAACAGTTGCCAACAGAATAGATAAGTATCTCAAACCAAGGTATCACTATCTCCTCCTCCCACTCCTTGCTTTAGCCAGGGCTCTTGTTAGACTTCGCAAGGCCACGGCTTGCTGAGGGGCTTGCTGTGCCTGCACCTTGCTCCGCTGACAGCAGTCACACACCCGTGGCAGGGGTAGTGTTCCCTCCTTGGCTCCAAGCATCACTGGTCGTTTTCTCATTTAAGCAGTTAGAGGCAAGCCCTGCAAGGCTGTAACTTATAACAGGATAAATAACTGTGGGCATAATTGCAGAAACACCAGTGAGTGGCTATGAGCTGCCATGGACCTCATCTTTAGATCTTTCAAAATACACATACACACACAGAGTTCCTTCTTTCACAGTCAGGCTTTCCTTTTCTGGCATCTCTCAGTGTAGAGCACACACAAGTTGGCACACACTAACTCCCCTGCTTCCTGGGAGCCATTCAACAGCTATACACACGGACTGAGACCCACAGGAAATAGGATTGTTGTCTCAAAAATAAAATAATAAAGCAACTCCTCTCAGCACTAGCCTTGTCTTAAAATTGCTTCAGTGTTTGGTCTTTAATACATCATCTTGTCAAAGAGCGTGCTGGTCCAGCAGTAAGCAGAGCCCTCTTGCTGTGGAGGTTTTACAGTGTTTGACGTGGATCCGGTTACTCTGCAGGTTCTTTTCTATCTGCTTTTTCTTCTTGATACAGAGTCAAACATTTCCTGGTATGTGTCCTCCTGTACCAGAACGCTGAAAACAAGAGGATGAGTTAAAAACTGGTAACCAACAGATGTGCTGCTGGGTACTTGTTGGAAAATACAGGGCCTTTTAAAGAGTTCCATCCACCCTTTGTGCTGGGGACACACGTAAGCTGCTCAGTATTTAATGCCTGGGGTCACCAATTAAGGAAATGTAGGAAGTGTTGCAGTGACATGTTTCCCCACCCCTCTGTACCTCTGTTTGGGTGGGTAAAGCTCAGTAAACCATAAGAGTAAACGGTAAGAGTTTGGACACCTGTTTTGATAGAAGCTTGCAGGAATACTTTAATATCCTGGGCTGATACTCCAGGAGACGTTGTTTACTATCCATCTCTGCTACTAACTTGTTAAGAGCCTTCAGACACAGCGGTTCCTCCTCTCTGCTTCCCAGATGGAGGATAAATGATGTTGTGGTTCTGGTACTCCATTGCGATGTGTCGCACACACACAAACACATGCACAGCCAGTGTGAGGCAGCACCCTCTGTCTGTGTACGCTTGCCCACCCAGGGGACCAGGTTCTTCAGGGGCTGTGGCACAAAGGGAGAGAGCAGCAAGCCGGGCATGAGAAATGCCCTCTTGGAGAGTACCTGAACATGTAACCAGAAGGACAAACAGTGTGATTCTTGGCTGGTGTCCAGCTGTCACGGCTTCAGATGAAAGTCAGTCATAACCAATCATGTTCCCGTGAATTCAGCACTACACATGTCTTGAGGAGCTGCAGCATACCCAAAACCTCCAGCCAAATGTAGCTCTGTTTAGCCCTAACAGAGAGTCACATGCCACATCATCAGTCCTTGTACCCATGCTGCCTGAGCTGAGCCAGCCTCCAGCTCACGTTCTGATGATGTCAAAGCAGGTGTCAAGGTGTGTAAGGAAACATGTGTCATTGGGCTCCTGCACCTGCAGCAGAGGTGGTCCAGCACAAGTGGTACCAGGGTGGCCTGGCCAGTGGAAGGACCACCAAGCCGTGGGTTAAACTGGGGAGTCAGGGAGCAGGCAGCAGGTTGCTTTCCCTGCAGGCTCCTTGACTCTGGATTTTGGTACCCCCTACCCTTTCAAGGTCAATGCAGTGACCTCGAGAGCAGGCTACAAGATCTGTTTATTTTCCCAGGCTGTCTCTTGCAGTGGGAGTGGGGTAGGGGGGTGAGAACAGCAGGAAGGAGGCAGCAACCGGGGCAAGGCTGTGGGGGGGGTCAGCAAGACGGGGCTACTTCTGCTTGTGGCTGTACACAGCTTGTACCCCAGTGTGCAAACTGATTACTGAGACGTGGAAATCAGGCCACGAAACAAAACATGGGATAAATTAGATGCCGCTAGTAGTAAAATACTCTTTTACTGCAACATGTTATTCCAAAATCAAAACTGAGGAAATAGCAGTGTGCTGGCTTTAAAAAAGACAAAATAACTGTTTCTCACAAAACAAGAAGCGTGTATAACCTGCAAATCCTGACCTGCATTAATGAAGATGCACTTTCAGAAAAGAGTGGTGTGGATTCCCCTTAATCCCCAGCGTCTGACTTAACTTGGAGGGGGCGGGGGGAGGGCAGAATTTCTTGATTCCCAGCACAGACTTTTCTTGCCTGCGCTACAGATCCTCCCTCTTTATTCCTTCGTACAGTGAAAGAAATGCAAGGAGGGGGTTGAATGCTGCGGGGAAGAAAAAGATTTTTTTTAAAAAAGGGGGGGGAAAAGCCGCCTTCTTTGTGTCCTTATCTCTCCCGATGCGCGTTACGTGTTCAGCAAGGAGCCCCGGCACTGAGGCTGAGCCCAGAAATCCGACTGGATTTGACGACACCCCCGGTAAACAGGGCGGCACAAAAGTCCATTGTGCTATGAGATAACTGCGGGGCTGAATGAGCGAGGCTGTCACGGGGGGGATTGTTGGGCCAGTCACCATCAGATCACAGTCGAGGCCTGAATTCCTTTATGGTTCATCAGGGCCTGTTGGTACCACAGAAAGTGTCATGATCCTTTTTTTCACTGGGGCCAGATGGTGTCCTTTTTTGAGGCCTTCCTAATGCCCGGTTTTCCACATGTAAAACTCCTGGGAAAATGACCTAACTCACAGCTGCTTAGTGAGGCTTGAGCAGGTCTTTAGAAAGACTTCTGTCAGGAACAAGGCGGCCGTACCACTTTGGGGGCGCAGGGGGAGGCTGCCTCCACAAACCTACCCCTCTCCAGCTACATTCAGGCAGAAACGAAACCCCGCACGGAGCAGGGCCGTGTCCGGCTGAAAGGGCCCTGTCGCCAAGCAGCTGACTGCCAGGAGGGGCTGCGGGTCGGCCGCCGCCGCTTTCCTCTCCCCGGTGAGCAGATGGCCTGAATAAAAACGTAGAATGTGGTCCAGAAGGGTCGGGAGAGGACAAAAAGTGAGAGGTTCCCCAGACCGCGGGCAGCCGCCCGGGGAGAGGGGAGGGACCCGCTGCTGAAAGGGAAAGAGGGAACTTTTGTTGTCAGCAGGGTGGCATTTGCTGGCACAGTGAATGATCCCCGGGGAACCGCAGTGCCACAGGTGTGCTACTGCTAAAGCCAGAAGTCTTTTCTGATAGCCAAATAATGCTCGTCCAGAGGAGCTCTCTCCAGACCACAAGAGATGTGCAGTCAAAAAGCTTTGGAGGTGGTGATTTTCCCCAGTCAAAGCACTAGCAGTAATTATCTCGGTAACTTTTTGGTGCAGTCACTGACCTTTCAGCCCCCCACTGTACATCACTAGTTTGAGACGCTCTCACTTGCCAGACTTTGCCAGAGATTTTTTTTGTTGTGCATTTATGGAAGCATCCCTATCCCTCCTCTGCATTTGAAGCAGTCTCTTCCCAGCGATGCCCTTGGTTAGTCTATCTGTGTGTCTGCAGATATTTCAAGACCCGCTACACCCACCCTTCTAGCTCTCCAAAGGTATTTTTCAAAAGCCTGCACATAAACAAACACATTAAAAATATGAACAATCAATTTTATTTTACTTGTTCTGTGACTGCTTTAATCCCAGTGTTAAGTACTCTCATATATTTTAATGTTTAAAGTGACTAGGTGATCCTGCTCTGGCAGGGGGATTGGACTAGATGATCTTTCAAGGTCCCTTCCAATCCCTAATGTTCTGTGATTCTGTGGCTATGGGGAGCTTTCCTTTCTTGGACATGGCTATCTTAGCAACTAAATAGAGATGGCTGGAAAGTAGTTTGTTCAGGCAAGATTGGGGCAGGGAGAAGGAGCTCATAAAAATGTTGTTTTTCCAATTAAAAATGAAAGTCAAAACTGAGCTATTGTGCTAAAACGCTTTTGGTGCTGATACTATAAAAATCAAACTTGGTATCAAATATTTAATTTCTGAAAAGAAAAAAAGATACATGCAAAAAGATGCTTACCTCCACACTTTCCATTTTCAGACTTGCAGAGAACACTTCTATGGGTTTCTCTTTTTCTGGCTAAAATATTTTTTACTTTTTTTAGTTTCAGCAGAATCCCAGTCGTCATCTTTTGATTTTGCAGTTCGATGTGAATGCAAAAGAAAAACACCATTTGATCTCAGGTAGGTATTGTTCAAAGCTTTCTTCCTGTGCCCGTTAAGAATACAAGTTAACATTGATACAGAATGTACATGCAGGGCATCGAAAGATGATACGAAGGAAAACAAGTCATTTTGCAATCTCATCATCCCAGCTAAAAGAATAAAAGGTGGAAGAAGGGTATGTAAAGATGTTCCTAGTTGCCCAGAGAAGAGTTAGGGGGCTTTTTTGTGCCGTCTGGGTTTGAAACTGAAACAATCCAAAAGCGTTTGGCCATCATGGTTCTGGAGCCTGCCTTTGACCCCAAAACTACTGACATCCGCGAGTTTCATTTCTCTTTGGTAACTTGCAGATTATTGATTTTATCGTTTGCCTGACATTTCACAGTGTATTGCCTCACTTACAGAAATGTTCAGCATTTACGCTGTGATGTGAACTGTCATAAAGTGAGGTAACATTCCATAAAATCCTAAGGGGAAAAACACTTTGATGAGATGCAGTCCAACTTGGAAGGACTGTATTTTTTCTCAAGCTGTTCTAGGCTCACTCACCCTGAAACAGCACATTTCAGAAGGGACAAAATAATTTTAAATAAGGCCTGCTGCTCAAAAAGAAAAAGGAAAAGGATGAAATCTCTTTTTTTGTGACATGAACGAAAGTCAATGTCAGTGTGCAACCTAAAAAGTAGTAAAATGCACACGCATTTGCTCTTGCTCCTTTCTCAGCAGAGCAATGAAGTTCAAGAGAAACAGCTTGTGCTTAACATTTTTTATCTGCTCATACCCCTTCATGTTTTAAAATGTGTCACTCGGCCTGAGTGCCCCCCAGAAATCAGGCAGAGGCATCCACCACATAGTTAGGATCTGTGTCTTGCAACAGAAGGAGCCCGAGAAAGAGCGCCAGCCCTTCTCCTGCTGGGTCAGTCACACGCAGTCAGGCTTTTGCATAGAGCTAGCCTTCTGTCTCCTTCCTTTCAGGGACAGAGTAACATTTTGTAGGGACACAAAGAAATTCTTCCCTCTCTTGATCATAAAGACCCACAGCACTAGATCCTCTTTATCAACTGCTCTTTTCTTATAGGATACGATATATTTTATTTACATATGAATTGTTGGGTTTGTCCCGCAAGAGCACAGTGGCTCACAGAAACATAAAGCACACCACTTGTAGTCATTGCTGAAACTGGAAGAAAACAGCTATTGCACTGCTTTGCTTAATCTATGTCCTGCCTGCCCTGTGTAGTCCATATCCTATCCATTATACATGTGACTGCTGTGCGGGGCTCATAGATGGGATGTCATTAGTTGCATTTTGCAGCTGACAAAGCAGAGAAACAAACTACAATGAAACTGTAACCGCAGAGGAAATCACAGTATTTGGTCACATTCTTTCTTTTTTGCTTTCTAGGAAAAGATCTCTGCACAGAGTACTCAGCTTTTCATTGCCTTTGAATGTGGCTATGTGATCTGAGAGCCCACAGACACCTTGTGGAAAGCTTTCAAAATCTCTCCTCAGTTCCTACAGGTGAGCATTTCCTTCCAGACTCTTGTACTTTTCGGGACATGCTCTATTGGCACGATGCAGCTTACAACAGCTGCATGGCTTGTGACATAGTAGGAAGCACAACAAAGATAAACAATGGGAAGATCTTCTGGTTTCATGAGTTTACTTCTAATCCAGTGAGAATCTCACAGTTTCTCTTAGTCTGGTAATGGAGAAGGACCAGATGAAACTGCCAGACAAACGTAACCGTGCTCCTTCACACATGGGGTACTTGGCCAGCTCATACCACGTGACTCCTTCCCAGGAGAGGATGGGGAAGTGAAATGGTCTCAAACTACACAAAACCAGAGAAGAAAAGTCCAGTGGATGCCATGTCTGTGTCAGGAAATTCTGAAATTATACATAGCTGAAAGTGGAGAGACTCTGCCAGGGGACAGGTCACTCCATGCTGTCCTCCTCATGATCCCTCCCCAAGCGGTTATTACTACACATTGTCAGGGACAGGACCAGAAGGGCCTTTGGTCTGACTCAGTACAGCTGCTCTCTTGTTCCTCTGTTCTTATTTTTTTCCAGCAACAAAGTCTATTTTTATTCTTCTCCCTAGAACTGTGGCCAACACACTGGAAAGGGTTTCACTAGGAATCGAGACTGTTCATGGTACTCACAGGGACACTTCTTTTCTTTGTTCTTCTGCATAGGGAAGCTCTGTCAGGGGCATCCTCTGTCTTCCTCAGAGCAGGACACTGGAACACATTACAGCCGAGAGGCAATATACTCATGGGCTCCAGTGATTGTCCATTAGGCATCAAAACAACTTTAGTATCATAACATGTGGTAGTTGAATACCTACATAAAGTAGTAAGGATGGCTCCTCAACAGAATGTGTCTGTCACAAGAGATGTTTAGGGTTTTTAATAAAAGCACTTAGTTCACAGGAATGATACCTCTTAAAAATAACCCTTGTGTGGAGGTTACCTTTCCTTTCTGCTGACATGGACATCTCTGTAGGAAAATCATGGTTAAAATCTAAAATATTGAACAACTGAGGCAATGCCTGCTGAGTTTATATCCATTCAGACTAAGTGGGCAGCACTATACCTGTCGCCAGCAGTCACCAGCACAGTCCTTGCAGCCCCTGACAAGTGGAGGTAAAAATCACCTTTTCTTAGTGCCTGCACAAGCAGCACATGGACTGAGGCTGCAGGTCCATCACTGTCATCAGCAGGCCTGTTTAGCATAGATGGATCGTGGCACTGCAACCTTCAGTCTAGTACCAGATTAAACGTATAAGAAATGTAACACAAGCTTTGAGAACCAATAAAGAGCGGTCCTTAGCTCTGCACAAAGTAGTAGTCATTGAATACACACACCCTTCAATTCCCAATCTTACTCCAAATGTGCTGGAAATCTACTCAAACCTCAGCACTGGCTGTCTCCAAAACGTGCAGAAGCCTGGCAGCAAAACCACAGTTTATATCTCTCTGATAACTTGACAAGCTCCCATATCCAAACAACCCAATTTAGGAAAGCCTGGATTTCCATGTGAGCACTGTCCTTCTGCTGAATAAATCTGGTCCTCACTACTGGATAAATATACACACTGCTGAAGTGAATTAGCAGTGATGATGATATGACTGTCAAATCGGCAAACTGCACTGATGTTCAGCTAGTACCAGAAGCAAATCAAGCCTCCAAATGCCTTTGACTGTGGATCTCAGTCTATTAGAGTAGAGGTTATGTATCCCAGCGAAGACTCATGGTGTGGTATTCTGCAGCAAATAAACATCCCTGTTTCACTGCAAACCTCTCTTCTTGGTACCTCACCCAGGCAGAGAGCTCCCATCTGGGTTTATAAGAATAAGCAGTTAGATTTGGAATTTCATAACATACTTACATGTCGCTCACATCCTTCTGTTGAGCTAAATTGATCTTTTTTCTTCTCATTTCCTGGGTAGATTGCATTTGGTCTATGAGTAAACACAGTGTAGCTGCCCCCTTTTCCCAGGCTTTCTAATGAGAATGTGCTGTCTGATCAGGTGCATGCACTCTGCTGTCATTTGCAGCCTGACCTGCAGGTCAGAGGTGATTTGAGCAGGCTCAGGGATGCATACAAATCACATCCTCTTGTCTGTCTGTTTTGTTGACTGGTTCTCCTCAGGGTCATGGCTATCTTAAGTAGCAGCCTGAAGGATAAAGTGCACCCTGTCTGAGCTGTAAAACTTTGACTTTGGACCAATTGCATCTGACATACAGCAGCATGAGGTTTGGTTTAGCCTTTGGATTCAGAACAAATCACTGGCTATCAATAGCTGATAGTGACATGCAGTTTACTGAGTGTCCCCTTTTCTCTGGCAGCTGTATATTCTTTGGGAGAAACGGATGTGTTTTTAAGTTTCTAAGGTCATGTTTTAAATATGATGTTGCTCACACTCCATTACAAAGTAAGTGTGGCAAATAAATAAACAGCTAGAAAATGTTATGCTGTTTTGTGGGCTTGCCTTTCGTCTGTGCAGTGTGAGAGGTGTAAAATGGCCTGAAACTGATTGACACAAAACAAAACATTTTCAGGCTTAGCACATTTACTAAAAACTTTCCAGGAATTACTCTGAAGAGTAGCTGTGCAGAATAAAGCTCTCTCTGCCTGATGCGCTGCAGGAAGCTGCTTTGCCAATGTGGTTGTACTGGCATGGCAGGAAATACCCTGGATTATGGGCACAGGAGCAGCACATTCCTACTCATACTGTCTCATTCTGCAGGGACTACTAAGCCCAGCCCCACCATCTCCATGCCAAACCTGCCACCATGAAAGCTCTGGAACTTAGGCTGAACCCAACTAAGAGGGAAGTTTTTTAGGCCAACAATCAGCCATCAAAGAGTTATGGCTCTCAGCTGGCATCAGACAGAGCCAGATTCAAAGCAGTGACCTGGAAGCAAGTGGCTCCATATCATCCCCATGGGCTGCCCAGCCCCCTAACACTTCACTTATTAAAAGGCGACTCTAGGACTCTGTCTGTGCCCTTGCACATCTGCAGCATCACACTAAGAAATCCAGACTGCCTTATACATATGTAAGTAGATTTTATTCAAAAGGACCAACTTTTTATAGGTCAAAATACTTTATTTATTGCTTCTCCATTAAAATTCACAGTACTTCTGTCAACAGTTTTGTCTGCTTTATTTTCTCATCTTTGCGGTCATGGCACTGCTTCCAAATTTTTGCCAAGTCTGTGCAGCAGAATTACACTGAGGGGTACTTTGTGTTCTCATCATATTGTGGCTCGGTAGGGGAAAAAAAAAAAAAGAGGTTTATTATCATTATTGTTATTAAAGGAGTGTAAGTGCCACTATAAAACCAGAAGAGCTGAGGTGCCACTTTCAGGAACTATCATGTTATGTTTCTCACTTCGTCCACTTATAGAGGTTATCTATCACTTACAAAGTTTTCATAGAGCACATGTGCAGGGTCTGGAGGGCTGTAAAGAAATAGCCCTGCCAAGCATTTTCCTCTAAAATGGATTTTTTTTCAGTGAATAACCTGATTATTTTGTTCTTTTTTCACACACAGTTCTCCCCCACAGTAATAGAAAATTTAAAGTATTGCATTAAAAATGAAACGTTCTCCAGTTTCAGGCAAACGTATTTGTGTTTTGGGTACAAAATGAGGAAAGACAAACATTTGCAGGAGATAAAATTTTTTTCAGGTTAGTTATGAACAAGCTGTATCTAGGGAAGTCCTGAACTGCCATTAAATAATAAAATCCTGATAGTGCACAAACTGGGGATGTTGTGCTTGACAGGTCTCATCATATCTGAAGACTGGTCCCAAGATCTTTCAGGTCTTACTGAAATAAACAAAGTGTTCAATGTACAGTAGAATTTTAGCCTTAAGGATATCATATCTGTGAATTGTGCAGCGATGCTACAAGGTGAAGAATTGATGGCAGTATAATAGGATCTGTTCCTTTCCCAGCAAAACCCAGCAGAGGATCGTAATAGTTCACCAGAGGAAGTAGGGTTAAAAACCTCTGACCCCTGATATCACATAAACACTGCCAAAAAAAATAAAACCCTTGATTGACAGTGAAATGCGTGACTACCTCAAGTCTGCTCTGAAGCCTTTGCTGATAATTACTGGTTTGAATGTTATGAAAAATGGGCAAGAAGGAATCCCAGCCACATGAGTGTATGTACTCCGAGACCTGAGCATCTCTAATAAGAATTGATGTAGTGTGTCATTTGTAATTTAATCAGCTGCATTACATCTTGATAGTAAAAGGGCTATCATGAATATTTTCACAGTAAAGTAAGATTAACAGACACACACCCCACATCTCTGCTGCATTAACATAGTGTTCCAGTTGTGATGGGAGCTGATAAATGGAAGACATTGTGAGTTGAAGCTGGCACGCGACCCTGAGCTGATTCCATGGTGCAGAGGCATTTCACTGCATACGGTACTTGATGCCAAGCACTGACCTGAGACATTCTGTGAGCACAAGCAGAACAGCACCAGCCCCGATCCGAATTTTGCCCCCTCCTCCTTCTTCGCTAGCTATCATGTGCAACTTGATCTACATGATCCTGCTGTGGCGGGGGGATTGGATTAGATGATCTTTTGAGGTCTCTTCCAATCCCTAACGTTCTGTGATTTGGTGATTTCTCAAAGTCCAGACCTAGAGCCAAATCTGAAGCTCTCCAAGTTCAAGCCAGCTCCATTCCAAACAAATCTCGTTCTTTCTCACCATTTGTCTATGAGTTTGGGAACCATCTCCTTTCCCTTTGGGGTCCAAGCTTTTCTGATGCAGCACACACTGACCAGAGCCTGCCTGACACACAACACAAACTCTCTGGATATCCGTATGAGGAAATCTGCCCTAAAGCAGATGCCTCCAAGTTAGTCGTCTCCTTAAGCTCCTCAATTTAGACTTTAACTGTAATGGATGAAAATAGGCCCCTCTAGAGGCAATCTGAGCAGCATAGCTGTCTAAGAAAATCAAAGAATAAAGGTTCTCTGAAAACGCTGGGGTTTTTCCATGGTTCACAAAGATGAGAGCATTTAGGACATCTATGTTTGAAACTTCTGAACAGAAATGAGCTGAATCCCACGCTTGCTCCATCCAGGAAACTCAGTCTGCAGAGGAGGCTGTCAGACCTCAACTCTCACAACATCTGTGTCAACATCTTTTTAATCGGAACTTTAAGATTTCTCACCAAGTGTGTCTGAATCTTTTTTTTTTTTTGCCATGTTTTTTCTCTTTTCTATTTTTAACAATGCTCAGTTGTGAGAGCTAGAAGAATTAGCAGTAAATTTACTCCTGGGAAAAAACACATTATGACAATGAAGCAGAGGTCTCTAGTGTCTGTAGTCCCGCAGTGAATATGCATGTTCAGATGTGCATATTAATTGTCATTTATATCAGTGGCAAGAGGAAGGGAAAAAATGGTGCCTGGGCATCTGTTTTCAGATGCTTTCCCTAGGTGCTGACTCATGTCCACAGGTCACCTGAAAGTAAAATTAGTCCCTTAGGATCCAGGCCAAATGTTCTTGGGAAATATCCCACCTTAACAGTCTTTGGAGCAACTCTTCATGCCTGTGAATTTTTAAGCCATTTCCTCTTTTTTTTGCTCGCAGATGTGAAATAACCGTGTCCTGATACTGTTTTCAGAGCCTTCTACCTGCATCCTACCACTGTTCCATTATGTTTTTAGCCCCTTTCCTCTCATCCACCAAAACGAAAAGGGTGCTTCATGTCAGTCTTATATTCCAGATCCATTTGCATTGATCTTACGGCATACTTGTTTTAAGATGTGTTATTGTAGTTATTACAGAATCACAGAACGTTAGGGATTGGAAGGGCCCTTGAAAGATCACCTAGTCAAATCCCCCCACCACAGCAGGATCACCTAGATCCAGTCGCACAGGAACATATCCAGGTGGGTTTTAAATATCTCCAGAGAAGGAGACTCCATAACCTCCCTGGGCAGCCTGTTTCCATGCTCTGTCACCCTCACTGGGAGGAAGTTCCATCTCATATTGATGTGGGTGGAACCTCCTATGTTCCAGCTTATACCCATTGCCCCTTGTCCTATTGTTAGATGACTGCAAGAAGATCCTGGCTCTATCCTCCTGACAGCCACCCTTCACATATTTATAAACATTAATGTGGTCACCCCTCAGCCTCCTTTTTTCCAAGATGAAAAGATTCACCTCATACTTCCAAATTTCCCTTCATGTTGCCCAACAGTGATTAAATGAATGTGCTAATAAAGCAAATGTTCTTAACACAAAGAAAAAAAAAAATAATTATACATACTCAAATAACAAAGTTGTGGATCTCTGTAAAAATTTAAATTGTGACAGAAAAGAACTGAAAGAAAGGCTAGTATTTCCCATTATTTTCTGTAAATTGTTTTCAAGACTTTCTCCTGCACCTACAGTGTTTTGGATAAAGTTATGAAAAAGCCCACATGTCATTTACAAAGAAAGAAGCATTAATTGTTTTCACACATCGTTGGTTAAAACATTTGCTGCAGCCCATGAGACCTTTGACTTTCTCAAACACGTTTAAAAATGTCACTTAATGTCAATTTCTATCTGGGTGTGTTTCAGGACCGGTCGTTTGACGACTGCTCTCCAGGAGAATTATTTATTTCTTGTTTGTGTTTGTGTGAGGACCAATCCAGTGTGACATGTCCATAAGAACGTGAACTGAGCAGGTGGTCTGCTGCTCCTGTGCCTGCCTTTGTGTTGCCTTTGTTGTATTACTCCATAAACCAAGGTTTCCTTGCAGGCATCTGTTAAATTTGCCTACCTCCACTCTGCGAGTGCAGATAACCAGTCAAACCTTAACTGGTGTGTGTTTGAATCACAGTGGGCAGCCTAGCATTAGCTCCCAGTACCTGGGTTGCCAGTGATGGTCACATGAGTGGCTTGCTCTGTTGGACACGCTTTTTGTTTAACCATGATCATTGCTGGCAGGTGGCTTTTCTGTGCCAGTGAAAAGGCCTTTAGAATTCCTCTAATTCCGACAAAGAAGTGGTCTTTGGGAGGAGAAATTGAGTATTGCCTTCTTGCATCTGAACAGTCTTTCAGCTCTATATTTGCAGCAATATACTTAATATCTGCAGACAAGAAACAGAAGGTTTGGACTCACGTGTACTTTTTTAAATCCATCTCTAGCTTCTAGAAACTCGTGGAAGCTTCTCTTTATGCTGGTTAAGGAGATGTGTGTAAGTACTATTACTATAGGCATGGATTTCTCTTGAGAATCATTGCAAAAACACTTTGCAGGAAAAACCACACAGGTTGTCTATTATTATTTAAGATTATATTCTTATAGGTTGTTTAAGAAGGATTAAATCCAAACAAGGCTTGGGTAGGGATGGCTGATTCATTGAATTTGCGCTGCTCCTCTGAGAAGGAGTAGAGAATGATTATGGATCATTTCAACTCTTTACCGTATTTCTGATCGAATTGCTTGGTTAACACCAGCAATGGGTTAAATTGCACTTATTTGTTACCTTTCACATGGTGCAGAGAGTGTTTCTGCAGACAGACCCTGGTGCTTCCACTCCCTTTGGCAGCACTATTTTATATTGTCTTTCTTTTATCCATAGATGGTGGCACCTAACGACCCCAGCTGAGCCCTGACATGCTGAAAGCTACAGAGAATAAAAGGTAGCCCATTCCTTGAAGAGCTTGAGTTGAATCAAGTCATCAGGACACACGCTACACCAGGTTCTGAACTCCCCAACAAGCGCAAAACCTCTTCAATTAGCGTTTGGCACTGATAACGCTTGGGCTTCGGACAAGCAGAGGCATACACGGGCGCTCAGCTTTAAGGCGTGCTGAGAGTTCAAAGTGACAAGGACTCATGCAAAGCTGATGATAAATCTTCCAGGGCAGAAGGTTAGGTTGTGTGACCAGGCCATTGGTTGGCTGAGAGGGAAAGCTGTTGTTAGGGACAGAAAGTTGACCTGTTCTTTGGATTTCTCTACATTTGAATGCTTAGTTAACAAAGCACAGATTTAGTATGTTTAAAGAGTCAATGCGGAGAAACTACTGTAAAGTAGCTCTGTTTTCCACAAAATTCCTCTCAGACCTTATTCTAAAGGAACTTTGCAAAGAGTAAAGGCCACTTTTGAAGCAGCATAAAGGCCACTTTTGTCAGTGAAATAACTCGCTGGACTTTTTCCCCCCAGATTTGTATAGAGCACTGGTTCACATCAGGGTCTGAAAAAAAATTAGTTTTGATTGTATATACATCCATACAAAAGGGTAAACAGTCTGAATAAAGCCTTTTGTACTGGATTAGTGTCTTAGCTCTTTAACCCAAGCTGCAGGTTTGGGATGTCTTTGTTCAGTTAGGTTTTTGGGGCTGACCAAACTGGGTGTGTTTGAGTTTCGTTCCTCACCCTTTTGAGGTCCGTAGAGCTGATTCCTCGTATTCAAAGCCAGCAGTACTGTAAGTGCCCAATGCTTTCTTCTCAAAGCTCTTCATCCTTTCAACCTTTGGCTTTTTTTTCTTTAATCCATCTACCTTATTAAGTTTTCAAGTCAAGTAAAATGTTAAACATGTACTTCAATCAAGAGCAACACAGGAGAAAAAACAGAGTACCTGCCAAGAATTTGTGGCCATCTAGTGTGTTTGGTCTTGGTGCGTGCGTGTGTGCATGTGTGCGTGTGTGTGCAGGGGGGTGTACGACTGCACCACAAAGGGTGAATCTACCATGAGGCAGAAGTCACGCAGAGCAGCTATTCCAAGTGATATTACACAGAGAGAGGCAAAATAAACATATTCCAACAACTTTTCTCTAATATCAAAAACAAGTAATTGCTCTACATCATGAATATTTTTATGGAGAATTCAGATGCTTAATGCTGCTTGTCTGGAACCTTGATGACTCTTTTTTTTTTTGGCTGCAGGGGACAAGAGGCTTACACACATGCCACCACTTCAAAGATTTGCCTTCTATTAATTTTTTACTTAAGCTTCAGAGTGTTAAATTGTTCAATTTAAGCCGTGAATACATTTTATAAGATCATCCTAGCCCACCATTTTTCCCAAAATAGAGAAGTTCAGGATATTTGGCAGTTTCACCTCCTCACCAACTCCATGCAAAATATATATGAATAATCTCTTTGAACCCCAGCAGCTTGCAATATAAAGAAACACAAGTTCAAGTCTTACTCTTTCCTTAACGATGGAAATAGACTGCTCTAAAAAAAAGTGCTGAATTTGATGATTTAGATAAAAAAAAAAGCCCATGCGCATCATAAATAGAAATGTGTTGTAACTTTTCCAATTGGAAATTAAAAATAATGGGCTATTTTCCATTTCCTTGTGGGGCTTTCATGAGCTGAATCAATATAATGAAACGTTCTAGTCAGCAAAATAAATCAAGAGCCTTTTACCGTTTTTATCATGAGAGATCCCCAGTGGGGTGAGGGAGGAGAACAGAAGAGATCGCATGACATTATGCAACTATCCTACATCAGAGTGCGAGGCTGGCTGCTGCTGCTGCTGCTGAGGTGGATGCTGGCTCTGCTCAGCCAGAGCACAGAGAGAGATGGAGACATGCATTTGCCAAGGATGGGGTGCACTGTCTCTAATCTGTCTCAATTATAAAGAAAAAAAAGGGATCCACTGATCCTGAGCTCCCACCATAACCTGGAGACTTTGCTTATGCATTCCTGGGGAGTGAGAGCCTGCTTGACCCTGTTCCCCTACCTTTCTTCTGTGTGAAGCTTATTGGACTGAAATGAGGGACTGTCACAGCCGACGGTGTGCTGCAGGTGAGGGTCATAGCAGGGTTTTCTGGAGTCCTGTCCTCCTGCTGCTGGGGCTCCCCACACCTCCTCACGTGCAGTGGAACTGCATGCTCACAAGTGCTTGAGGGCCTAGAAACACTTCCCCAGAAAACCACCCTGACCACCAGTTTCACATCATGCTGCATTCTGTAGGAAATATTTGTGCTTATAAGGAGAAGTCCTGCTCTTCGGACTGAGTGCCTTTGCCATCTGGTGACAGTGGTGGA
The DNA here is from genome assembly GCA_013400115.1 of Rhinopomastus cyanomelas. Taxonomy (NCBI): domain Eukaryota; kingdom Metazoa; phylum Chordata; class Aves; order Bucerotiformes; family Rhinopomastidae; genus Rhinopomastus; species Rhinopomastus cyanomelas. The sequence goes on along the minus strand of VXBP01006017.1, from coordinate 103,325 downwards.
ACAGCACATGGGCAACTGTTAAAAAACAGAGTTACAAATGCAGTACCAGGTTCTTGCTAGCTCTTCAGTAAAAGTTTTGATGTCATAGGATGGTTCATGATGCTTTAAGTGAGGCTTTCATCTGAAGCCAAAGGAATTCTGGTGTAAAAAAAATATCATCTTCCATAGTTGTCCAAGTTCACTCCAGCATCCCTCTGCTTTCTGCTTCCAGGGCAGGATCAGACACTGTGGAGGGATAATCACTGTGGTGCCAGCCACAAGCAGGTCACTGTGAACATATGGACACCGTGCTCTGTACCGAAGTATTTAGGGGGAAGAGGCTGAAGCTGTGAAGGCTGTTTTCTATGAACAATTTCATTTGGTGCTTTTAGGCTTGTCCAGCTGGCAAGGACTGTTGGGACAACAGTGCTTCAGTCCTGGAGTGACTGGCAGTAGACTCAAGACTCAGGGGGACTCGTGCCCACTTTGATAGACATGTGGATAACGTCATCCTGGAACAGCAGCCCGCACAGTCCACCGCAGCACAGGCAGGTGCTTAGCCAGACTACCTGGACGCTTGCCACTCCTGAGTGCTGCCTCGGAACAGACCACTCCAGAGCTGCAGTAATGAAGATACGTGTTGCTATCAAGAAAGTGCCATTACTCTTGCTAATAAGAGTAGGTGATATATAGAAGGCTATCAATGAGCTTAGACTCTTGGACTCCCAAAGGCTAATGCTACCGAGTAAATTAAACAACTCAAATGAAAATCTCCTGGCTCTGAAACTTGATTGTCTGAACCATTAAATTACTAGAAGGGTCCTTGGCACAGGTTTGACCCAGGCCAGCTAGCACTCTCCCAAGCAATTCCTGGACAAGATACAGAAGGTAGGTCAGTCCAGAGACCATTCCCATTAAGCAGTCTGTGTATATATGGTGTAAGATGTTCCAGGCCAGCTGGACAGAACACAGTATTTCATTCACCCACAGGGATGCAGCAAACTGTACTGAGGTTATTAAGATGGGTATCTGGTGTCCCAGGCACCAGACATCAGACTCTATGAGCACGTTAAGCTATGTCTTCATCACACTGGAGGGTCTTCACAGAAGACTCAGCAATACTGAAGCATTGCAGTAGTCAGGAAATATTTTATGATGTTAGGAAAACACCTAGCACCAAAGAACCACCAGACTATGCCCAGCAGTGGCAAGAGAATGTCTAGGGAGCAGTCATTATGAAAGCCCTGTTATACTCTCCTGATTATCAGCAATCTGCATTATTTGATGCCTTGGTACCTCTCAGTGCTGAGAAATGGTGCTTTGTCTACTGCGCTGATAAAGTGACCTTTTTGCCCCTATTTACAGACAAAGGAAGTACTGCTATTCATCTAAAGATTCTGGGAGAGCCAAGTGGAATTCTGCTCTCTGGGCTTTCCTAGGAGCTCTTTCTGCATATTTTGAGCACTTCCAAAGTGACAGTGCAGTGCGTGTTAGGAAGACAGACAGGTAGATGGAGAAGGGACGCTCAGCCTGAGAGCTACTAAAAAATACGTGCTCCCCCTGGTAGTCACTGCGTGCTGGTTTTCACACTAGTTGAAAGGGTGGAGATATTTAGTCACCTCCTACTCCATTTCCCACTTGACAACTTCTTCAGCTGAATATTGTACACAGCAATGAGGAAGGCTTCTAGGAAAGAGAGAGGAACACATTTGGCTTTTAATTTTTAATAAATAAGCACATGTGGCTAATGAGGATGATACTGGTCATATTGTGGTGAGGAGCTCTTCCTGTGCCCACCTGGGACTCCTGTGAGCCTGTGTATGAGAGACTTTCGTCCGTGTTTGGATTCTGTGGCAGTGAGCCTGGACATTTTAATGAATTGCTCAAGAAACACACCGTGAATATAAAGCCAGTGTCAATTAATGTTTTAATAATTGCCAGTAGGGAGAAATAGTGAGTGCTCTGTGTCAATACACTGAGCTAGTACTTTCAAAATCCTAAAATTAAATGATGTGCACATAAGATTGTGCCCGGAGGACCACATGAAGCAGTGCAGGTGGGAACTAATGGGTGCTCTCTGCTCAGAGCACAGCAAAAGAGCTCGTGTCCATTTGGAACATCCCAGGACTCTTCTTCTTTGCTGCCTGGTGGCAGGAATAGGGTGAGAGGAGTCCCACAGAACATGCCAGTGTGACAGGCTGGACACTGCACTACCCTCAAAGGCTGATGGAGGATTTATGCCTACCCCCCACCTCACCAAAAGCCACCAGGGTGGTCTGTTTGCCTCTCAGTCATCCTTACAAGCCCTTTCTAACCCTTCTATGTCCTTTTCTTGCCCTTTCATGTCCTTTCTCACCCTTTCATGTCCTTTTCTCTCCAATTTACTGTGCTCAAGAAGATATCATTGTTTTCTTCTGTGAACGTGTGTGAGAGGTGTCTCTCCTCTCTGGGTTCATCTTCCTTCTGATGCCAACTAGAGAACAGGAGTGCCTCAGTCCACGGTCACTGTTTTGTGTCAGCAGCTACACTAACATCCAAGAACCCTGGACTCTCAATTTTGCAAGCACTGAGAAATTTGTGGGTTTTGCATACACATGGGAATGCTTGTTCTTCCTAGGTTTCGGTGAGCTTGGCCATGAAAAACTGTGACAAAGATGCCAAAAGATCCTCTATATCAGTAGACCCTCTGAGATGTCATTAGAAAGAAACATACATGGAGAGGGAACAGAGCAGCTGTCGTAACTTTGAGGATGGAAAAAAAGATGCCAGGTGTAATAAGGTTGATAGGGACTCAGCTCTCTAATGAGGGGAAGCAGAGAGGGTAATTGTACATGTCTGTTTGCAAGCTGACCTTCCTTGGAAGGATGCTGCAGAGCAGCATCTCCCCGAAAGGAGCAAAGACTTCTGCAGAGAAAGGCAGTGAGCAACAGAAAAATGTGTCTTCTTGATGTTTTCCCAGTGTCCTCTCTCTGCTGCAGGAACCGGAGTCAGCAGCACATCAGATTAGGGCACATTCTCCCTTTTTAACAAGCACAGGTCAGCATAAGATAGCCTGCATCCTACAGCAGCCCAAGGGAAAGGGCCTTAAAGCTCTCTGGAAAGCCCTGCATTGTAGAACTTTGGCCTGTGTAGCTCATTGTACCAGGTACCAGCTTGAGGCTGAGAGCACTGATGAAACTGATGGTCAGGAAAATAGCTCTAAACCTTTTATCTAACATGACAGTCAAAGTAGCTGTCCTTTAGAGCATCTGTCTTGTAATATATATGGTACTGCTAGCTGCCCACCACTGCTTCAGATAGTGCCAGGCTCACAGGCAGAGGTGGGAGAATAACAGCTTCCACGGCAAGAGCAGGAGATGCCAGGTTGCACGTGTATCTGCACTGCATTTCGCAGGGTTATTTTCTTTTTATCTGAACAGTTCTTCTTTTCTCTGTCAGATCTAACACAGAATGAAGCAGAGATACTGCCTGACTGCTTATACTTTCATTTCTGCCCTTCCAGAAAGAAAGAAACTTTTCCACATTTACCAGAAATTAATACTTTTACTACAGTGACTTTGACTGTTGAGTAAACAGAATGGCAGCCTAGGCTCCTGAAGCCATGGTAAGTCCATAAGGAAGGAATGATCCCAGGAGCCAGCCAAGTGGCAAGAAGAGTGAGCAGATGTGCAGTCAGTGCAGGGGGATGGGGATGCAAATGGGAATGGGGATGCAGGCACCCCTGAGGCACTGTAGGAAGGTCCATCTCTGTGGGTTTCACAATGTGCAGTAGCCTATTAGATGATTTACAACTGCAACAAGGTTGTTTGTGGGCACACAGCCCTATTAGGAAGAAATGTTAACCCCAAAGAAATGCCATTTGCAGAGCAGGATTTACTATCCTCAAAACTGGCCTTTTGATTTCCTGACTCATTTTTCTGATCTGTAAGTAAGTTTAATATTTAATTCAGCAATGCTATATGATTTAATTGGTTGATAGTTTTAGCTTAGAAAGTTAAATGCTGTGTGCTTTTTACTTAACTTTGCTTACCATTAATTTAGCTGCTCCTTTAATGAGTGGCCCTAAGCTTTTTCTGTGAGCAATATCTAAAGCCAGAGCTCTTGCCAGTCTTTAAGCAATGAGGGACATTCTTCTGTCCCTGTTGGAGCAGAGGGAAATCTCACAGCATCCTTTTCTAGCATGGTCTTTGTCGTGGGCCGTGGACTAGAGCAGCACAGGGTGATGCAGTTCATGTTAGACCCTGTGCAGGCTCAGGGAAGAGGTCCCATGTAGTATGAGACTAATGGGAGAAGCAAAGAAGAGAAAGTTTCTTCCCACTCCACAGCTGATGCCAGTAAGAGCAGCGACTTCAGTGCAATATTATTATAACATTTTTTACAGTAGAAATTATAATTGAAATTTGTTATGTATGAGGATAACTAAAACTCCATCATTTCACACTCTTCAGTCCATGCCCGAGGACATTTTGGGGTAAATAGATTGCTTGGAAACAGCCAGTGACTACAGCTAAAATTACATTTTACCAACTGAGCTGAATGGCTTTTTAATTACAGCACTGATATCCACATGCTGTCACCACCGTCTAATATCAGATGGTATTGATTTGATTTTTAACTTTGATGCACCAGGGGAAAAATTGCAGAGTAGTATTTTTTCTGAAATCTTTTTTCCAAAGTAGTCAAGAATCCCAGCTCTGAAGTGACGGGCTGTTTGTATTGTGGTCTGTCTCCTGTTCTCTTAACTTGTGCCTGTTGTACACAAACATTGTGAAATAGATGTTTAGTTGTATACAAACATTTTGAAGTAAAGATTATCATTTCAGGGTACTGGTGAGCCTTAGGAACACTGATGTATGTGCCAGACATAGCAATGTTGTATGAAAGCACTGGAATTGCTACCACGCACACATCTCAGAGAGCCACGGGAATCTGCATCATAGAACCATCATGGCTGGGTAGGTCCTCCAGGATCATCAAGTCCAACCTTCACCCCAACATCTCCCTAACCACTAGATCACAGCCTCACAGTCTTTTGTGGTAATGCATCCTTGCTGTATTTATTTCCCCCAAAAGCAATAGAAATACTTCCAAACCAAGAAGCCAAACACTTTATACTTGATGAGATAGCACTTATTTTTTAAGGATGCATTTTGTACTCTCGCTACAGTAGAGACTGGTCAGTAAGTGCTACTTGGGGCTTGGGAGTCTTGTCCTTTGTCAACACAGATCCTTTCTTCTTTGTCTAGGGAAAAATGACCAAAACTTGCCTGGACTGAACATTTAGTTTGACAAAGGACTACTTTCCTCTCGATGAGCTGTGGTGAAGCCGTGGCTACACCATGCTTGCCATGACTTAACCCCAGCCAGCACCCAAGCACCACCCAGCCACTCAATCACTCTACTCCCCACCAGAGGAAAGGGAGAGAGAATGGGAAGGTTAAAAATGAGATAAAAGCAATTTAATACAGTAAAGTAAAACCCATGCATGTAAGAATAGCAAAATGGGAATTGATTCACTGCTTCTCATGGACAGGCAGGAGTTTAGCCATCTCCAGGAACACCAGGTTTCATTACATGTCACAGTTACTTAGGAAGACAAACACTATCACTCTGAATGCCCTCCTCTTCCTCCTTCTCCCTCAGCTTTAAATGCTGGTATGGAATAGCCCTTTGGTCAGATGGGGTGAGCTCCCCTGGCTGTGTCCCCTCCCAACTCCTACTCTACCCCCAGCCTACTCACTGTTTGGGTTCTGTGAGAAGCAGCCAAGGCCTTGTGTCTGTGCAAGAACAACTCAGAAATAATGAAAACATCCTTGTACTACCAACACTGTTTCCATCGATGAAAATAAAGCTCAAGTGAATGAACTGCAGACATGATCCACTCATCTATCTCATACACTTTTATGGCCTTTTAGCTCTCCAGTCAACAAGAGGCTGGGATGTTGGGATGGCCTCCAGGAGCCCTTTGCCTGGGTTCTAGCTTGATGAAGGATTCTTGGTGTGTCCTTGGGAAAACTACTTTAATGTGACTCAAAACAGGGTTGATAATTTTGTGCCATTTGTGCGGAGGTCACCTGAACTGCAAATTCAGTGGTGAAAAGTTCTGAGTAATTTAAAGGAAATACAGTTTACTGTGCTATTTATTTCCCCTGTCATCAGTAAAAATACTCTTACTATGCACATCTGACTGTACCTGCCATTTCCAACCTAAAGAGCTTTGATAAGTAATCAAAGAAATAGGCAAACAGAACCAAAAGAATAGTGATGAGTGACTGTGTCAAACCACTCAAACACTCCCAATTCAGGGACTTAATGAAGAAGGCATTGCAGAGCCAGAAAAACAAAAGAGGAGAGAGAACTTGGGTTTCTATGACAAATATTTCTTCACAATTTTCAGGTTTCATGATTCCAGCCCTTTTTACCACAACCCACAAGTTTGAAGAACCACATGAGTAGAGTGCTAGTTCTCAAGGAAGAATGTGACCACTGGATCTGGACCTCTCCAGAGTGCACCAGATGCTGCCACATGTGCAACAGTAGCATGTGGTGTTTACTGTGCTGCTGAAGAAAAAGACTTCCTGCACAGACACGGTAGTTCTTGGATTGCTTTCATTTTTGCTGGGGCTGAAGTCAGGAATAAGGGAGTGGGTAACCGATTCCCTGAAAGCTTTCCTATCCTGCTGCTCTTTCAAGTGGAGTTTTGCCCCAGGCTGACTGATCTTGCAAACCCAGCTCTGCTTGAGCTGGCTGATTCTATAATGGATATTAACTAAAATTTCACCCTGTAGAAATTACAGTAAATCCCATTACTCTGTTAGGACCATTAGCAGTGCTTTGTCCCTATTATTTCATAACGGGTAGCGTATCACTTATTGTACAGCAAAACCACCTCTCAGCAGCATGTGTTGAGAAGAGTGACATCTTTCAAAGCACTGGCAAAATGAGGAAGAAATAGGAGCTGTAGGCAGATAGGCTGGCTCTGAAGGGTTAATGAACAACGAGGAATTTGTGTATAGCTCATTAATTGCTATAGTGCATCCCTTTATGTAAATTGTTAGTGGCCTGCTTAGTCAATTGAAACATATTACTTTGATATTAAAGCTGCAATCAAAATCTTTATTCTTGTGCATGTTCTACTTGAGAATACAAATCCTTTAGAACGGGGCAGCCAGAATTATCTTGAAAAGTACTACAATTCAATAAACCATATGCTCAAAAAGAGAGATGTCGAGTTCTGCCACACAGCACTGGCACTGATGCAGTGGTTCTGACTTCCCCACTAAACACACCAGTCTGAAATACTGAATGAAGAAAAAGCCCTTCAGGGTTCGATTTCGGATTCTAGACTTGTGTTCAAGGAAAATGGGGATGATAGTTACGTGGAGCGTGTAGTGTGTTATGTGTAGTGTATTATGTGTAATGTGTTCACAGGATCACAGAACATTAAGGATTGGAAGGGCTCTTGAAAGATCCTCTAGTCCAGTCTCCCCGCCACAGCAGGATCACTTAGATAAAGTCACACAGGAACATATCCAGGCAAGTATTAAGTGTCTCCAGAGAAGGAGACTCCACAACCCACATGGGCAGCCCCTTCCAGTGCTCTGTCACCATCACTGTGAAGAAGTTGCTTCTGATATTTATATGGAACTTCCTATGTTCCAGCTCACACCCATTGCCCCTTGTCCTATCATTAGATGCCACTGAGCAGAGCCTGGCTCCATCCTCCTGACACCCACCCTTCACATATTTATAAACGTTAATGAAGTCACCCTTCAGTCTCCTTTTTTCCAAGCTCAAGAGACCCAACCCCCTCAACCTTTCCTCATCAGGGACGTCTTCCACTCCCTTCATCATCTTTGTGGCTCTGTGTCCTTCTTCAGCTGAGGGGCTCACTCCTGGACTGTTGTATGTAGTGTGTAGTGTGTAGTGTTATATGCTGTGTGTAATGATGTGTTATGCATCTCATAATACAAAAACAGTGTCCCCAGCTGCTGTTGTTGTAGAGGTTTGTAGGAGAGAGGGTGCAGGAGCTCCGTGTAGCACAGGCACTTCTTCAACCCTAGCCTTCTCCATTTACATGAGCATGAATCTGCACTTGAAGCTGTAGAGGTATATTCAGACATGAGGATTGGGCAGCAGAGTGAAAACATTCTTGAGCACAGGAAAGTGTGAGAAGTCCCTATAACTATCCAGGTACTCCAGCAGTGAAATTACACAGTCCCTTTGGTGTGTTGGAGGTTAAGACGCATCATTTATAGTGTTTTGATGACATTTGACATGGTGTGGTTTCTTGCAGAGGACAGCATGACACAAACTTCCCCTCATCTCCTTATCCTTCTAATTCACAGCACACTGCGACTGATGGGTGTGCACGTACATGTGTGTGTGAAGTGCTGCTACTGAGGACCAGGAATTAGATAAACAGGGAAAGAGACACACCAGGGCAGGAGAACAATCTTGAATCTTGAAAGATCATCTACTCCTATCCCTCCACCACAGCAGGATCACCTACACCAAGTCGCACAGGAACATATCCAGGGAGTTTTGAATATCTCCAGAGAAGGAGACTCCACAGCCACCCTGGGCAGCCCCTTCCAGTGCTCCATCACCCTCACTGTAAAGAAGTTCCTTCTGATATTTATATGGAACCTCCTATGTTACAGCTCACACCTCGTCCTATCACTCGATGACATTGAGAAGAGCCTGGCTCCATCCTCCTGACACCCACCCTTCACATATTTATAGACATTAATGAGGTCACCCTTCAGTCTCCTCCAAGCTCAAGAGACCCGGCTCCCTCAGCCTTTCCTGGAGAACAAAGAACTGCAAGTGAAATAGGGTTTTCCAGTCAGAACTGTCTTTGTGCTTTTCGAGCAGTTCTTGACAAGGTGTCTAGAAACCTGTGGTTCTATAGACATTCACACGGTTTCCATTATGGCTCTTTTGTTCCCCTGTTGCTGTCATGACTCAGCTGTTGTTAAGAGAGTTTATGTAGTGGGTTGAGAGACATTTTAAACTATTTTACCGGTACAGTTAAATTGCTTACTGGACAGCAATTAAAAATGAGGTTTTGTAGGAGGAATTTTACTGTCGAATTTGATGTCATCAACTCAAACAAATCAAGCTTGACTGCAACCTGGGGAAAACAAATTCTTGAACACGGTTTTAAAACACATGCTAAGTAGCAGGCTCAGTAATGAGGAGATGGTGCCAGGAGTGCCAGGATATCATCTCTTTACTATGATTCTGCTGGAGGTCGGTGACATTGATATAACTTTGACTTCAAGAGAGGAAATATTTCATAGTAAACAGACCAAGAATGAATCCCTTTGGAATAGTAAAGGTACAAATTGCTTTAGTTTTCATTTCCATAGTGCTAAATTTGTATTTCATGTGTGGGATTGTAATTGATGACTGCTTACGTGTCTGGATGAAAAAACTACGTTCTGATTGTCAAGGTTGTTTGTGTTAGTGGCTAAAATAGAAGACATCATGCTGAAATCTGTAAACAGCACACAAGCAATTCCTTTCTTCTTAAGCAAAACAGAAAAAGAGAAAAGCAGCTTCCAAGCCAAAACCTCCCTGTGTCATCTGGCTGACATCTGGGAGTGCGATGTACGATTTGTCGCAGCTAAGCAAACTCTCGCATACCAGCCTCAGCATTAGGGTCTCACTAAAGCTTTGAGGGATTTGAGGAGATTTTAACACCAGGTATCCTAATTCCTTTTCTACCAAAGTTCACAGCTAAAACCAAAGAAGTTTCTTCCATTGCATTTCTTAGCAAGTACTGTAAAATCTGTAATTATTATTTCTATGTGGCAATCTTTCAGCTCTTCCAAAAACTCCCAGTTGCCTCTCATCATCTAAGATAGTCCCACATCTAAATTTCCCCTGATCCCTTACAGACATGATTATGTCCCAGTTAAAACCGCTATTCATTAACATTCCCTATTTTGTAGAGAAAGCAAAAGCAAAGCAAAGCCCTCTCCAGTTAGCATTATTTTCACATCTTTGGAGGAAGAGGTGGAGTTCTTGCTTTGTTTGTCTTTACTGAGCTTTTATCTCGGTCACTATTCTCTTAGGAGAATTCTGGTGGATTGGAAACAGAAAATACAATTTTCTCCTCCTATATAACCTACAAGCATGATCCAGCTTCAACATTATTGTGCACATGTTGGGATTTTTAGTGTTATCACAGACCAAGTGACTGAGGCTTAGGGTACTTGGCTTTTTTACTGCTGTTCTTCCTGTCATTGCCTTGAGGAAGCAACTTTCATTTGAGGGTGAAAGCCATCAGGTCTAGGATGTTGTGGTTGCCAGAGCCTAAGGAGTTAATGAAAGGGAAAACACAACACTGAAGGACTCAGATCAGTGACCCAGAGACCTGTTCTAGCTTTGCTGACTTATTTTGTTTATTAATTCAGAAACAGAGTTTGTATTATCTTATTTAAGAGCAATTAAAGCAGCTTAGAGTTGTTTCTGGAAGAACAGAATCCATCAGAAACCCATGTTTCTGTTCAGGAAAGAAAATTTGATTCATTTCATTGAAGGAAAAAAAACCTCCAAGTAATTCCTTTAGGGTCACTTTCCAGAGCCATAATAAAACACTTGTGGTGCTTAATGGGGAAATTATATATAATTGGGAAATATTATGTATAATTGGGAAACATTTGGAAGGGAGAGGAAGCTTGGAAGGATCAGGAGCACATCTCTTTTTACTCTGAACTGAACCAAATCAACAATTGTCTGAAATTAATCTTCGTTCTCCCTGCTGCTGGTGAGGCATGAGGCACCTAGAGGCTCTCACGTAGCTGCTGTTCTCAGCTGACCACAGAATCACCTCTGATGTGGGCAAGCTGCTTGTAAGTCTGAAAGGATAGACAGCTCGGAACACTCTCTTACAGGCATCCCAATCCTTAGGGCGATTTCTGGGAAGTCCACTTCATTCTGTAGATCCCTTCCCTTCTGCAAATCTGTAGGTGTCTCATCTATAGAATGTCCTCAGAAGGACATCTTGACCGTGATTTATTTTCCGAATAAACTATTATGTGTTTCTTCTGTGCTCCATCATACCCTTCCCCATTCAGTCCATCACTCTGAAAGCTCCCTTCACCAACAGTGCTTTCCTCATAGTGTCAAATACAGCATTGTGAAGGGAACTAAAGGCACTGCATGACACACACGGGTTCCTTCCTGTCCCAGAAGGACTCTCTGCAACTAGAAGAGGCCTAAACTTGCTGATCTATAGCTTTTGCAAGACTGTTTGTGTCAGTGTGTAAGCTCTGGTCAACCAGCAGATCTGGCTCCAGTTATTAGAGGCTGCTGGCTTTTGCACAATCACCTTCTTTCCAGCTTGTTTTAAGAAAAAAAAAATTGTGTTCTCCCCCCACTCACACACAGAGTGGTCTAGTGGCACCATAATATAGACTTTTCTGGACGCTGTGCTGTTACACTGTTTTTTCAGCTGATAGTTGTTAGCAAGAAGCCGATACGATGGACTATGGAATCAGTGTGAGGGCTCCGTCAGGGCGGGTCGTTATTAGGAGCAATAAATCCTGTGAGATGATACAAGCGATCTTTTCCACCGGGGTGAAGAGGCTGCTTCAAACCCCTCTGCTGGTACCCAAGTTTTACCTCTTTGTCTATTTGTATGGTCAAACAAAACTCCACTTTCACTTCTTTCTCTGTTTCTTCCTCCCCTTTTGTGCTCTTTCCATTCTAATGAGCTTTCTGTTACTACTTTAAGGGGCAAATAGTGATGTCTGTTCTATAGCTGCTGAGAGCTCTCCTGCAGGCAGCCCTGCATGGATTTGCTTACAGTGCCAGCAGGAAGGGCTGGAGCTAGGACCGCTGCTTGCCTGGCCTGTGGGGGAGTGGGCACAAGCCTCTTGCGACAGCAGCCCATGCCTGAATCACCTGGCCTTCTGGAGGCAAGGAAGCTACCATTCTCTGTCCACAGAAGAGTAGGAATCATGTTCTCTGGATAAGGGAGGTCAGGGAATAAATACACATGTGATTATAAGGTGCTAAAGGTAATTGAAGGTTTGAGTGTTCCTGTGAAGTTTCTATGCCCTTCTACTAACAGCAGGGTGTGTCCCCGTCATTTCCCAGTTCCATACACTGGGCACATGTTAGGACTATCCAACACAGCCAAGAGCCCACCTGAAAGAGCATCAGAAGTTCCCCTACTCTGCTTAAGCACTGGAACCTAGTGGCTAGAGCTGAAACAGGGGAGCTCAGTGAGCCAGGGGGTGGCATTCAGTGCTTTTTGTTTCTGTTTCCTGTTCTGACACTGATGTCTTTGGTGAAGCTCCTGGGAGTCTGAAAAGTTTTATACAGTTTTAAAAGTCTTATACATATATATATAAATGAAGTCTAAAGAAATAAAGTGCCATTTCTTATTAGGTGAAGTACTGAAGAAACATGGGCTCTCGGTGTTGCTTTGCTAAGGTAGCTGAAAGGAAGCCTTGTGCCAGGGAGATGTGACCCTCATACACCTTCTCAGATGCAACGCTTACACCACGGTACTCATCTGCTCAGTTCAAAACCCCCAGGAGGGTCCATCCCTCAGATAGGTTTTACACCACACAGGGAGAGAAGCAGTCTGCCTGAGGTCACTTCATTTCCAATGTAAAGTCCTTGATCCACACAGTACTCAAAGCTTGTGCTTGTTCATAAATGAAGACTCTTCTAAGACATCTAGGCTTGTGTTGGGATGCAGGTGAACAGTCCTGCTGTCTGCTCAAGGCAGGGCCAAGTCTGGCAGCTCTGAGCTGCCAATGGTAGGATTCATGTGCACTTAGGGCTGGCCTGTTTGTTCTGCTTTAGTGTTATGCCCATGGAAAGCAGCAGCCCACACAGAATACTTGTCATTATCCCACTAACATGAGCACATCTTGTTTTCCAAAGGGCTCTTGAGACCACAGAAATAATGCCAATAGCATAAATGTGGCACAGGAGAGCAAGGATAAAAGGGAATAAGGCAAGTTTATTCTGCAGAAGAAAATGCTGGTGTAGATAAGTCCAGTAACCCACAGGATGACCATCTCTGTGCTATGTGCAGGTGCAGCGGACAAGAGTTCGAGCAGGTGAGAACCATGACCCCCCCAGAGAGATGACTTTCTCCACATACAAAGGCAGAAAAATGCAGTTTGTGAAAATAGTTACCAGAGTAAATAAAAGCTGCTTTTGCCAAGAGTTAAATATTATTAGCCAAGCCATTCAACACACATTTTTACCAAAAAAAGCTAACAGACAGATTGCCTTCGTGTTTCAGGAGAAGGCAAAACAGTCTGGAGGTGGTGGTGGCCTACATAGAGAGATGTTGTCCTGAGTCTAGAAAAGTTCTAGCTGGTGTCAGACACTTTTTGGTTTGGTTTTGATTCTGGACGCTTAACATCTCTGAACTGTTAGATGACATTCTGCTCTTCCCTTGCCAGTGCTGGCGCACAGAGCAGGCACCTCTCTGTGTATTTCTTGCTGATGCTCCCAGCTGCAGCGCAGCTCTAAGACCACCTGTTCTGCCTTTGCTGTGAGTTCCTTCTCTATTCCTTAGCAGCCAGTGTGCTAGCAGAGCCATACGTGATGGCACCTAGTTAGGTGTCTCATACACACCTGAGAATGTGCAGATACTAACCCACAAAGAGCCGCTTGCCAGCACATAAGGTCTGACTCCATTGGTGGATGCAAATTTTCCCCTGAGGAATCTTTAAACACCCTGGCAAGGATGCTCAGACTGCTCATAGAGGAGCTCTGGAGCTGGTACCCTGTTGTGTGTGTCTTTATCACCACCCTTGTATTATGAATGCCCATTGAAACCCTGTACAGAGTCAGCTCTGTGCAGGGGGTCTTTCCTGAGCCACTTCCAGCCTGTCTGCTCCTCCTTCTGCCACTGCAAACCACTGCCAGAACAAGGATTTGGCTCTCCCTGCCTGGCTACAGCAAGTTAATTCTCATTTACTGTGCTTCAGGGGCTGCCTGTCACTGACACTGAAGGGAAGAGGATTTATCTAACCTCATTTTACCTTTCTCAAGATTTGGCTTCTGACCTCAGAGTGGAGGCAGACAGGCAGACTCAGTCCCTCCTCAGAGATTATTCCCACGGCACCAGATTCACTTCTGCTGGAAACGGGGATTAAAAGTTTAGTGGTTTGATACTGCCTGCCTTTGCCTTCAGAAAGGGTGACTGGTGTAAGGAAGTTGCCTCTAGTCTTGAACTCACTCGGCAGTCTGAGCAGAGAAGCACTGAGCATGGAGGAGTGCCCACCTTCCCACCTAGTTCCCATTCACCAAGGCACGTTGCTTCCCAGCCCACAGGGCACAGCTGTGCCTGGATTACAAAACCATCTTCTTCAGGCCTGCGTGGGCAGGAGGGAAATGCAGCACTTACAAAATGTTTAGATACACTTCAGAATTGGTCTATTTTTATTCTTTCCTTCCCCCCCTCTTTCTGTCCTGTCCCCTACGTCGTTAGGGTTTACTTCAACAAATAAATATTAAATGTTTTTCTTTTGCACACTTTGATAGCCCTCTTCAGCTTTCAAATTCTACAGCTAGATGATGTCTGAGGTCACTTCAAACCCAAACCATTCCATGAGGTGTAGTCACTGAGAAGCCAGGCACACTGAAATTTTGCACTCCCAATTCCAAGAGCTTTCTGTGTGCCTCTGCCTTCTCCAGTCTGCTTGCCATCATATATCCAGCTGCTGTGCCTTCCACAGCTCTATTTCAGTCCATTTTCTTTGTGATCACTTCACTTTGTAGTTAGAAGTGCTGCGGAGCACTGCTCAATATGTGATGAAAGATGAGGAGGATGAAACAGTGAGAAGTTGCAGAAGGATGCTGCCTTCCACCACCAGCTTCTGCAGAGAGGCAGCTGCTGACACCAGGAGGCTTCCTGCAGCTCTCAAGTTCCCTGTGCAGTGGGGCACGTTTGGGTGCTTCAGGCACCTGTCCTGTTCCTGCATGTGAGAAATTGGTAGCTCCCTGGAGAGCAAGCTCTCTGTGAGAATTGCTCAGTAGTCATGGGACTGGTTGAGAGCCACCAGGGAAGTGTGGGCTCTGTGAGCATGAGGTCAGTGTCTCCTTCACAGAAGCAGTGGAGCCCCAGGTTGGCCACAGACAATCCCATAGGTGAGAAAAACTACTTGCTGCCGTGGTTCTTGCCTTGCAGCAATGACAGGAGCACGAATGAGGAGTGAAAAGACCTCTTTCCAGCACACACTGGAAGGAAGGGCAGTGGATTGGGAACTGCAGCACTAATCAAAAGGCTTTACAGTGACCCATGGTGCATAAAGAGGAGCAGCAGTGGGTAAGAATATGGGCATCCTGGATCTGGACTGGCAAGCATACCTCTATCTAGTGAGAGGAGTGTTGTGTAGCTAGGACACATGGGATATCTTTAGGTTTGCTAACAAGAATCATGTGTCAAATGCTGCAGACCTGATGCCTCCACTTGTTTCTCCTGTCCACCCCAACCACACATCTTTTAATCAGGAAATATTTTACTGATCCCACTCTACTTAAAAGCTATAAAGCAAAGAAAACCCAACAAAATTCAAGGGAATCCCCCTAGATCTGCTGAAAAAAAGAAGTTGTCTAAGATTAATCCTTAGAAAGGTCCTGAGATGAAAAGAAAATGTTACTGGAGCACTGCAAAAGGAAAGAAAATACTCCGAGATAGAAGGAAAGTGTCTCTACTTCCTTCTGACACATGCAGGTTCTCTGCTAGGCTGGGCAAGCAGAAAGGGTAACTCACTGGCAAGTGAGACCTGTACTTGGATCAAGGAGAAGACATACATGGTTAAGAACTCACAGCATTATTAGCCGTGAACATTATTCATCTCTTTCATGGACAAAAAGGGCCATGTCCCAAGGCCAATATTGGATTTCTGCAGGAGCTGCATTCCTGCTGAAACCACACTCACTCTGAAACCTACATGACTAGCTATTTCTATTTGACTAGAAGGAACTCAGAGCACTCAACAGGGTGCAAGTCCTGTCACACATTACACAGGCACTCTGAGACAGACCTTCAGTAGCAGTTACTCACCCTTGCTTTGCATCCTGCATAAGAGAACCATAGAATGGTTTAGACTGGAGGCAACCTTGAAGGTCATCTATTTCTGACCCCCCCTGCTGTAGGCAGGGTCACAATACTCCCACGAGATCTAGTTGCTCAATGCCTCATCCAGCCTGGCCTTGAACACTTCCAGAGATGGGACATGCACAATCCCATGGCTCATTTCACTGGATTGCAGAGAGATAAGCATACAAAGAGGGCCTCATGTAGCTCTGAATAGAGCCTTATAATCATCCCAAGTGGCCATCCTCTCCTTCCATGACCTATAGACTTTCTTCTTTCTCTTGAGTTTGCCCAGCAGGTCCCTGCTTAACCATGCAGGTCTTCTGGCTCCCTTCCTTGACTTCCTTCCTGTTGGAATGCTCTGATCTTGGACTTCAGAGAAATGGTCTTTGAATGTTAAACAGTTATCTTGGGTCCCTTTACCTGCCGCTACCTTGTCCCATGGGATTTCCCCTGGCAATTGCTTGAAAAGGCCAAAGTTGGCCCTCCTGAAGTCCAGGGTTGTGATTCTGCTAGGTATTCTGTTCCTACCATACGAGATCCTGAACTCCACCATCTCGTGGTCACTGCAGCCAAGGCTGCCTTCACTGCTTCAACCACACCCTCCCTGTTGGTGAGTACAAGATCCTACCCAATCACACACACATGGAGAACTAGAGTCCACAAAGTGAAATCAAAGCCTGCTTTGAAAAAATTGACAGTTCCTGCACACAGTAAAGAGTAGATGTGTGGCTGTACTCAGATTGCTGTCTGGAAGATGGAGAAGCTGTGATTGAGCAAGTCCATTCTGATTCAGAGCTGCTGCTGACTCCTTCTCACATCAGCAGCTTTTCTGGCTCAGATTCTCCAGCTGTGAAAGGCAGATGTTTATGTAGGGGTGTACTTCAAGAGCTGTTGGCTCTGTCCACGCAAACACTGATTTACTGGTGGGAAGTATCACCCAGAGAAGAAGGTGGTACAGTACGCCGGTATGCGCCTTCCGCGTTGCATCTACTGACTGCTGCTACCTATACAAGAGAGGACCAGGCAGTACTAGAGGAACTGACCATGAGGATAAATGTAGAACCTGGGATAGAAAGACACATACTGGGAGGTGGGCTTGGAAAACAAGGATGATGTGTTTTGCTTTACATTTCCAGCTTTCTTTTCCCCTTGTATTTTGTCTGATTTTCTAGTAAGTGATAGTCTATTGATCCAAATTCACCTCTGGTTAAGACCAACATCTCGAGAGACATTCACCCACACATACACCCAGCAAACAATAACAAAGGCTGCTGAGACGAGTACGTGCTCCTTAGAACGTGAATAGAAAGACAGCAAGTGTACTGGGAAGCAGTTCCTTATAACTGGGAGACTCTGCCCTTTAACTAGATGTCACATTGTGTTGACATTTTGCTTCCAACAAGATAACTTTTTTGTCCTTCTGAGCAGAAGTCAATGAATGTGATGGAGTCTGGTAAGTTTTCCCACCTCAGTTCAGGGAGGCAACCCACACACAGCACTTCAGTTTCAGAAGTATCCAGACTGCGTTTCTGAGGGAAGAGGGGAAGCCCTTGGTAAGTTTGGAGCACAGAGGCAGAAGAAATGTATTGGTTCTGGAATCCATAAAGTGTCTCTTCTCACAACTGCACCTTATGTGAGCCTTTCCCCCTGTTTCAGAGGGACTGCAGCATTTGGCACAACACCAGACCAGGGGAGGGACAGGCGCAGGGTTTGCCAGCAGATTCTGTCTCCCCAGTATCCATCTAACACACCCTTCTCTCCTTGCTCCTCTCTTCTTCTACAAGCAAGAGGAGTTAGTCTTTGACAAGGCAATAGCAAATGGCTGCATTTCCAGTGCTTGCCTACCTTTGGTATTAAATAGCCATTACTAGCCCATCCCTTACAAGTCATCACGATGAGCTGATCGATGAACAAGCCCATACTGCATCCCGAGCGGGCTGTATAAATCCCACCTTGCTCTCTTTCTCCCACACAGACATACAACCCACCTAGCTATGTAGCCTGGGGCTCGATCTGTCTGTACAGATTCTCTTCACTGAGGCTGGAACACCAGGCCAGACACGAGGAGCAGCCACTTCTCCTGCTGCTTCCTGCGGGGTGAAAACTCGCTGCTCTCGAAAGTGTGGGAAACTTCTTTTCCAAGCGAGCAGAAAAGTTGAAGCCGTACCTCCAGAGTGCTTAGGGGATGCGCGGGGCTGCAAGTAGCAGCACACAAGAGGAGAACNAGCAAAATCAAAGTTAAAAATGTATCTATGGAAGGGACTGATGAAAGATTAATAATTAATTTTAGAGCAGCGATACAGCATTTTTTGAAATGTAAATTTGATGCACAAAAGTGGCATATTATGATAAGCAGGAGCAGCAAGGGAGAGTGAGTACAGGAGGGCCTGTTGCTCAGAGACAGGCTAGCGAGGAACACTTGGAGCCGGCCTTATTTTGCCTCTTCCCCCCCCTTTATGCAAGCTTATTATCTGAACTTGGGAGGTTTTGAAGAAGTTTAAGAGCTGCATATCTGAGGCACAGAGCCTTCAGAGTGCGTCTCAGCTGCAGTCTTGCCTTGAAAGCTAAATCTCTAGTTGTGCATTGCCATCCAGTGTCTTCCCACTCCTCCTCTGCCCGCCGCGGCGGTGCTGACACCCAACTGCGCCACTCAGCTCCTCGTTTCTGCTTCTAATATTTAGATTTCATTTTCTGCCCCTTTCCACCCCGCTTCCCTCCCGACTCCCCTCCTCCGCGGCTCAGCCCCTTTTGAACCCCCTCCTTTTGTGCTTTCCCCCGTGCACGGAGCGGGCTCTTTCACTCTCCTTTTTCTCTCCCCAGCCCTGTTTACATGAGGGCTTTGAGAGCAGCTTCTCTGCGCGCTCTCATGAGAGTTGTGCAAATTGCACCAGTGCTTCAGTTGGAAGAGACACTCATCTCTGGAGCCCCATGCTGTGCCAGAGTGCATCAAGGCCAAGTAAGCCCCTTGATGCTGCCTCACGCTGTGCTCCTCCTTTGCACAATGTCATGTGTCAGGACGGGTTTCCCACAATGCAGTCTTTAGTGCCCTGTCAGGGAAGGGAGGAAAAGCACAAACGATCTGCTGCCGTCACAGGCACAGGCAGTACCTGCCGGGCAGTGGCACCAGCCACTCTTCTCTCCCTGAACCTAATTCTCCAACTAAAGCAGCCTTTGGATGTGTGCTCACCCAGCATCCAGCCCCTGCTCCTTCTAACTTTCTGCCAAGCACGTGCTGGGTTCTGTACAAACAGTGGGAATGTGGAGAAGCTGTTAAGGGTAAAGCATCTCGTGCTTTCATTCTCTTGGATCCAAAAGACTTCTGTGCTTAGGAGCACTGGCCGACCTGTGCTTCACGAGTACAATTAACACCACATCGGTCCTTCGGACCTCTGCCCTGTCATTTATGACAACACAGCATCACCTCCATACCCTTAGATCCATTAAACTGATAACACACAACCGACACCATTCGCAAATGCATCTGGAAAGAGCCCCAAACGCCTCCTGCTCCCTCACAAGCACAGGTTTGTATGGGGGTCACCTGCAGCAGCTGCTGGGCAGATGGACGATGGGCTCTGCAGGCCAGCCTGAGAGCAGAAACCCAGCCCCACAGTTCTCTGTGGTTTGCTGGGAATGTTTTACCCGCTGACGTGTGGTTTGCTGTGCCTCCAGCAGGAAACCCACACAGGCACAGGGCCAGGGGTCAGCACCCACATGTGCCTGTGGATCCAGCAAAGCCAGGCACCACTGGAGAGAGCAGGAAAGGCTGGCATGAGGACAGGAGCGAGGGGGAAGTAGGAACTGGGCCAGGACTCAGGCAAGCGTTACCGCAAAGCAGTGTGAAACCAGCCAGTTGTGCTGAATGCAGGGGTCGGGCTGCAGCATGGCATCATGCCCAGCACACGTGGGGAGTCAGATGGATGCTGCACCCATTCCCTGTGCCCGCAGGATGGCAGGCTGGGTGCGAGTGGGGTGCTGCTGGCCTCTCTCAGCACATTCACGCTGACGGTGTTTGCCTTGCTCAATGGAGGCTGCACAGCTCTGCTTCTCCTTTACCTCCCTCCCATTCTTCTCTCCCCACGATGGGCACAGGGTATGAGTGTGTCCAGCATCACAGAACATGAAGAGAGAGGACTAGACTGGCTTTGGTGAAGGAGAAAGAGTTTTTCGTCATTGCAGGTGGAGCCAGAGGTAGGCCAGGGTGAGAAGAAGCACTGACAGAACATTCCTGAGGCTTTGCCTCAGAAAAGCTTCCCTATTCCAGAGGGGCACTTGAGCATTTGCTTATCCTTAAGCACATGCTCAAACCCTGTTGACCTGAGGAGAAACAAAGCATATGTGTTTAAACGAGCATATGCTTAAGTGCATTCTTCAGACAGGGGGGCTGAGGGCGATTAAACACGTATCTATATGCAAGCAAACTATCTGTCATTCACGTTTAGTCATTGCAGTGTAATTTGGACAGTGAGCAATTCTGGCAAGGAATTTTTTACTAATCATTTCACAGCGTTTGATAGCTTCAATGAAAAGGCAACACTCCCTGTTGCTTTGAAATAAGGTTTTCTCCTTTTCAAAAAAAAAGACCAAACTAAACCGTGTGGGGATGAATTGCCATATTTTAATGGAAGCTGACAAATAACTTGGGAATGGAGGCTGCAGCCCGGGTCCACTCTGGGTCATTTCATGAAAGGAGACAAAACTGTCCCCTAAGTCTCCAGCCACAGTATAAGCGTTTCCCACCCATTGTTCTCTCGGATATGTACAGACACCACCTTCAGCCGGCGCAACGTGATTTAGACCGTCCCCACACTGCAGCTGCTTTAATGCCGTCCCATACCAGCGTCACACGGCTGCTCCTGAAACACGGCTACTAAATGCTGATGTTCCTTGCTGCAGCAATATTTATGTGAGAGCGCTGCAAATACTTGGGAAAAGGTTTTAAAGGTTGAAAGGCAAGGGTAGCCATAAATTATGAGTAATGCTGCGGTTGGGAAGTGACATAAAGTTCAATGGCCTCGGCTTTCGACACTGTGTGCTCATTGTTTCGGACACTCATGTGACTCCGTCTCAGCCAGGCGAGGGCTGCTTGTCTCCCTCGCTGGATGGGGTTTCAGCGCAGGGTTGCGGAGGTTTTTCAAAGGGATTCTCTAACGTCCCCCAAGTTCCCTGTGGAACTTTCTCATCTCCAAGGCAAGAATCAGCCCAAAAGCCAACCTTAGCAGCATGAGTGACTGAAACAGCTAACGGAGTTCATATTAATGCTCCCTTGCGAGAGTAATTCACATTTTATTTCCTTATAATAACACTGAATAGAGAAACAGAAGACAAAAACACAGTGTTAGCCAGAAAAGCAGATTTGTTTGTATGAGGGCTATTTACAGGGTCTTTGAACTGCTTTTTGGGAGCTTTCCACCCAGTAAAGTGCAAAGAAACCCTGAGCCAAAGCCAGCCCAAAGGGTTGCAGCACCTCTGGCACAGCAGAGCTTCCCTACCGGGCAGGGGACATCTGGGGCAGTGCTTGCCCCAGGACAGGGAGGGAAGAAAGAAGGGATGGAGCTGGGACAAGGAGCCCGAGGGAAGATTTGCAGAGCTGGGCTGGCTGCTGCAGTCCTCTGCCATGGCCATGCTATTTGATCTCACACTCCACAGCAGCCTGCTGGCTTCTCCTGGGCTGTGACACGGGCAAAGCAGGCAGTACAGCCAGGATAATAACCCTGCTGCTCACACAGCCCGCGGCACTTCTTGCCTGTATCTAGGCTAGCACAAGGGAAGCCTGGCATAGACAAGGTTCTGAATTGCAAGATCACTCCCAGCTGTCCTCAGACTTACCCTGCCATCGTCCTGCTGACAGTCTTCTTAGGCAGTGGAGGGCTTTAAGGTTTAGGTAGGTGAGATTACTCCCTTTATAAAGTTCATTTTGAAATGGAAGTGTCAGCTCTCCAAGTGTTGTGTCCAGCCACCCCTCAAAATGTTTTACATGCTCTAGAGGGTTCAGGGAGGAGGCAGTTGTACTCACAGTGAGTTTGCTTTGTGATTCAAGCAGTGTCCACATGCTAAACCGTGAACAAACCTCAGAGTCATTAGGAGTTATCAGACTCCAGCCTATAAATCCAACTATCTGTTCCATACTATCAGTGCCAGTCCCTCATCAGCTCTAGCCAGAGTGCAGGTTCTTGTCGTCTTAGCTCGCTGTCGGAGCACACCGGGATAACAATGTACTGTGATGGGACTACTACTGGCTCTGCAGTTACTTCAAGAACTGCTGAAAGGTCCTCATCTTTCAGACAGCTACACTTCTTCTTCAGTTTTCTCTGTGGCTGAGGCAAGGCTTTCAAACCTTTGTGCCAATGGGGTCAGCAGGGTGTTGATGAAGCTCCTCACATGTGACAGCAGGTGTGGGCATTGGCAGTGCTCCTAACACCCACTGCTTACTCTGTTTTATAAGAAGTCTGTAATGGATCAGTTACATTATGTTTTATCTGATTGGAACAGGTTGGTTGATAAATGGGACAGATTGTGGCAACATTCTCTTCTGCCAAGGCAAGAAGAATGGGGAAGCTCTACAGATAAGCTTTTAGCAGAGTCTGTCATTAGCACATAACACCTAAAGTCACCATAAGCCCATAAAAACTGTGGTACGTGAACAAGTAAAATCACAGTAAGCCTATAATCACATAAAACCTATAAGAAATTGCTGTTGTGTACTAAAAGCTGATTAAAAATTGATTAAAATAGTTCAAACTATATAGGTCTCACCTTAATGCATCACATGGTCTAGACACTACCCTGACTTGGAAGGAGTCCTTGGTGATGGTTCTGCCTGCCTGTGACAGACCTGCAAATCAATAACTTACAGTGTTAAGAGACCAAATAGGAACAGTCTGCTTGAAGCTAGCAAACACACAGGGTGCATCATCAAAAGAATGAGTTTGTCACTGGCCATGGTAGATGGCTGCCAGCACCACCATCTTGCTCTCACTGCCCTCTTCTCCAAAGCTACTGGTGCATGCAGCCCAACATGCATTCTGGTAGCAGAGAGGCACTTGAAATGCAGCTAAGAAGCACCTTGAGGATCTCAAATATGAAAACAAGAGTCAGTATCTTGCTGCATCAATTTCTTCTCTACAGCCAGATGTTGTGGGGACACTCAGGATAGGTTCTGCAAACCAGCCAGTGCCACAAAAGCTCCTTTCCTCACTTGCAGATGCTGGAGCTCCTGTTCCACCTCTATATGATGACACGAATTGCCATCACCCTATTATTTTTGTCTGCCTCCACCAAGGAGCAGCAGCCACAGTATTTTATCACTTTAGCCCAAGTCTGCCATAAATCACCAAAACATATCTTCTCAAAAGTTGATTCACTAACAATGTCTTAGTAATGATTTTCAGAAAGCCTGTGCAACATTTCTAACCCAAAATACCATTTGTACATCAACCTCCCAAGGGAAATTCCGAGAAATATTTGCTGATGACACAAAGCTGAGAGGAGTGGCCGACACCCCAGCAGACTGTGCTGCCATTCGGTGGGACCTGGACAGACTGGAGAGCTGGACAGGGAGAAATTTAATGAACTATAACAAGGGCAGTGTAGAGTCTGGCATCTGGTCAAGAGCAACCTCAAGTACCAGTATAGGTTGGGGACCGAACTGTTGGAGAGCAGTGTAGAAGAAAGGGACCTGGAGATCCTGATGGACAGCAGGATGACCATGAGGCAGCAATGTGCCCTTGTGCCCAAGAAGGCCAACAGCATCATGGGGAAAAATGTTGTAGGAGTTACTCTGTACCTCACTAAGAATCTTTGTAACTGTTAATCTTTAATTTGACTTTAAAAAGACTATTCGATCAATTAATTTCTGAGTTTTAAGCCACATCAAAAATTATCAAAGTTATTGATTCTGAAAGAAAATGCAGGTAATTCAGTTGCAAAGGGTTGGGACAGAGAAATCCAAATGCCAAGATGAGTCAAAGAGGGGTTGAGAAGATTCAGAGCTCTGGGAGTTTGTCTTCGAAGGTACGATCCCTGAGACAGACAATTACATGAGTGGCTGGAAGTGGTCGGGATGGTTTTGGAGGCTTCCAAAGAGATACCATTAACAGCTGGCAAACTGCAAAACCACCATTAAAAATAACCTTGAGGTTGATATGATTTTCATAGAAGATTATCCTTAAAAAAGTATTAAATGAGCAAAAAAGCTGGCCAGGAGAATTATCTATCCCTTCTCATCTGCTTCACTGGATGTCTGCAGGATGACAGCAGATGCTACCTCAGTGAACGTTGAAGAATGATGTCCATAGGGCAAACAGTTGTTGAGTTATCTATAAATTCATTTCTTCCAAACCTTTAGGGAGACAAAATCCTCTTGATTTTATTGAATGTACATTTCTGTCTAATCTCCTGTCAGCCTCTCCTTAGCATCACTGGTGGCTGCTGAATTGACCCAAGGCTTGAGCTGAGCTCTCCCTTCGGGTTGAGAAGCGACTTCAGGAAACAAGATGTAACGGCATTTCTGATGGCTGTTTGAACAAGGTGGACATGAGTGCACTGCATCAGAGGATCCTCAAGCCACATGGAACCTGAAGACTGAGATTGCAAATCACAATTTCACTTTTTTCCATCTCATCATCATCACACACTTTGAAACAAGTTAGAGGCTCAGATAAAGGTAGGTAGATTTTGTCTTTAAAAGGTACTATTGGGGTTCTGCTCCAGCAAAGTATTTCAGATTGTATTTGAGCAGAATCCCTCATTAAGCCTCTCGCATTGCACTGGCACGAGCAGCATTCCCACAAGTACCAGGTCACAGGTTACCACAGCCTGTCCTTGCCATGCCTATGCCTTTCCCTGCCCAAGGAGCAGAACTGCTCGCTATGCTGGGAGCTGGCACTGTATTAGCCACACACACAAGGAGAAAGCGTCTCCTTCCTCCTGATCCCTGGTGTGTGGGGGCTGGTGGTCTGCAAACTTGGCATTGTGGTCAGTAACAGTCATAGCTCCACAAGAGCAGGCAGTGTCCCAGCAGCAGTCCTTTGTTAGTATCTGTCCTTCCAGGGGACTGTCTGCCACATGTGTGGCTGCAGTTCTGCTGTGGAGAAACAAGGAGGTGTCTCTGACTCAAACTCAAATCCCCTCAGCCACAATTACCTTACTTTGCCTAAAAACAAATCCCACTCGTTCAGAGTCTTGGTCCTTTTGCTGTTCTTTCAGCTTCATTGTGCTACTGTCCCCAGTGATGTTTGGCTTCTCTTCACAAGTCTAGGTGAAGCAGGTCCACACCAAAGTCAGTTATCTCTGTGAGACAAGATTCGATATAAAATCTGTGCCTTTGGCTTTTCTCAGCACTTGCCCTTTCGCTCACAGATCTTGTTTATGGTGCAAACGATTTACAGGAGCCTGACAGCAGTTCAACAAGGTGAAAAGCAAAAGGCAAAAGAACTCCACGTTTTCTTCATGTCACAAACATGATAGAACAACAAAAACAATTCCATTTTCTGCTTTCTCCTTTCAGAAGTGATGAAGTCAGATCTCTGAGGAGATATTACTGCAAAACCAACACTTAAATGCAGGTCTGAGGAATGTTTTTCCTGTTGTTTTCCCTTTAAAATGAAGTTTAAAAATACATTGAGGATTCAGTAACATGTATAATCCTGTCTCTGTATTTCTTCCTCTCTTGACAATTGCTTGCAGCTCTCTCATCTTCATCTTCCATGAAGAAGCACCTGTGCAGCTCTTCCTTCCTTCCTTCCTTCCTTCCTTCCTTCCTTCCTTCCTTCCTTCCTACCTTCCTCCCTCCCTCCCTCCCTCCTCACCTGCAACTCAGTGCCAGAGTCTTTTTCTTCCCCACTTCTCGCAGTGATTCCCCTCTGTTGCTGCAAGGAGCAGACCAGGAGGTGAGCTGAGACACCAAGACATGACTTGAGTCACCCTGCCATGACTCGAGCCCCTCACTTCCCGCATGGTTCATGATGACCAGTTCTGTCGTGTGCAGGACATGATGGGAAGAAGGCATTCAGCAGTCCAAAACACGTTTTGTGCAAGTTTCTTTTTTGCTTCTTCAACAGAACCAGCTGAGGAAAAAGTGTTATCAAGATCAGACAGTATAACAGGATGGCTGCAGCAGGAGGAGCTACTACACAGTTATTACCCAGACTACAAGTTTTAGCCTTTTCCTTTCTTTGCCCCATCCCCCCTCCCCCAACAACCCCATCAGCCTCAACACCAATTTCATTCAGAATAAGCTGCAGGAAGGGAAAGGGGAAAGAAGATTGTTCTCTGGCTAACAGGCAGAAGCAGGTGGAAGCTGGTCTTTTGGAACAATATGACCCAACATTATGTCTTGTAAACCTGTATGCCTGATGCCAGCTGAGGGGTGTAAACACATCCCCAGATAAGATCTCTGTCTTCCTCTGAGACAATATCAGTCTATGGCCTCTGTTCACATTGAAAGTCTATACAACAGCACTGGAAAATTCTTGAAAAATCCCAAATGCTCACATCCAGCAGGGCTTCTGTAGCTGGACCCACAAGGACTGACCCTGAGACTGTGCTCGTGCTTCCTCCTCTAGTTCCTGTCAAAGCTATGTATCAGTGGGTACCCAAGAAGCAGCAATGCGACCAGTAAAGTTTATTTCATATAACTGGCTGTTGGTCAGCCTGCCACTTTGTCAGTCACCGGGAGTATTAAGGTCCTCCAGATAAATAAAAGCAAGGCAAGGTCTGTTTCCACAGGAATTGTATTCAACTCCAGGATTTGCTGACAAAGCAGTTGGAATACACCAAAGAGAAATGCATTTGCAACATGTCCTCTGTGCTAAGCATTCTCTATCCCCAGGAAAGGGTAAAATGTCAAGAAGAAAATGTTTTTAAGTTTATTTCCATTTAAAGAGATGTACAGGGATTTTTCACTGGGTTGGTTAATAATCTTAAATAGTTCTGAGGCAAGATTAACCGTCATTAGTCTGTGGTCTCTCGGCCCAAATGCTATTTTCTTCTATCAATCATAAGCTAAAGGAGGACAGCTTCACAGAATCACAGAATCTGGGCCCCTCAATTCAAGAAGAATGCAGACGTGCTGGAGGGAGTCCAGCGTAGAGCAATGAGGATGATGAAGGAAGCAGAGCACCTCCCTTACGAGGAAAGGCTGAGGGAGCTGGGTTGCTTTAGTTTGGAGGAGACTGAGGGGTGACCTCTTTAATGTTTATAAATATGTGAAGGGTGGGTGTCAGGAGGATGGAGCCAGGCTCTTCTCAGTATCATCTAGTGATAGGACAAGGGCCAATGGGCGTAAACTGGAACATAGTAGGTTCCATATAAATATCAGAAGGAAGTTCTTCCCTGTGAGGGTGACAGAGCACTGGAATAGGCTGCCCAGGGTGGTTGTGGAGTCTCATCACATCTTAGTCTGAGGCTGTTCTTTTGACAACAGCAGGTATGGTACAGTGCACTCAGGATATTGGAAACTGCCCTAGAAACTGCCTGTAACCCTGCAAATCTCTGAATGTACTTGGAGTCAAAGACAACAACAAGACAAATGCAAAAGGGCAGAATGACTGATCAAATAAGTCTGCTTCCTCTCTCTGCTGCAGGATTCCTGGAGGATCTCGACAAAGCCCTTCACCAGCCCTTCATGTTCCCACCTCCAGAATTAGGGTAGTAGCACTTGCTGTCTGCAGGGGTGGGTTGCAAGAGAGGTGGGGAAAGGTCATAAAAGGGTCTACAGGTTTAGAAAAGCATCATTAGTGCAATCACCTCGTTGTTTATTGTGTTTGAAGAATGAGAAAGATCACTTCAAAGAGCTCCTAGTGTGTCTTTCTGTGTGGATGGACACTGTGAAAGCAGCAAATCCCATCCGTGGGTCTTTCCTCACTTGGCTGCTGTGTTTCTCCTCAAGGAAAGTAAAAGTCTTGCAAATAAATTGTCATTTCTCAGCAGCAGCTCCCAGCTTCTGCAGCAACCCTAAACCGTCACGGGGGAGCAGGGGAAGCTGAGCAGAGAAGGCTGCTCCCTGCCTCCCCTGCAGCCTGTGCACCAAGAGGATTTTGCTCCCTTTCCTCCTGCAGGAGGAATCCCGGGGGCGGGCTGGGAAAGGAATCTTGGTCAGTGCTCGGGACTGAGAGGGATGCTCATTCATTCACCACCCTTTGGGCCGGGTTAGCAGTCGCCACTTACTTAACCCGTTGAGCCACTCAGTCTTTCTCTGCATTATGACTGAGAAAGATTCTTTGCACCCCAGTCCTGGTGTCAACTGGAAGTGCTGCAACACTAAAACTGCAACCGGCATGCCCTCCTCTACATGCATCTCACCTCCCCTGGCCCCACTGCCACTTGGACCCTGCAAGTTTGCCCTGCAGAGCCATGAAACGCCCATTTTAATTCACGTGAACAGTGTCCTGAGTGAGACAGGCTTTTAGTGGTATCTTGCAGCACTCCTGGCTCAGGTCTCTGCAGATCAATGGGAATTCCAGAATAGCATGGTCATCCTGGGTTTGCACCCAGTGGTGGCAGGATGTGTACGGAAGAGAGAGGTACCACTTCCTCACTACCCCACCTTCCTTCTGAGCTCATTAGCACTTCCAGCTCCACCCAGCAGAAGCACACAATGTTCAAAGCCATCCTTCCTCATAAATGTTTCATGAAGAGAGAGGCAAACTGTAGAAAAAAAAGATCTCCCTGGTGCTTTGGCTGAGAAGGTGGCTATAGGCTGCACCCACCCATCAAGAGATGCAAGACAAAGTACCTGAGAGGGCAAAGCACATCAACCTCCACGTAGACTTTGTGCATTGCTTGAGCCCTAGTAGACACCAGAAGATACAGTGCAACAGGAGATCAGCTTTTGGAACCCTCATTTGTGAGCAGAGCAATTTGCTTTGCTTGCAGTTAGTACCTTTGCTGGAAAAAAACAATAAATGCTGTAAACCAACTTTTTTGAGGGTGCCTGTGTCTAGCTACATGTGTCTGAGGACAAGGTGGAGAAGTGGGACCACTCTTTTCTGACTCCATTAGTATCATTGCAACATTAATTGATGTTTATTGGCAAAACATCAAATTTCTCCCGATCTTGCTACTTTTCCCTGAATCAGAACTCCAGCCAATCATTTTGCTTCAAATAAGATTCAATCCCAGTTTAGTAGAATTGATTTGTGGATAAGACTGCTGGACTAGGTGAAATGGGATGGAGCTATTTTCCTATGAATCAATCTTGGGCAAAAATGAAAAATAAAATTACCAGCTGAACAAAATCTAAGGTCAAGTGTGATTTCTACAGCTGCTGTAAACTGGCCAGATAGACGTCGGTGATAAGGTGTTATACAGCTGCCAAAGTGAGCAAGGGAACACTGGTGAGTAACTCGTGTGACCCATAGGGTAGCTCTGTATCTTAAAGAGAACTCGAGGATGGAGGGATTGTGGGCAGAAGAGCAGAATCGTGACCTCTCCAAAAGTTTTAACGCTAACAACATCCTGCTTCTCCACTGGGCTTTTTCTGCCTTGCAGCAGACAATCCAGCAGCAGCTCTTAGTGCTTAATATGAACAGATGCTGTGCTCCTGCCCTGGTGGTGGCATTTAAAGGTTGCAATGCAAAAACCTGTTGTTGAAGGGGGTGTTTTGGTGAGTTAGTATCTGCACATTGTCATCTTCCACTGATAGTTGTTTCAGCTTCACAAGGGTCATTTTAACCATTTATACCAGTATGAGATCTTACCTGCTCTGCCATTTGTACCACCACCAGCATCAGTGGGGAATTTGACTCGCTGTCTTTGCTACAACTCCAGTCTCTCAGGCTCAGAGACATACATATTTCTACTAATATTTCAAAAGTTGTGTAGGAGTTCTAGTATTTTTACAGATTTGTCAACGTCAAAGTCACAAGGAGGATCCTCATTAGTGTCTATAAATATGTGAAGGGTGGGTGTGAGGAGGATGGACCCAGGCTCTGCTCAATGTCATCTAGTGATAGGACAAGGGGCAATGGGTGTCAGCTGGAACATAGGAGGTTCCATATAAATATGAGAAGGAACTTCTTCACAGTGAGGGTGACAGAGCACTGGAAGGGGCTGCCCATGGGGGTTGTAGAGTCTCCTTCTCTGGAGACATTTAAAACCCACCTAGATATGTTCCTGTGTGACTTGGTCTAGGTGATTCTGCTGTGGCAGGGGGATTGGACTAGATGATCTTTTGAGATCATCTTCCAATGATCTCTTCCAATCCCTAATGTTCTGTGATCTTCAGGGTAAAGTAGGCATTTGGGGATCTATAGCAGAAAGGATCTCTGTAAGAATCACACGTTTTACTGCCCACCAGCAATCAGGTTATGAACCCCATTGAGCTCCAGCAGGAGGTATGGACTGCCAGGAGCACAGCTGGATTCAGTGGAATAACTGGTGTAGATGTCATCACAACAAACATGGAATCAGGTCCCCATGTTTTTCTGTAGTCACAGAATCACAGAATCACTCTGGTTAGAAAAGACCCCTAGGATCATCGAGTCTAATCATGTACCCTACCTTACAAGTTCACCCCTAAGCCACATCCCTCAACACCTCATCCAAACGATCTTTAAACCATTTAACATGCAATTCAAAGTTAATGGTGATCTAACTCACTCTTCTGGTTAAGAGATATTTTTTCACTCCTCCATTTTACTGGCAAATCCTTAAATTGGATTCATGCTCCCGTCTTGAAATGCATCACTGATTGGTCAAGAAAAGTGCTGATTCGTGGTCCCTCTAGATCAGAACGAATTTTGGTGGTTTTTCACTTGACAGTCTTAGTGGGAGAAGCTCAGGTACATGTCAAAACACACCTTTTGCTTTCTCTCAGACCTGCTAATTGTTGATGAGGCCTTCCTGCACCTAGCTGGAGCATGCAGTTAATTGTCATGGTTTTCAGCCTTTATTTGGGCTTGCTGTTTCACCCGGTCATGTCGTTAACTCCTCAATTAACGATGGACAGCAGGATGGCCATTGGACCAAGGGCCCTCGGGAGGCAGAGCGTGCTGTTGAAGCAGCATGCATTGCCCCAGCAGCAGGGCGATGGGATGGACACTGCTGCTCCTGCTGCCCACGGAGGTCAGGGTGCTGGGAACGCAAGTCAGTGGGAACATTGTCTTTGATGTTAGTGACCCAGTATATTTCATCTTGATGGGATATTTGTATTTCTGTGTTTCCAGAACCACACAAAGGAAATAAGGCAGACCCAACTTCCAGTTTTGCTCTGCAAAGTACGGTATCAATGCACTCAGACTGTTCTCAGTGTCACTTTCAGAAAGCAAAAGCATCGCTAGCCTTCAAGTCCTATTAGGTTGTTTTAAGCCAACCAAGAGCTCTCTTCATTAAACAGCAAAACACCTTTCTCGGGGTAAATTCTGCAGAAATCTTTGCTGTCTTTTTCTGTCCCATTTTAATTATTTGTGTATCGCACCTCTCTTCTCCAACAGTCTCTCAGATGATTCTCTCATCTTGTCTTGGTCAGGCCAGTACTGCAGCAACCCAGGCAGAGATACAGAGTGATGGGCTGGAGTCCCTCCACCGATATTCTCAGAGCTAATGCGAATAAAGTGTGTTCACATGAACCAGGTCAAAAACATCCCCAAGTGCCATCAACATCTCTGTGACTACCAGATCATTTCGTTTCAACATGGGTAACTCTAGCGCTAGTTTGAGATTATATTTTACCTGTTTGGAATTGTGCTGCTCGTATTTAGGTACCATAAGGAAGTTACCATTGTCTGCTAATCTTGAATGATCACCTTCTCTTTCACCTCCCTTGCCTGAGACCTTGGAACAGGATTGGGTGGGGGTTGGGAGATGAAGGGAGAGATGATTGTGTGTCTGACCACCTAGTCACAAAAAAATTTCCCTAAAGTCCGGTTTGATTTCCATAACACTGAGGCTGCACTGTTTTGAATTTTTAATTATTTATTACAGTCATCAGAGTGTGGCAATGTGACTGACCTATTGCTTTTTAATTATTTTGGTTGCTTTTGATACTATTAACCATGACATTCTGCTGATCCAGCCACCTTCTTCTTTCAGTTTTGGCCCTGAGATCATTCAATGTCTGTGTCCATCTCTGTCAACAGAAAGTCATCTGCCTCTTCAAAGATCACTTTGGCTGATGGTATCTGTTGCAAAAGACGGTTTAGTCCTCACCTCCAGCTTGTGGGTGAGAATTTGGGTTAGATTTTGGGCTTCCTTCTGTCCCCACATAGATTCCTGGCTCAAATAAAACACTAGTATCCCAGAGGTTTTTTAAATCTTGATTCCACATGAAAAGGAACATGTAGTAATTGCAATACAGGAATGTCAGCAAGAGAAGCTTTGGTAGTAATCCCACACCTAGTACAGCAGGAGACTGAGGGGTGACCCCATTGACGTTTATAAACATGTGAAAGAGGGGTGTCAGGAGGATGGAGCCAGGCTTTTCTCAGTGTCATCTAGTGACAGGACAAGGGGCAATGGGAGTCAGCTGGATCATAGGAGGTTCCATACAAATATCAGAAGGAACTTCTTCACAGTGAGGGTGACGGAGCACTGGAAGGGGCTGCCCAGGGTGGTTGTGGAGTCTCCTTCACTGGAGAGGTTCAAGACCCGCCTGGATGTGTTCCTATGCAACTTGGTCTAGGTGATCCTACTGTAGTGGAGGGATTTGACTACAGGATTGGTCCCTTCCAATCCCTGATGTTCTATGATTCTGTGATTAGCTTTCCTCTATTTACTGATTGCAGGGGAAGGATTTCAAAAGGAGGTGGTTCCCCCATTACTCGTGGGAAACCCTGAGATCTTGGTGCCACCACTCCCTGGTGTCTGTTGTTACTCAGTTCATGGTCTCCTCTCTTGTTCCACCTGGGTCCATGGTTGTTATTATCCCTTTCCACTAACACCTGCAAAATTCAACACCCTTTACACAGGGCTTTATCAACCAAATGGGAAAAAACGGGAATTTGGGGTGTTTTGTTGGCGTAGAAAAAGCTGCTGAGAACCACTGCCATTTCCACAGCCAGCACTGAGAACAGAAGCTGGGATGTGATGCTTCACTCCAGGACTCTGGTTGCCTGAACTCATGACACATCTCCTCCTCCCTGATTCAAGCAGAACCACTTTCATGA
This sequence comes from Rhinopomastus cyanomelas, assembly GCA_013400115.1. Lineage (NCBI taxonomy): Eukaryota > Metazoa > Chordata > Aves > Bucerotiformes > Rhinopomastidae > Rhinopomastus > Rhinopomastus cyanomelas. Next base: position 70,154 of record VXBP01006017.1, on the reverse strand, counting down.
GATTTTGATCACCTGTTGCTGTGTGTTAATTTAAGTTTTGTCCAATCTGCATGGCCTTGCAATCTTGGAAAAGAAGATCTGAAGGAAAGATTTCAAAGAGGTAAGAAGGTCTGTGGATCAATATAAGGAGTTCCAGAAAAAAAAGATCTCCACAAAGCCTTGGGGCAGGACCTGCATAACCAAAAAGCAGTGCTTCTCCAAGTAGCAGCACACAGGTGATCCTGCTGGCGAGGGATTGGACTAGATGGTCTTTCCAGATCACTTCCAATCCCTAATGTTCTGTGATTCTGTGATTGTGTGATTTCTGTGACTGTGCCCTAAAAGTGTGTATTTTTCTGCAAGGAGGAGAAGACTATCTCATCAGCAAACGTGTATCTTGCAGAGGACTCAGTAGGAGATGGTATTCTGACGCCTGCTTTGACCAAGTGTCCAAGTAGCATCTGAGGCAGCAAAGAGTTCTTGGGAGAAATAAGCATTCCCTGATAGTATTTCCCTGCTACCTTTCACCATCAATAAGGCCAAACTCAGCCTGGTAGAGTGAGGTTAATGCAGTGTGATGGATTTACATGCTCTACACTGTCCTGCTCCACTGGGCAATAAACTTATCTTGCAGAGTGAACACGAACTCAGCCTTTGCCTGTGTTCTGTGAACTGCTGGCCAGTATCTTTAAAAACAATTTGGAACTAAAGTTCAAAATTCTGTGCTTGGGCTGGTGAATCATTCTGATTTATTGGGGGGTTTTTTGGTGTTTTTTTTTAAGAGCCCCCATTTAGCCCTAAAAAGTGCTCTTTTTACAACTAAACATCTGAGCAGTCCTGAGCTGTCCCAGCTTCCTCCTGCTTCCTGCAGACCCTGCCTAAAGCCTGGCGGAACTCCTGCAGTGTGAACTTACACAGGATATAAAAATACTCCTCAGACATAAAATGCTGCTGAGCTGTTTAGCGCACTGACAATATTAGTGGTTGTGTCTTGTCTAAGTCCTGGTTCCTGTAAGTAAATCTGTTTCTTATGCTGACTTCTGTGGAGCTTCTTGCAGTGGGGAAAACACTGAACACTGGCCTTTCCTTGTTTTCCCATGTCTGTTACCACGGCATCTCCGAACACCAAGTGACTTTCCTCCTCTCTGTGCCAAGTATGAATGCTGCTCCAAAACTGTGTGGACACCAGGGATGTCTTATGTCCCACTTTTCCAAAAAGCACAGAATCCCCAGTTTTATCCTACTGTTCTTTATTTAACTGGATCAAGACTTAAACTGCTCAAAATGAAAGGCTATCGCATGTTCCATCGCTACATCACAAAAGCATAGAATCATATGTTCATTCAGGTTGGGAAAAACCTTTCAGGTCATTGAGTCCAATCATTTACCCAACTGCCCCAAGCCCACAGCTGAATTAAATGTCACTTTATTCACTGGTATAACTCTCGGTCCCAGGATCAGGTGGACCTCAGTATGTGAGCAGATGATGGTGCATAGCACCAAGCACTTACTTTGTCCTGTGTCCTTCTGCCTAACACAAAAATAAGTTGCATAATCCATCTTTCACAGACACACGGGTTCCTTTTCTTTTTGCCTTTGTGTTTAAGCTAAAAGAATCTGGTCTAAAGCAGGGAAATGCCTATGGAAATTATAACCTACGGAACGTAATTTCCTGACAACCCAGAACTGTCCACAACTTATCAGACATCCATGCACCAAAAAAAGAGGAAGAGGCAGGAGAAGTAGAAAACAAGAGGGAGCAGCGTAATGAAAACACCGAGGCAATAAAGCACAGAGGGAAGGAACAGCAAGGAACTGCTCTGTGCTGTTATTACTGGCTCTGGAACAGTTTAGCTGCGCAAAGCTCACAAAAAATTTGCAGCAATTGACCCACATAGTTCTTTCCAGAAATCCGTGTGAGCTTCCCTGTCATTTGTCTAAATTGGCTTTAAAGGAGAGCTATTTATGAGTTTTATTCTATTTGCTTCCAGAGGGTTATGACAGCACACAAATCTCAGACTGTTAGCGACGCGTCCTTTCGATTACTGAGATTCCCAAACTGTGGGAAGGTTTGACTCGGAATGCTAACAGCTCTCGGTGCTCTTGCCAGGTTTGTACAAGCCCTCTCCTCCTGTTGGGCTGTTCTCTTCTGCAGTTGCATTCTGAAGTGGTTCCTTCTCACCCATGGATGCACCCATTCCCTGGAAAACAGCTAAACGTGCACAACAGCCAGACGCTGGTGATTACTATTAATACAGAAAAAAAACAGCGAGGATGCTACCGCAAGGTTCCTCAGAGATCTTTTCTTCACAGGAATTAGTAGAAGACAAAAACTATCCCAGATCTGTTTGAAATGCGAAGGTTTTATTAAATCGCAGGGGGAAGAAGAAGAAGAAGAAAGGCCATTCCAATCAAGCCCATGGGAATTTTCCCATTGGCTGCGCTGTGCCAGGACTTCAAATGGGTATTTAACCTGACGGAGAAATGAGTAGAGACGATTGCAGGATTTCCTCCCGTTTGAACGTTCTCATTAGATGAGGCCTTGGTGACCTCTGGGTTGATGGGTTGTTCCAATGTTTAATTGCTTTGACCTTCGGGGAGTTTCTTTTCATGTCCAACATAACCTTAGGTTTCTTTAGTTTAATGTGACAAATTACTTCATAAAAACAGCCCTGGATATTTTCATTAATTCTGGACAAATTGTGTTACACATAAAAGATGTCTTTTTCACAGATGCTGTAGCCATGACAAATAGTCTTGTAATTGTTCCTTTTTAGCTACTTCAGTATATGTTGGTAGAGTATTTGGTTTTCTTTAGGAGAGTGTATAAATTCTGGTGTGATTATGAGAAGGTTAGGATCACAAAAACATAACTTTGACTCCCTACTCAGACAAATAAGGTTTCCCAAGGGCTATATTTTCTGAAAGTTTATCACTCCTTCTGAGAAGGGAGCTCAGCCACTCCTGCATTGCCACAGAGACACAGAAGCTATGGTGGTGATGCAGAAGAGGTGGCTTGAATCCAGACAGAGATCTGTTGGAGGAGTGTAGAGAAAGGGACCTGGGGGTCCTGGTGGACAGCAGGATGACCATGAGGCAGCAATGTGCCCTTGTGGACAAGAAGGCCAATGGCATCCTGAGGTAGATCAGAAGAGGGGTGGTCAACAGATCAACAGAGGTTCTTCTCCCCCTCTGCTCTGCCCTGGTGAGACCACATCTGGAATATTGTGTCCAGTTCTGTGCCCCACAGTTCAAGAAGGACATAGAACTGCTGGAGAGAGTCCAGAGCAGAGCCACAAATATGATGAAAGGAGTGGAACATCTACCTGTTGAAGAAAGGCTGAGGGAGCTGGGCCTCTTGAGCTTGGAAAAAAGGAGACTGAGGGGTGACCTCATTAATGTTTATAAATATGTGAAGGGTGGGTGTCAGGACAATGGAGCCAGTCTCTGCTCAATGTGATCTAATGATAGGACAAAGGGCAATGGGTGTAAGCTGGAACATAGGAGGTTCCATATAAATATGAAAAGAAACTTCATCACAGTGCTGGTGCAGAGCACTGGAAGGGGCTGCCCATGTGGGTTTGGGGAGTCTCCTTCTCTGGTAACATTTAAAACCCACCTGGATGTGTTCCTGTGTGACTTGGTCTAGATGATCCTGCTGTGTCAGGGGGATGGGTCTAGATTTTTGAGGTCCCTCCCAATCCCTGATGTTCTGTGATTCTGTGATTCTAGCCAAATGAAAGCTGGGTCTACCACATCTCTGAGAGTCTGCAGAGAGGTCCAGCTGCTCTGGAGCTCTGGAACTGCCACCATCAGCCGACACACAAGCTGAGTACCCTAGGCCAGAGCCTGTCAAGAGCAGCATTTCAGAGTTAAAGCACACAGGCTCAGAGGTGGTTTTCCCAACTTACTCTTCTAAGGAAAGAAGAAGTTTAGAGTCACCGGTAAGGCGTGACACAGCTCCACCACCTCCATCAGGCCGTTGCTCATATTCCCTCCTGCAAACGTGCCACAACCAAACATTGCCTGCCTCACACTAGCCCTTTGGCGGACACAGCGTGTGCCTGTGGCAACCCTTGCATATGGACACGAGGTGGTTAGCCACAGGGTTTACACCCGCAGGTCCCCATTTGCAAATGTCACCTGTGAAAGACAGAGGCCACTCCAGGAAGTACAAAGCTCGGGATTGTGTAGGCAGAATGGAAAGTGACACCCCGGCGTTTACAATGGGATTTTTATTATCGATGTCACAGATATGATACTTGCTGCTGACATGCTTGAATTAGAAGAGACAAAGTAAACTGTTAGAGAGAGGAGCCGCCGAACCAAATACAAGTGTGACCCACGTGCTTATGTTGCAGCATTCGATTTCCTCCTCAGCCTCAGGAAGGGGGGGGGCAGCGAAGGGGATGCCTGTGTTTCAGCTGAATTCTCCTGTGTCTACACAGGAGAGTAGGGCCTCTCCAAAAAGCAGACAAAGAGCCAGAAGCAGAAAGATACAAGAGATTTCATTACAGAAGAGGAGCTCTGCAATTCCTACTCCCTCCTATCCCGATGCAGATCTCTGCAGATATGCCACTGGGAGATGCAATGCAGGAGATGCACACACACCTGAGGGCTGAGCAGCAGATGACATGCCAGGCCCAAAAGCTGTGTTTGCTGAGTCCAAAGTGTGCTGCTGCTGATATAGCTCTCAGGTCCTGAGATTCGTAAGAAATCAAGGAAATGGTCATCTCATGCCTCAGAGCCTGAAACCGTCCATAAAACCTCACAGACTTTTTTGGTAGGAGCTGGACCGGGAAACTGGACAGGCAGACACTCACATGCCCATTCACTTTTAGGATGTGTTGGAAGGACAAAGCAGTTGGTGATGGATGTGGTAAATGGGAGAGCTGAGAGGTTTCCTGTGTGACTTGGTCTAGGTGATCCTGTTGTGTCAGGGGGATGATTCTATGATTCTATGATTCTGACAGTGTTGGCCAAAGAGAAGTGTCAGTGGTCACTCTAAGCTTTGCAGCAACCGTATGTAATAGCAGCAGTTTTGGGGGTCAGTAGGTTTCATCTCTACAGGTTCATTTGTCAGGAGGATAGAGCCAGGCTCTGCTCAGTGGCATCTAGTGACAGGACAAGGGGCAATGGGAGGCAGCTGGAACATAGGAGGTTCCATATAAATATCAGAAGGAACATCTTCACAGTGAGGGTGACAGAGCACTGGAACAGGCTGCCCAGGGTGGTTGTGGAGTCTCCTTCTCTGGAGGGGTTTAAAACCTGCCTGGATATGCTCCTGTGTGACTTGGTCTAGGTGATCCTGCTGTGGTGGGGGGATTGGACTAGATGATCTTTCGAGGTTCCTTCCAATCCTTAATGTTCTGTGATTCTGTAATAAAGTGTTTTAAGACTGGATGATCTTTCAAGGTCCCTTCCAATCTCTCATGATTCTATGATTCTACGAAAAGCATTTCTATTACACACTGAAGACTATGCTGGTGTCAAGTGCTTCATTCCCCAAGATATATGGCCCCTGAGGGCTTGTAGGATTGTAGCTCAAAGGATTAACACTATGACAGACAGACATGGATAGATTATGAGATCTCTTGGAAGGCTAAAAATACAGTCTCTCCTTCTGCAAGACTTTCTGCAAGTGAGAGGCTGACCTCCACATGTCAGTATCTCTATCCCACCCAGAGAGCCTGTGCTGCCAGCAGCAAGAAAGTACAGTGAAAGTGGCCACTGTGTGATTCAAATATTCCTCAGTGGTCACAGAAACACCCTCCTCTTGACCACAAGACCGCATTCTTCAACTGTCTTTGCTGCGCTATGAAACACATGAGGTCATTTCTCTCACAAGTCTTATGAATAGAGACTGGAATTTTCTACAAGGTCTTCTTTTCTTATCCCCCACTTCTCCCCCCATTAAAAACAACTCCTAGTCCACCAGTACAAGAGAGTTCACTGTCTGGGAGTTTCCTGCCTATGATACGATACCTGGAGGCCCCACCAGGTCTGCAGAGCAATTTGCCACCTTACCTGCAGAGCAACCTGATCTCCTCCTCCTGCCACCCTGCCTGGTGTCACTTAGAGATGGCGGGAGATGTAGGGATGTCAAGAATAACAGGTGCCATTTTCCTCTAAAGCCAGAGTTTTATGCTAAGGAGATGTGAATTATACATCGCAGGTATTTATAGCAATTAGATGCTGCCTGTAAGAACACGAGCTCGTCAGGAGGAGCAGGGACTGAAAGACATGCAGACAGCTACTTGATGAAGCGGTGTTTGCTCGAGGAAATCTCTGCTCTCAGCATTTTTGTATAAAAAACTGCTTCTTTCAGGCGTGACCTTTAGTGCTCAGTCCAGAAGGAGCAGAATGCAGGACTCTACCTGCATCTTCCACTGCTTGTTATCTAAAATAATTTCCTACAATTCCGAGCCTAGATTTCGGAGTTTCACCACTTCTCTAAGTAGAAAAGGTACCAGTCTCTTCCTGACCAACTCCTTCTGCTGTGTAGCCCCTTGCAGGATTGTGTTGCATACCCCAAACATGCTATAAGTGAGTACTCCACACGTGTGAATTACTAGCCAGCTCGTTAGCAGTGCCTGGTCATGCCCAGGGAGACTTCTGTGTCCAACCACTTCTCACACTTCAGCAAAGGAAGAAAGGAGAGACTGTCGGGTCACCAAGGACACTTCAGCCAGGCATCTCAGCCAACAGCAAGGCACAAAACCTCTGCCTTGGCATCTAAAAAATACTTCAGATTGCATATTCTTTGAAATACATTTTTGATTTATTGCTATTTTAGAAATGATAAACCAGTTCTTCAGTATTCAAACCAATTTTTTTACTAACATTTGGATTTCACTGAGCATATCTCAACATAACACACTGGCACGATACAAACAGAAAACAGAAGCTCAAAGCCCAGCTGTGAGATCCTTTGTGACCAGGGTGGCAGGAGCAGGTCAGAAGCAGACAGCATTTGCTAGCTGTGTTTCAGCGGTTTAGTGACTCTCTGAATTGAAGTCCTGCTGGAGCAAGAAGGAAGCCCTACCTGGAGAGCTCGCCCCAGCAGGGATGTGTTTTTCGAGGTCTGCATGCTATTACCAGCACCTCAGTCGAGCCCTCCCGTAATAGCTCAGCACGGGGACCTCCCACGCAGGGGACGAGCCACATTTAGATTCACCCAGATTTGTATCCTTTGATCAAAAGCTGCCCCTTGTGCTCATGAGAATCTCATCTGCAAAGTGACTCCGTTATCTGCTTTCATGTTCCTTCGCCAGGCAGCCTCTTCCATGTTATCTAGAAGAACTATGGTTTCTCTGGCTGCTGAAATCATGGCTCGTACCGCTGAATATTAGTATCTCATTGTCCCCACTCTTGTTAGGGATGTATCTACCCCTTATTTCAGAGGCTGCGGCAGTGTTTTATCCTTTATTTATGCAATCCTTTTAAAAATGAGGTCCTGCTGCACAACTTGTCTCCCATCTGCCATGATAATGGAAAGTATTATATTTTTATTGCCACTGGGTTTTACTTAGCTGCCTCTTCCAAAGGGCACTGCCAAGGTTGATCCAAAGTTTAAAGCTCACAGCAACAGACTTTCACCAAACATACGTCTGAATAGAAATGCTGCCATTGATTTTTTTTAATTGCAAGTGAAAACAGTTGTATTTGATGAAATAACCATTCCCCTGAACTTTCTGCCCTAAACCTGAGAACCTAAAAGTGAAAGTGACTCAAATGCAGGCGAACCTGACTTCATCGATTTCTATTGTCCACGGTGAGAAAACACGGCCAGTAAACAAAGCAGGAACAGTGACAAGTAAATTGGATTTTAAAAAATTCCTTCACTTTTAATAATGTTAAGGTGGGATTTGTAGCACAGGTAAAGGCATGTGTTTACTTGCCGTGTAGGAGCTGCAGAGCGACAGTGTCCCTTTAAATATCTTCCCACTGTAATTTATTTGCTCCAGGAATAACGCTATCAGAGTTCACCCTGGAGATTCTCACAGCTCCTGAAGAAGTTAAATTTGCCACGAGCTTCACATCCTTCTTCAGAAAGACGTTTTGTTTTTAGGTGATACCAAAGCAAGTCACCTCCCTCATCCATCCCTCCCTCTGGTAGAGATTCAATCCCCAGCACACCCCACAGCGGTGCTTGGGCACATTCGGACTCCTGCACCACAGAAGGAAAACTAGGAAGAGGGCAGCTCAGGTGGGGCTGGGCGTGATGTCCCTTCTTTCAGCACTGCAGAGTTTCACCATTTAAAGATGGTGACACAGACCCCAGAGGCACCCAGATCACAGCAGCTAGTGGTGAATGAGACTTTACCCCTTCCCACAAGCCAAGGAAAACCCTGCCTGGCCGTCAGGCTTGGTGGTGATTTGATTGTCATTTTACTCAGACCGAGCTTCCTCAGAAATCTGCCTGGGTTCTGCCAGAGGAGAGCCTGAGCCTGAGGAGAGGGAGGATGTACTATGGTGAGGCACATCCAGTATTTACGCTGACCCAACCTAGTACAAAACTGAAGATTTGAATCATAGAATCACTTGGGATTGGAAGGGACCTCGAAAGATCATCTAGCCCAATCCCGCTGCCACAGCAGGATCACCTAGACCAAGTCATACAGTCAGTCAGGGTTAGAAGGGACCACAGGATCAACCCGTTCCAACTCCCCTGCCATGGGCAGGGACACCCCACCCTAGCTCAGGCTGGCCAGAGCCTCATCCAGCCTGGCCTTATACACCTCCAAGAACAGGGGAATCCTGTGCACATTGTTTATATTGTTCATAGCTTTGGTTCTACTTTGCTAATTACCACGTTAAATGATGTTTCTGTAGCAATGTGAGAGTCTCAATGCCAGAAGCAGTCACGTCACAACCACCTGAACACAGCAGTAGCAAAAACCTGTAAGCGGACGAAAGCGCTGCCTTTGCCTTCCATTCCCCAGTGTGTCTGGATAAAAACCACCTTCTCTGTTTAATGTTTGCCCTCCGTATCTTCACGTGTAAAAATACAAGCTGACCCATTTAAGGAGGTGGTACCTATTATTCAAACAATCACATGACTGGCTAAAGGTGATGCATTGTTCCCTATTTTCGTTTGTGCGGCATCACTTCGGCACAGCGATGAACTGTGTCAGCCAGGAACCTTGGCTGCCTTCCGTTGGAGAAAGCCCCTCAAAGATCTTTGATGTGACAACAAAACTGGGAAATATTACTGACTCACAGCCTTTAAGCAATCAAGAAGTGATCAAAGCGGTGACTCAAGAATGCGAGGGGAAAATTACTTGCTCAGGGAAATGAGGAAAGCTTATTAACAACTGATACTCAATAGAACAGGCAACGAAAAGTCTAATTTTATGAAAGATACTTTTTATTGGTATTTGCCAACTTATTGTGTGTTATTTATGTAAAAGACAGCTTTTAACTTAAAAAAAGAATGTCTCAAAATTCCAGTAGTGAAATTGTGGGATGGAAATACTTTCACAGAATCATAGAGTTGCCTGGGTTGGAAGGGACCTCCAAAGGTCATCCAGTCCAACCCCTCTGCAGTGAGCATGGACATCCCCAACTAGATTAGGTTTCCTAAAGCCTTGAATATCTCCAGGGATGAGGCCTCAACAACCTCCCTGGGCAACCTGTTCCAGTGCTCAACCCCACTCCTGCTAAATAACCTCTTCCTAACATCCCTTTTCAATCTACCTTTCTCTAATGTGAAACCACTGCCCCTCATTTTATTACTACAGGCCTTCATAAACAGTCCCCTTTCCAGCCTTCTCGTAGGCCCTCTTGAGGTATTGGAAAGTCACTCTCGGTCCCCCTGGAGCCTTCTCTTCTCCAGGCTGAACTTTGTCCAATTTCAGCTCTGTCCATCTTCTACATAAAATGCAGAGCACAGAGAGCCAGAGCTCTTCAGAGCTCACCTCTGCAACCCCAGCCTGCGAGCTGCCAGCCTTGCACAGCTTTGTCCACTGCTGGAAGGTGCAGAACTGGTGAGAGCGTCGCTCTGTTAAGTGGCTGTACCTGAAAATTAGGGGAAGGCAAAGCCCAGGTGCTGCTGAGCAGCTCTCTGCAGTGTACTGCTGGTACGACCATGGCCAGGACACCAGCCAGTCCTGCAGGCAGCAGCACACTGTCCAGCAGGCATATAGAGCCAGTCTGGAATGTGAAGACAGGCTGCAGGCACACTGTTTCATGGGAAGAAGACAGCGTAGCTCTCTTGAGTCACCCGTTGCCCCTTGCCCCAGCTCAGTGCCCTCTGTACTGGGTTTGATGTGGGGCGACGTGGGGCTCCGTGGGAAGGTAAACCCAGGAGGACTCACATCCCCACAGCATGGCCATTCAGGTACAGATGGAGTGTGAAGGGCAAAGGCAATCTCTTTCCTCAAACACAAAGTGCATCTCGAAGGACTCCAGTCACCTGTCCAAAGTCGGTAGGAACTAGACATCCAAACACTCCAGGGATTCCTACAACACACTCTAACATGCAGTTATGTTGCTCTGCTCTCTTTTGTTCTAACCAGGTCTAACCAATGTCTATTCCAGTTTCCCATCAGGGCTGTGCCCTCACCGGGCTTGGTTCAGGCCATGAATGCTCACCGCTGCCCGGGAGACCAGATGTGCAGAAGGAACTAGGCTCTATCACCCAGCCTGAAGACCAGTAGCATGGGGATGTGTTTTGGAGCTCCAAGCAGCTGTGGCTACTGAATGCTCATTAAACAAGGTCACATCCCAGAGGGAGCATTTCCTACATGGGTGGATTAGAGATGGCTTGGACGAAATCCCTTTCACCTAATAAGCACTGGGATATTTTTGCCTTTGTTGAAAATCCCAGTTTATTTGCCTAGCAAATCATTCCCTCAGACTAGCTATGTATAATTTTCATGCACCTCGATGAGACTAACAGCTAACTGATTTTTCTGGCTGCCCATTGATTGCTTGTCAAGTACCACTATGTATAAAATACCTTGAATATGCCAATGATCAGGTAGAAATTGGAGCTGCTTGTCTTGATGTTACATTCTATTCCCACTAGACTCTATTTTTTAAAAGATCTAAAATGCTGGAAAACAAGAATTGCACATTTTTAGTGAATGCTGAGAGGATGATCCATGCTGACAGGCATTTACTCACTATCTGCCACAGGTAGCCCAGCATTAAGGTAGAAAGCTTCAGGGCACTGAAAGGATTTGATCTAATCTTATAAGAAGCAGCCAACATTGTACATTCTCTTCTCCAACGCAGTCACTTATGTACAGCCTCAGGGCCCGATCCTGCTCCTCTCAAAATCAGTTGGAGGTTTTGCCTTCGCTTCAGCAGCAGAGGGAGAGGGAGTAACTTTTGTAAGGGCAGTAATGGTGGCTGGTCCTTCAGTCTTTCCATCCAAATGGCTCTTTAAGGGTAGAAGGCAGACACAAGGGTGTATAATTAGAGAAGCCTGTCTCCCAGATCTTCTCTGTCAGTTAACTTCATGTCCATTGCACCTCCTTGCTGAAAATCTTGAGTTGGGTACGTTGGCTGGTGATCTGGATTAAGGAAGGGGGAGGATCTTTCAGCAGAGGCAGAGTTATATGAACATCAAAAGATGTGGGGTCCTTCTGTGAGTCATAACATCAAACACCCCGACAACACCAGAAGGACAGCGGCACAGCATGCAGATATTCTCAGTACCACAGTTCTTCTCGTAAGCAGCTGATGAATCGCACTGACAGAAGCAAAGCCTGAGTACAGAAACCAGTGATGCCACCTCAGCAACACCTTTCATTTTCTTCCCCATCTCTTTAGCTAGTGAAATGCAATTATTGTGTTCTCTCTTCTTGTCACCATTCGCTGTAGCACATCAGACTTTAAACTGAGGAGATGTTGTGGGTATCTGCAGAAACACAAGGACTTCACTGAGTGCAGGTTTTCGTTGTCTGATTTCTTCTAATATAAACATTGGAGAGCTTGGATGACAAACCCCAGGACTCATCCTGCAATGTTCATACCAGTAATCCTTTCTCTTGCAAACAAAGCAAGTCCTTAGAAACTGGCTTCTGGCTGCTCGCAAGAGGCACTCATCTCTTTTCCCATCAGCTGCAAGAACAGGACTGAGTTCACAAATACAGAATCAAAAAGAAAACATTGACCAGTATTAAGGGCTGCTTTTAATAGTTTCAAACACCGAGATGGAAAGTCGATGTATAAGCTTGAAGAAAACAATCCCAAAAAGGACTGTTTTCATATCACATTATCCATTCCTGGCTGGCTGTAAGCAGCAGAGGCTGATCCTGCTAGGTCTTATTCATGTGGGTAATCCCTTTGACCCTAGTCATAAATACATTATTCTAGCTCAGGATAATCTCCAAGTATCAATATGAACTAATGCCTCTGCTCTTGAATACAAACGTACTTTTGCTGCTTCGTATATCTCAGAGCTGGGGTAGCAAGCAGGCTGCCTTAACATAATATTTTTCCTTAAGAAGAAACCCAATTATCCAAGCCTGTCCACCAGATCTGACTTTTTAAAAGGAAAACGTCCAGGTGGCTCAGTTTGGAAAGACACTTTGGATTTGTTGTAGTTGTCTTCCCGTGTGCTTTTTTCCCCGAAGGCGGACATTCATACACATATAATTCCCTCTTCTTGTCACTGGGCTTCTGGGTCAGCGAGCATTCCTTTGCTGTAGTGTTTTTCAGATGAAACTCCAAGAGAAACACTGTCCTCAATGATGGGTCGGATACAGAAGAGGAGGATGGGCAAATATTCTAAGATTGGCCTGGATTCTTGCCAGGAACAGAAGAAAAGAGCCTTTGTGTTTGGACATCTGAAGGCCAGGCATAAACATGTTAGCCGATACTTAACACCCAAAGCCAGAGCCAAAACCGTTAGACACCCTGAATAATCCCCACTAGGCCTCCTTTGGGTTTCAACTGCCCATCACAATGGGGCAGCCTCCTCCAATTACCAAATGTGTTTCTTCTAAAAACATCCTTACAGGAACTCCCAAAATAGCAGCGATTAAAAGCAAACAGCCCGTAATTCATTGACATATGCAAACCTTTTAATGTTTTGCTGGAGACAAGTTGCAACTTTTTGTACCTACAAGACTATTTATGCATTTTTAATAATTACCCTTGTATATTATGTGGTACAATTCCTTTAGGCATTTAGTTAAGAGAAGCAGCAGAATTCACATTCAAGAGAAACTGTTAGTTTTGCTGCAAGAAGCGCAGCTAATTTATGTAGTGAATTTTTTATACATTTTTTTCCCCCTGATTTCTCTTCCCCGCTGTCCTCTTCCCCCTTTCTTCTTCACTACATTAAGAAATTCTGATGTGCCTGCAGCAACATCCACTGGTGGGGAGTGTCTGCAGTGATGCCAGCCCCAGCTTCCCGGCAGTGGAAGCCAGCGATGTGCGCTGCTTCAGCAGCACCGCTCCCTTATAAGCCCCACTGGGAAGTGCCGTACCCTGGGGTCCTCTCTAATCATACACCTTCCTGCGAGCTGGCGGGTTCCCTTGTCACCTGACAGACAGTAATCCCTACCCCTCCAGTCCTGCATGGAAAACAGCACAAGCAAATCTTTCCTGCAGATCAGGAATAAAGACGCTTTCATGACCAACACGGTCCTGCAAGCTCCAACTCGTGTTCAAGCTCAGGTTCCTGGGGTTGCTCATGATTTGCTGAAGCCTCTGCTCTAGTTCAGGGCGAGCTGGTCAGAGTGCCAAGTGGGGACACTCCAGCACAGTGTGCCAGCCATTCCAACCCCTGGATTGGGAAAGTAGAGCCTGAACAGCACAACTTGCCAAGGCAAGGCAGGTTGTACAACAGGTGGCACTTGACCTGCCTCTGAGATAAAAGAGTAGATCACTTTCTTCCACATTGGACACTGAAGGAGCAGACCCCCAGCTGTGTAACTGCACTGATTTCACCCCTTTGTACCAGCCAAAACCCTGCTCCTCCCTCCCTTGGTATAGCAGCAGCCAAAGAAAGCCAAGTCAAACATTTTGGTGTCACTGCTGCTTGCCAATGTCTTTAAGGAAAGGTTTTCCAGTCATCCGCTGCAGATGCCACACTCAGGGAAAATGCAGAGAAAAAGCATTGTCACCTGCAGGTCATTGTTCTTGCACAGCAGAACTATGTCTCCTTCCCCTTGTCTTCTTCAGAAGATGGTTTGTCAAAGCAAGGACTTAATTTTTCCATTTTAAATTAACAGTAGACAATTAGGAGCTGGCCACAATTAAGAGGGAAGGTGGTGGAGGCCCCGTCCTTGGAGGTGTTTAAGGTTGGGCTGGATGAGGCTCTGGCCAGCCTGAGCAAGGGTGGGGTGTCCCTGCCCATGGCAGGGCAGTTGGAACTGGATGATCCTGTGGTCCCTTCTAACCTTAACTGACTCTATGACTTGGTCTGGGTGATCCTGCTGTGTCAGGGGGATTGGACTAGATGATCTTTCAAGGTGCTTTCCAATCCCTAATGATTCTCTGAGTCTATGATTCTATGATAAATATTGATGTTAAAAACATGTAAATGCCAGGACTTCCCTGTTTAGGCACTAAGGAAAAGGTTTTGCGTGGCAAAACTTGGGACATGTGAGACACTGAAAGGTAAAGATCTCATAATAAAGAAGGATAAACTCTTCTTTGTGTGCTTACTGGGTCGTTTATTTCTCTGTAACTGAGAACCTGTACAAACGAATGGGCTAAAACCCCAACATACACCTCAATATCACCCATAACCTGCCAGTCTTGCAGTCAAACTTGCTGGGACACAAAGGAAAGGGACAAGATTGAGAGAACAGGCACAAGCGAGCCAGCTGTTGTCTCAACAAACTGCTTTGTACCACCCACAGCCAGAGCAGGACAAGCTGAGCACTGACAAAGCCACTGCCTGGGTCTAGCAGTGCTTCAGCTCACATCCGGACTTCACTCCAGTCTATGATACGCCACAGGTGAGTCCTATGGGTGGCAATGCCAAGCCCCTGGGCATCCTGCTGGCTGTGGGGTGGACCTTTGGCTGGAGAACACTCCTGCTGCCTGCAGCGCACACAGGGTAGCTACAGTATCTGGACAAAAAAGCATTGGAGCAAGAAGCACCTCAGCCTGTCTCCAGTGCACACAGACAGTGCCTCCTTTGTGAGAGCCCTGTCACAGACACAGGTACCTCCTATAAGATTTCCTAGCTCCAAGCAGTGTCGAAGAATTTCTCAGCCAGGTTTGTGAATGCTCTGGTTCGGTCTCACAGGATGGTGGTGAGAGATCCTGGTTCCACCCTAAGTGAGCACATAAAACTACTACTTTGAAAAAAGAATTATGTCTCCCTGGCCTCATCTCAGTCTCCTAGAAAAGCTAATTTCCTGTGACTTCAAATGCCAGAACTGGGGACTGGAGATGCAACATCATTTCAGTGCATCACAGTGACTCTCTACATATAGCAAAGTTATTTTGAACAGCAAAAAGGCTTCAGGGTTCTTTGCAGCACTGCCATCCCACTCGGGGGATTTTCTGGCACCAGGGAGAAGCCACACGGGGCTGCCTCAGCTAGTGGTGCTGACTTTATCACAGTGACCTCAAGGGGCTGGCTTTGGTTAATGGACCAGACTTGCCTATGGCACTATCCCACCCACCCCAGTGCCACAGTCCCCTAGAGCCCTTAAGGCTGGGTCACCCAGCAGCTTCCTGGCACAATGGACATTTTTTTTTGGGATGGCAACTTGTCTGCATGATTCAAGAGATATAAGGAGGTCATTATTCGGGGCTTTCTCGTCTGACAAACTATTTAGGAGGGATCGCAGCGCAATGAACATGACACAGGAGGAGTGTCCTCCCTTATTTCCCTAACAAAATGGAGATGCTGCCCAGCAGTGTTGTGAGCCTCCAAATTTCTCATTACCCTTAGCATGTGCTTCCTTGTCCCCCCACAAAAGCACAGCTGTGTAGACCATCAGCCCCAACACCCAGCTACAGTTTTATCTTCTCTTTTGACCTTTTGAGCCATATTTAAGATCTCTGGCTTAAGGCTTCATGAAACACTTCTGCGGGAAAGCCAGGACCACTGAGGAGACAGGCAGGAGAGTTATCAAATAAACTTCCCATTTTATTTACAGTTCAGGAGCCTTGCAGAATGACACACGCTTATGGTTTGGGATCACTAGCAATTATTGTAAAGGTGAAACCAGATACTGCAAATTTAACAAGCCTTTTGTGTGAACTAATTGCATTAGAATACATTAGTAAGGGTGCACATTGTAGGTTTTATGTTTCATTGGAAAGGTCATCCTAGATTCTGGTTGAATAGCGAAAGAGAGGAAACCATATTAGCAGTGTATCCAGCAAGTGTCTCTAGGATGAATTTTCTTCAGGTCATTTGCATTATTTGATTGTAGCTGAATAGTTCTCCCTCTGCTAAGCAAGTAGGGGAAGACCTACGGTGACAATAGGGGAAGTTCAAAGTCTTTGAGCCTTATTAGAAGGCTCATTTTCTGCGCTCATTTCCATGCGCTCGTTTCCCAGAACTAGGCTAGCAGCTGTATAATCAGGACAGCCAGCTGACATCCCCCCTGTACAATGCGAACCTCTCAGGGGAAGTTGCTGTTGGTTTTCAGAAGGCAAGAAGAGGATTCCTACTTCTTCAGAGGTGTGACACCCTGTTGTGCTGCAACACAAAGTCCCCAGTGCTGGTATCCCTGCAAGCAGTTTGTGCCTGTTGCCTGGGATGGGGAAGGCTGCAGGGATGAGCATTAGCAGGCAGTTTCTGAGAGCCCAGAGACCATCCCAGGCTCTGTTTCAGCCACTTCAGGTGTCTGTGAACACTGTGGTGAGGACATCACTGCACCAGCTCCATCAGCCCAAGGAACTCCCACAGCCCTACAACCTGGGAGCAATGGCAGCACTGAAGATGCTGCAGAAAGCACAGACATGATGGCAGCGATACTGTCATTCAGAAAAGGGAATGGGAATAGGAATAGGAATAGGAATAGGAATAGGAATAGGAATAGGAATAGGAATAGGAATAGGAATAGGAATAGGAATAGGAATAGGAATAGGAATAGGGCAGCCATCAGGATCCTGAGGGAGATGAAGGGGTGGGAGAGCTGAGCCCATCAAGGCACAAAGTATTGGTTCAAAGGCAAAACTCCTTTTCCAGTCAGGCTGAACTGCTGGGTAGCTACCTGCCTGTGCTGCCCCATGACTGCAGCAAGTGTCAGGCAGAGAAGGGGCAGATTGTTCACCCAGCCATTTGGGAGATTTGTTGATCTGACAGTATAAACTCTTCTGGTTACCTCTTGAATGTCCTCCAGGACCTCCAAAACAGTGGCTGGTGGCCACTAGTTTTGCCAAACCATGGATTAAACCAGTCATCCCAAAAACTGGACTGTGTGAATAGCAGGACCTTGCGTTGCATTAGACTCAGCAGTGCCAGCATGGCTAGAGATGAGGTTCAATGGCTCCCACCTTCCCTACACCCCTCTGTACTGTGTAATCACATCATCCTGTAGAAAGGTGCAGTGGCATTTACCCTGTCACCAGCCACTTCTACTCTGAAAGGAAGTGGTTTGTACCTTCCTGTCTCCCCCAGAAGATGTAAAAGAGGGGAGCATATGGTTTTGAGGAAATAAAAGGTCACCTCAGCCAGGTGAAGCTATTGACTGACCTCCAGCAAGACATGCCCTCCATCTTCCCACACGGGTTGACAGTGAGACAAGCAGAGGTGATTCCAGTGCAGAGATGCTGAATCTGAATTTAGTTTGCGAAGGTCACAGCAGCTGATCACCTGACAAGCCACATCAAGGCCCATTTAAGCCACCTCACAGAAGCCAGACCTTCTCCTCCCACAAATTCAAACCAGCTGTGAGGCTACCAGCATCTTTCCAAGCCCATAAATACCAGGAATGCAAAATCGTAGTGAGACTGCATCAAGGATGAGCTGGGATGCTCTGGACCCCACTGCAGCTCTTCCCTCAGCCACCTCGCCCAGTCCTGCAGCTGCTGCAGCCCCCTAGGCTCATTCCATTGCTGGCACTGCCTGCTCAGTCCTTGCCTGTAGCTCCTTTACCCAAACACTCTCACTCGACAGCAGCCAAGGGAGGGAATCTGTCCGCTCTCTAATGTGTGTCACCTCTGGCAAGGTTAAAACTTCACTTTAAACCCCTGTGCATTTGGCCATGGGGACTCACCCTGAACTGCAGCGTTGGCCTTGACAACACACTGGCTAGGAGAGCTCTGTGTGTGCAGAGGATGGCTAAGCCCCATGAGAAATCAAAGGCAGCCTGGCCTCCCAGCGCCGAGGCAGCAAAGTCTTCACACGGGAATAATAAATATCATCCATTCTTCATTAAAGCTCTGTATCAGCCCAAACAATAATTTTTACATACCCTACATTAAAAATATCATAATTCAAATCTTAGTGTCCTATAATTTGCATACTGAATCCCAGGGAGGATATTTGATGGAATGTATGCCACGGTTCCTGTATGTACGTACTATATCCAAAGGACGTGGCAACCTAGCATAACAGTGGATAAGTCCTAATAACAGCCATATTTTAGAGGCCATTTTAAATATTTTAAAATATAATCTGAAATAAAAATGAAGTGCAAAGTGTCTGTATTAATATCATCATCAGCTGTTATTAAAGTCAAAGACTTGAGTTTTCATCACAGTTACGTTCCTAGTAATAGCTTTATCCTGACAAATGCGCTGAAGATCCCCGTGCTCTTCAGTTAACACTTAGGTCCACTTCATCACTTCTTTCCACAAGGAACTAAAAGCTGAAGGTGCTGCAGGGTGAAAACCTCAGTGCTCCAGCAGGTCGCATGTGTACCAACATCCTGAAACCATCCTCCCTTTTAATTGCCACTGAACCAGGCCAGGACAAACCACCACTCACCCCCTGGGCTCTGGACTTTTCTGTTTCTCTTCTCCCCCATCCTACACAAATATATTCTTCTCTTGTCCTCCAGACACAAGTTTCCTGATAAATTAATAACCATGAAACTAAGATGCATCTAGAACTTGGAAAATACGTACTTTAAAAGCACCTACCTCCAGCGTAAGCTGTGGCTGCCACCTCCTCTTTTTGTTTAGTTCAATCCTCTCTGATCATGGCATTTCTCTTCAGTGTATGAGGAGAGGAAGGGCCAACGCTCCTGATGCGATGTACGCGATGCGGATGAGGAAGGGAGGACTCATGCTGGAGAGACACAGGTTAAATATTCATTATGTCAATGTTTTTACACAGCAACAAGCTAAGCCCAGAATTTTTAACAATGTGTTTTGAACGGCCATGAAAATACATCAAAACGCACCGAATCAATAACACAAACTTCAGACTACTCGCAGAAAGCCTTAAATAGCTCCATATACGAATGATAACCATTGGAAAAAACTTCACATGAAATCATTTCTCACTTCAGTATCTTCCCGTGGTCTGATGGAAAGATTTTTCTGCTCTGGGGGAAAATTATTTGTTTGTAATATCAATCTAATGCCATTAGTTCTATCGATTTGCGTTAGACTATAGACTGGTGAAGTTTCCAAAGCCTTAGAGTTCTATAGCTGATGAGACCCTCTTGCTGGAGCTTTTCCCTTGGCATGGTCCCCTAAGCAGTGTATAGTTTGCCAAATTACGTTTAATCAAGTCACGTAACGATTGCTAGAGATGAACAGGCAGTGTTGATACTGCTTTGGATTGTCTCAGTCAGTTGTAATAACTTTACCGACCCATCAAGATTTTGAGCATGATTCCGTGAACTGTTCTTCAGTTCTATTGCTCATATTTGTAGGAATGCAAATTTCAGCACAAATTGTCCAAAGTCAAAATCAGAACCTGCTTCTAACTGGTGCCCTTTATAAAACAGCCTCGGTCAAACCTTCCCAGTGATGCGAGTAAGCTTTGAAAATGACCCTAGAGTCATGGATTAATCTGGGTTGGAAAGGACCTTCAAAGATCATCTAGACCACACGGCTCCCACCTACTATTTAAAAGTCACCAGTTGCTGTTCTCGGTTAACACAAACACCTGGAGGTCCCTTGCACAGGACACTTCCGAAGGGGGCACAAAATCAGTGTTTCCCTGCGGAAAATGCTGGCAGAGGGGCCCTTTGGCAAAACCTCTCTGACTTTCCCAGAACTTCTGAGTAAGGAGTGGGAGCCCCCATGCTCCAAAGCACACGCGAGCCTCTCTGAGCTCTCAGCCTCAATGTTGAGACACTGAAGAGGCAGAACCACATGCATCTGCTTCTCTGGAGTGCTTAGAAGCTTGCTCTGGGTTCTCTCTTTTAACTACTTCTTACATTTAAGAAAATCCTTAAGAGCTAGATTGTTACAAAGTGTAGACACCGTTTGAGGTGATGGACCACGTAAGGCAGTCACTACACTCTCTCAGGCTGTATGACAGGCTTGCACACCGCTCCGTTGTTTTTGCTCGATCGAACACTGCGGTACCAACTGCCTCCCCTCCCAAATTCAGCCAAACACCACAACTACCAGATGTATGCAGTTGCAAAAGCTCGTGTCGCTTCTGTGGCTGTCTGACAGTACACGGTTCCATCACAAATGGGAATATGACAGGCGGGTGTAAGAAATGAATTTTCTTCCTCTTCTGCCGTATGAGGGGAAGGCCCCCTGCTGTAACGCGGAAAATCTCTTATGCAAAAGAGCAGAGCACCTTGCAGTGCACAATCACTGTGCAGACTTTTGTGGGGGGATTTCCCCCCTCCCTAGTTCAGTTCAGGAATGGGAAAAAAATAAATAGATGGCCTTAAAATCAAGTTTAAAAGTTCAAAATTGATTTTAGCATCATAGGGTATTTATTGGCTGAAGGATACAGAAATGTAAATGTAATAAAGCTCCATCTAAGTGTAAACACTCTCTTTCCAAAGGACACTGCTCTTCTGGTGGTCCTGAGGCTATGCAGTGAGTAGTTTTTCACACACAGCTGAAGCCAGGTGAGAGTCAGAGATGAGAGGCCGGTGGGAAGCAGGCAGGAGCATCCCTTGTTGCTGTAAAGACAAAGGAAAGCTCTGTGCATGTCTGGGGTGTGAAGCTGGTATTTGTGCTGCTGTCTCTGAGTACGGGGCTGACATAGAACAGGACATGGAAAGTCAACCCTCCTGCAGCATTGAAGTAAAACTGCTGTTTGTGAATGAGTGAAAGATTCTATTATTTAGGTGAGAGAGAGAGGGGACAAACTTGTGTCTGCCATTGCATGAAGTGGTCCCATTGCAACACAGCATCACCCAGGTTATCCACAGTGCTTCCCAGTGACAACAAAATGGCACCAAGGCTAAACAAGACACACAAACCCTGCCCTCTGGTTCATGGGCCCTTCTCAGCCCTTGGGATGAACCAAAGGGAGCAGCTTTGAATTGAGGAGCTGTGCCCATTACCCTTTACACAAAGGATGCCCATGGGCACTGTGGCAATTGTTATCCCTAAAAGCACAAAGCTCTTCTGGAAAAGGCACAGGCTGAGTGTCACTGCACTCAGGTTCTGCTCCCTGCTCTTCCAGGAGAGTTGGGGAGACAGGTGGGTGTTGTGGTGGGAAGGAGCAACTCTAGCTGGCTGAGCTGCACAGCTGCAGAACTACCACGTCCCACACACTTGCCATAGCTACAGCTGCCTCCCAGGAGCCCGTTTGACATTACCACTGGACATGGTGTGTCCTCAGCTCACCAACAGAGAAGTATTTGAAGGTTGAAGAAGGGAGGTCCCTGCCAGGACCCTTAATCGTTGCCCAGATGCTCTCAAGGAGGAGTGCACTCAGCAAAGCAGTGAGGAGGCTGAGAGATGGGGAAGGAGTTGCCTCCTTCTTCCTCTAATCACTCCTCACCTCTAAAAACTGTTGATGATAAAGAAGTTGGGAGGAACACCCTGAAATTTCTCAAGTCAGTGACTTTTCAGTTCAAGAGAAAATGGCCCAAGAGTCCAAGGTGAGCCATCACTGCAGAGCTCCACATGTAGCTGTGCTCACCCGAGGGCTGGGCTCACAGATCATGATCTCTTGAGGCTTCACAGATTCCTGTGCTGGCCACGGTGAAGATGCAAAGCAGGGAAATGCAGCGCACAGAAGGACACACAGACTCTACATCCCCAAACTGCGCTTCCCATCTGGCACTGATGTAGCGTTTTCAGACCAAATGTGTGTTGAGCTAAAATTTTCCAATTTTAACAGAAAAAATCTGATCTCTTTAATATAAACATCTACTTACGTTACATTTTTTTTTCCAGGAAGAGCATATATGTTTTCCTTCCAAAAAATCTGTTTAGTTAAGAATCCACATTTTCACTGAAAAACAGTCTCAATGGACGATCTCTTTTAATTACAGAAAACTGAATGAGTCTCAGAAGCAAGACACACTATGAAGAAATATTTAACTCCTTAAGAAAAAAAATAAGCTCTTCAATACCTGATGGCTAAGATACAGCAGAGCTGGTCCCAGCAAGTACGAATCAGCTATCGGTTTCAATGGACCTACAACAACTCAGGCCAGGTCAAGTTCCGGCCCGCCGAGCTCAGGGAAACAAAATCATAGAACCATTAGGGATTGGAAGGGTCCTCGAAAGATCATCTAGTCCAATCCCCCTGCCACAGCAGGAATGTCACCTCTGCTTTGTGCACACTCTTCCTCAAATCATACTCCCCCTGTAATAATGTGCAGGGAGTGTTTAGCTCAACACGCCTCCCCTAGTTGCAGTTTGGGAGATGATTTTTCTTTTTAATTTCTCTGTCAGGCGCACTTATTGAAGCGCACACGCTGGAGACAGATGCAACCTGCAAAAAAGGGTTTGAAAGACAGTGATTTATTTATGAAATTCCTGGTTGAGAGGGCAAGGTAAGCCGTTGAAAATTGTAAAGCTGCTCACTAGTGTCAGGCAGATGTGTAAGAGATGTAAAACACAGGGAGGGAGAGCACTGGGAATCCTTGGGCACGGGGCTGAGCTGCACTGGGAGAGAAGGGACAGCTGGTGGAGAAAGAGCTGTAAGGACAAGTTCTGCTCCGCCTTCAGATTCGCTTTGCTACCTCGGGGCCAGCAGCATTTATTACATGGGCTTTACACCTACATCGAGTCTTCTAGTCCAATTGTTTTACACCATGTAGTCAACGCAACGATCAAACTCACAGCTGCATGGTGGGAGCAGAACATAAATCCACTAAAAGTCCCCGCACTCAAGCACTTGGCTCCTAACTATAGTCCTGCCCATGCCAATATCCTTTGCTCCAAGCAAGAAACATTCTAACCTGCAGCTGACTCCTGACAAAGTGGGTGCACTGCAGCTTCACTGGACACAACTTCTTGGCTGCATGACTCCCACAGCTGCCCATGCCAGTGCCTGGGGGTGAATATGCTCTCCCTCCTCGAAGCTGTTTACCTTGGCACTGCAGAAAGTGAGAGGGTCAGCAGATGTGCTCCAGCTGTGCCCCTTTGCAGCATTTCTCCCAGTCCACCTCTTGCCATTGAATGCACCTAGAGTGGAGCTGGCTGAAGAGAAGGTGCATCCCAGCTTCTGGCAAGCAGGTGACTGGGAGGAGGCAGGAGCAGCAGCAGCAGCAGCAGCATGCTCCTTTCCCACACCATGCCATGAATCACCAGAGACTGTCCATACCCACTGGAATAAAGTAACTGGAGGTCACTGATGTGGTGAGAGAAAGGGCCAGCTTTATGCAGGTGGGAGATAACAGGTGCAACAAAGCAGCCTGAGTGGTGGCATAGAGAAGGATACAAGGAAGAGCATCAGGAACAGGGACTGGACACATTTGTCTAGGTGTTGCCAAACCAGCCAGGGATACATCCAAGTATTTTGATCCCACACCTGTCTGTGAGAGACAACAAATTTTGCAGGCTCTTCAGCTGGAGTGGTACTGAGAGGGAACCGCAGGGGTGAAGGGGTAATGCATGAAGCAGTCTGCTCAGACAGGAGAGCCCATGCACAACAACAGGGCTGTCAGACATGGATTCACTACAGCAAGGTACAACAGCAGTCAGAGTCTGGAGCTGCACCGTATCCTAGTGAGGAGAGCAAACTTGTATTGAGTAAGATGGAGAGCAGGGCTTTGGCAAAGGCATGCAAGGTGCAAGCTACAGGGGAGCAACATGGTATGATCAACCAGGCAGAAAAATGACCTGGGCAGGGGTGACTGGGATACACTGACAAAGGCAGAAATCACTGACACCACACAAGGGCAAAACCCTCTGTTCACTACAAAGTAAGGTTCTGCTCCAATGTCTTCACCACATTCCTGGTGCACACTATAGAAGGAAATATCGAACCCACTCAAACACAGGACACAATTCCAGGATAAAGCAGAACTGCAAGAGGAAAGCTTGAGCCAAAAATGACCAAAAATGTCTAAACTGGGAGAGGCATGACCTTGAGCCTCCCAGCCCTGCTCCAGCTGTGAGGAGCAAGCTTCCTTCTGCCCTCCAAAGGGAAGAGAATTGACAAGGAGCAGCCAGTAACTCCCCACCAGTAGAAGGAGTTAGAAAAAGAGCCCTCACCCGCAGTGTAAGAGCTCTTGCTGGAAAATCTTGCAGGTGAGGAAACTAAAGTTTCAGACTAGGTGCTAGGGTCTGTCTTGTCTTTCTTCCTGCATGGTGGGAAAGTCACCTGGAAGACAAGCTGATGCCAGGTGTTGAGAGCTGCTGTGTGGATGTACCCAGGAAAAGATGGCATCAGCCATGAAGGGAAATGAGAAGGGCTTTGGCACTGCCCACAGAGTTAAATTGAAAGGGACAATATGGCAAGGGTTGGGGAAAGCCCCTAAGTGTTGGGGCCAACGTGGAAAGAAGATGACGGAAGAGGCATGGAGAGGCACCAGATGTAAAAGATAACAACCCAGTACAACAAGCCAAGAAAAAAGGCTTCTGAGCCATCACTTTGAATCCACATGTCCACCCTCCACTAGTAAAACCATTAGACAGACAAGAATTAAGAGGAGAGAAATCACTTGCTGCAAACAGCTCGCTGGAGACATGACATTCCCGAAGAAAAATGCACACAAACATAAGCAGCTTACAAGAGCGAGCTATCTCGCCCAGCTCACCCCCCACGAACACCATTAAATCCATGAGAATCAGAACAAGGAAACTGTCAGGGACAGGCTGCGATTAGCCAGGGTTTCAGCTAGAAAAATAGTTTATGAATTGTCATAAAAATTTAAAGCTCAGCCTCACATTAGCTGCTGCAGTGTCTCTGCTCCCACCTACAGTACAGTTCACCTCCCTCCATCTTCATCGCTGGCTGTACCGGTACAAGGGGGAAATCTCCTGAATGTTTCCCCAAAATTAAACGCTGAAGCAGCATATCATTATTTTCACTATTCAAATCTATTATTAATAAGCTGTAAGCTACAAAAAGATTCCGAACATGAGTGATACCTCTCATAATTCTGACCTATTAACGGAAGTGTGTGAGTCTCCCCGGACCAAAAATATAGTTGTTAAAAAAGATGAATCGCTTAGTGAAATCAAAATAACATGACAGTTCCACGAAAGATTTCAAAATAAAAGTTAATAAGTTAATGGATTCATTTGACTGCTCCTAAGACACAAGCAGACAATGTCTAACAGTCAGTCCTCTGATCACTAAACAACACGAAGCAGCTACGCTGTCCTGTTTGCACTGAGCAACAGGCAATAACGCGTCCTCTGACACGGTGTTAGGTGAGAGTGCTGGCGAGAGGACAGGGCTCAAGCACAGTCTTAACTGCCTTTGGAGCCAAGGAACACACACATGAAAGTTTGACATAAACCTAAGCATCACCCTGAGCGAAGGGGCGCAGGCACTGCCTCAGCTGAAAGCCACTGTTGAAGCTGCGATGACCTTTGTGCTCTGCAATCCCTCTTAATCCTTGCAGTTGGGGTCTCACGTGCCCAGGTGACTGGTGGTCGCTGTGCAGCAGGGCTCTGGAACCCCCACACACCCTCTCTCAAACACCCCTCCCGGGAGGTTTTCCCTCATTGCTGTGGAGGGAGCCCGTGCAAGTGGCTTGAATGGAGCTGCTGGCTTTGCAGGAGAGAAACTCTGCGCTCAGCCTGCGCCGGAGGAAAGTGGTTCTGAAAACTTTGATAAAAAAAGGATGATTTTTTTTTTTTCCTGTGTGAGGAGAGTAAAAATAAAATGACAGTTCCCTGATATAAAAATAATTTTTCTGGCTTCTTTCAAGTGCTGTAGCCCAGAAATATTCCAAAGGAAAGAGGAGAGACTTGGGAAGAAGGTTGCCATTGGCTAGTGGTGGGATGAAATTTCGCAGCCCCATGGAAGTCCTCTTCAGGGTTGGCTGCACTATGTGGGTTTGATAATCAAAGTCTTTATATGCACAGGAGTTATTTTAGTAAGAACAAGGGGGTAACAAAAAATATTCCAGTTGAAAGTGGGCTGCATTGTACAGGCAGAAGGGATTTCATTGCCTGCTCAGAATAGATAGTTGTGGGGGTTTTAATGCAGGAATCAGGTGGTGAAAGGGTGGGAAACAAACAGCTCGTGGTTCGTGCCATTGAGGCATGAAAGGAGCATGTGAAGAGGCATCGATTTCAGCCACACTAGACTGAAGGGTAGGGACTATTCACACAAGTAAGGCTTTGGAGGATGGGGCTTGTAAACCGCAGCCGCTTAAACAAAAGTCAGGAGCACCTTTTTCAAGAGTACCTATGTCTGGTTTTCTAAAGGAGCTTTCCCTCTTAAGTCACTTAGGATATATCTACCCCTTCCAGCAGAGTCTTAGTTAATAGAGGGACTTTGCTTGGGCTAACAGGGGGCAGGATGAAGGATACCATCTGCTAACAGGGCTGTGGCCAAGGCAGGGCCCCTGCGGGCTGCAGAAGCAGCGCTGGCTGTGCCGGCGGGTTGGTGCCACTGCACCACATCTATTCCCTCAGGCACTTCAGAATGGTAACCTCAAGCCTGCAGCAGGCTTTCAGCAGAAGTCTCTTAGGCTTCAAGCAGTTTCTAACTGTATTTATGTGCTTTATCCCTTGAGTAGGATAAACAGGTTAGCAATTAACTCTAGCTTTCTGACCTCTAGCTGCATAACCAGATCTCTAATTATCTCTGCAGCGGCAGCGAATCTCAAGAGTTGTGTGACTCTATCTGAAAGTTTCCACTCCCATGTAGCATCTGCAGCTCTGTGTGGAAATTGGCAGCCCAGAAAGTATTGGCAAAACAGAAAGCAAATTTTTACCCTCCCTGATACTTCTGTCTCCTCAGCGCTTCCAGTCCTTCCACTCTGTTGCTTTGAAAATACTCACCCTGATAGGTGACTGCTGGTATGGCAGGCAGATCACACTGGGAGGCAGAAGTTTCTGAGACATTTCTCATTCAAAACTCTCTTTTATTTAATCGGATCCTTGTGATAGAGAGTGTTCACAGAAGTCAAGGAACTGAAGGCAATGATAAGCCTCATGGCTCTTATAGGTTGTTTTCAATGGTTTCTCAGTAAAGCACCATATTGGGGTTGAGGAGGGGGTTGCTATTTCTTTATACTGACACAGAATGAATATTAATTAAAAAGAAAAAAAAAAAAAGGACATTAAAAAAAAAGATTGTAATGTTCCACTTAGTGTAGGAGCATAAGCGACCTTCGGAAAGGTGATGTAGTTGGCGGGATGAGTCTAGAACTGGCAGAGCACATCTCAACAACAGAGTATCTGGATGGCCTGGTGCCAGAGGCTAACAGTGACAAAGCAGAGCAATTTGGAAAATCAGCTTGCTGTCACACCGTGTGCATGTAACTCTTGAAATAAACCAGTGATCTAATATAAAGGAAGTGTATGGATTTGCTCTGACAGCAGTGCCAAGCATCCCTTCTAAGCAAGTGCTACACATATTCTTCCTTTAAAAGGGGTCAAATACCCAGCAAATTAGCCTTGTTCATGTCTTCAGGATGAGCAGCCTCTGCACTGATTTGTCTTTGTGGTTTCCCATATTGGTGTAGACAATACACATCTCCATCTGACCCCATCTCTTACTTCATTGCCAGCCTTTCTGAAGATGGATGTGGAAGAACTCCTCAAGATCTGCATCAAACTGGGAGAAAAATAAGCTACTTCTTACTTACATAGAACATGATGCCTTGTTGCAGTTAAGTTGGTTTGGATCACTCTACAAGTACGTCCATGCTTCAGGCTTTTGTGCTGCAAGCAGACTAGCTCAGAGAGCCGCACTGGATGTCCCTACTATCAGGGTAAATGGGTGTTTGGACATCAGCAGATTCCTTCTCAAGATGTGGGAAACTAAAGTCAGATATGCACACCATGCAGCAATAACCTACAAAAGTAATGGCCAGTGATTTCTGCAGGTCTTGGAGTACCATGGCCAAGTTATCTTTACAAGTGTCCTTTTGCTTCTCTCAATAGAAAGGGAACAGTGTCAGGCACAAGCTGATTAGTTCCCACTTAGGTCTTTTGCTTTTCAGTGACTTACTTGCTTCTTACTCCTTGTCAACAGTTCTGTGCAGCTAGGGCCAGTGGACTGTGCACCGGGCAAGCTCTCTACCACAGTGATGGCTTCGTTCACACGACACAGACAGAGCCATGCAGCTGCCCAGCTGTCTCCCGTGGAATCAGAGACAGACACACAAGACACACAGGAACAAAACTTGTGCAGAGCACAGATTCAGGGCACAAACCATTCTGAGAGCTCTAAATAAAGGTTTAAAAGAAAAAAATTAGTATACTGTATAATTTATACCTCAGAGAACAAAAAGATGGGGTTGATTCTGTTCTTCAGATGCCTGAAAGACTCCAAATCAATCAAGAGCAAATAAGTAGGCAGGCTATTCCAAGCTGAGCTTGAAGGGGAATGTGCAAAAAGAGCTGTTTCATTACTGAGTCTACCCAAGAAACGTGTTCTTATCCTTTCTAACCCGCTTCTGGGCTAAAAAAAGACCCAACATCCTTCCCGCTTCTGAAAGTTCTGACCTGGTTTTGTGCTTGGTAGAGGTTAGAAAGGCTGAATTCTGCAACTATCCAACAACCACAAGCCCTTTTTCTGCTGTAAATCAAAGGCAGGGGAGGCAGGGGTGTCTACTGAATGACCAGCAGTAACAGTCCATGCTCCCCACAAGCTTCAGCATTTCCCTGCCCCTAGAAAGGAAAATAATTGCTTCATGGGAGGGCTGACTTTTTAAAGGCAAGTGATATACATACATCAGCATTCAGATATTTTGGTAATTAGCACTAACTTCTCAGGAGGGTTTAGAGACATTTTTCCCCCTTTCCAGTTTATGTTACTTAGTTTTCACAATCCTATTAACAAATCTCCTAGAAAACCAAAAGTGATCTATGCACAGATTCAAGGCAGCAGTGAAAAGCGTCACTCATCCCTTGACACAACACAAAGACACCATCACACTTTTAATGTATTATAAAACAACACATTTCAGGCCACTTCAAGCATTTATGGAGTGGCCTAAAACTGGTTGATTACTGGCACCTTTTAGTTTGGTTGAGTTTGGTCGAAAAAATTATGACTTAATCACAGTCCTCCTCATACAACGCAAGCAGGCCTGGATTAGAAGTGTGGAGCTGAATGTATGAAACAGCCTTGGCAGTAAATAATAGAGCACCTGAAAGCAGGATTCATCAGACACCCGCGTGATAGGGAATGGAAGTCAGCTTCATCAGACTCGGGGTATCAATCACTCCTTGGATGCAAATTCCGTGAGGTACAGAAAGATTTTTTTACATAACCAGCAGAAAGTACCTGAATCAATGCAATAAAATCTTCAGCACAGGATTGTGCAGCCTACAAGTGTCCTTAAGAACTCACTTTTTTGTCACTTTACACATCACCAGAGGTATGGCGTGTAGAAGGATGTACTAGCTTGTAGCTGTGGACATACTAGGCTTCATTCAAAGGCTTGTCCAAAGGTTTATCCAAAGGCTTATCCAAAGGTTTATCCAAAGGTTTCAGTGACAAACGTTGACATTTTGATCAGCAGTCATCTTTCCCTCCTTCTGATTAGCAGCAAAAATCTCATGGCCTTCCTTAAAGATGGGTCATTTAGCCTGCGTGGTTTTGTAGAGATCCAGTTCTTTCTGACACCCTCTGGAGCTCCTGAGCAGTGCCCAAAGAAGGCTCAGACAGCAGGACATGCAGCTTCACTCTTGTGTGTATCTACCATCCTGGCTGGGACCACTGCTTTGGAAGTGCTCCCTGAGGTTGGAAAAGATGTTATGGGCTGCAGCTCTCCACAAAGCTGTCCCTGTCTGTTCCTGCATGGCCACCCAAAGGAAACACCAGCAGTTCCAAGTAGCACAGCAGCTAAGCTCTCCTGCAAATCCAGCCCTTGAGTGAGCTATAGACCAAAATAGCCAGTATGTTTTAAAACATCTGTCCCAAGATATTGGCCAAACCTTTCTGAAGCGCAGTCTTGAGTAGCCATGAGGCCATGTGAGTCAGAAAGGTAACCAAGCTTATGGCTGGGGGACCCAAAGCTGCAGCCAGAAGGAGACAGACTCTTAGTTTTTACTTTTACTATACAAGATAATACTTAGGTACCTTTTACTATTTAGGATGGCGGGTAGCAACAGGACTAGGGGCAATGGAACAAAGCTGGAGATGGGTAGATTTAGACTGGATGTGAGGAAGAAGTTCTTCACCGTGAGGGTGGTGAGAGCCTGGAATGGGTTGCCCAGGAGGGTGGCTGGGGCCCCATCCCTGGAGGTGTTTAAGGCCAGGCTGGATGAGGCTCTGGCCAGCCTGCCCTAGGGTGGGGTGTCCCTGCCTGTGCTGGGGGGTTGGAACCAGATGATCAGGTGGTCTCTTCCAACCCTGAGTGATTCTGATTCCAAAACTCCTCCAGAGAAGTGATCCTGCTGTGTCAGGGGGATTGGACTAGATGATCTTTTGGGGTCCCTTCCAATCCCTAATGATTCTATGATTCTATGATTCTATGATTCTACTGTAGGTAGAGGTTCCTATTTACTCTGCTATTGGGTAAAACTGTGTGTCAAGGTAAACCCCTGTGTCATGTATATTGCAAGTGATTTCTGACGCCAGGATACCCTAGGAAAAACACACGCATATGAAATGCATCTCTTGTATAAATGTAAGAGGGAAAAGATGAAGATCTCTTTTTCATTCTCATGTTTTTTACTACCATCAAAGAAGTATAAACACATATACATAAAAACATAAATCTTAAAGCTCATTTTATATGCTTTTCATATATTAAACAGAACTGTTTACCTTCCGTTTCCTATTTTATTCCTTTTGAAAAGAGATTAATATAAAAAAAAGTTTTACGATGAGGCATTCCACTGCCACTTCTTGTCTCCTGCACTATTTATTACTGCTCTGAGACTGCAGGAAAGAAAAAGGATGCAAATGGCACTTTGTTCCGTAAGTCTTTGGGTCAAACTCAGCTGCCTACCAGGCTGATCAGCTTTCTTTTTTTTACTTTTGGCAAGGGCTAGATATAACCCATCTTCTTATTAGCTTTTGCAATATAATCCTTGTTATCTGAGCCCATCTACACCTGTCAGCACGCAGCTTCCGATCTTTCTTTTCTTGTCATTTCTTTTTTTCCTTTTCAGAGTCACACGTACAGTCGGCACCCTGACCCGTGTATAAACCATCCGGGTAAAAGACAGTAAACCCGCTCTCCCTGTGTAAGCCTTTTATGGGAAGCCTTCCTTATTTTGTAGAGGTATATTTTTGCTAAAAGGAAAAGTCTCCATTGAAAGCAGTTAATGCTTAGCACTGACTTACTGCCTGGCTGCTAATAACCCTGTGCTTTAACCAGCGTGGTGAAGGATTACTGGACAGGAACAAAACTCTTCCAGCGCGAGAGCAATCAGGCTGAGGTGGTGGTTCTGCACAGCCTGCAAGACAGCACTGGAGCCAGAGAGCTGGGTAGAGCCAGGTCCTGCAGTCACTCCCAGAGGTAATTGAAGTCACAGTAGCGTTGGTACAATAGGAGTGGAAGCCTCAATTCAGTAAATCCCACACCCTACAGACACACTTAGCTCAGGGCACACCAGCTCCCAGGCACCACGCACCTACTGGAAAAGGGGGACATTTCTAAATCCTTAGAGGAGCAGAGCCCTCAGTGCGGTTTGATTTCCACTGGGGGCTGGGGAGGAGATGGGGGCTGCATTCCAGGACACCGCAGCAAGTCTCAAACAGCCTTCATTCCTCCTCAGTAACTCTTCTTCCCATGTTATACTGATCAGTCATTTAATATTTGTTTCTAGGCAATTAATTTTGGGAACGCTCCTCATTAAAATTGAGCACCTCGCCATGTGTTCCGTGTGTGCCGCAGGAACCTGCCTAACCTGGGGCTTGTGCTGTGCAGGGACAGAGACAGAGGAGCTGCAGGAAGAGTGGAGAGAATGCAGATTTGTAAGATTATTTTTAAAATGTGAATGAACTGACAAACCTGATTTTCCTCGGTACAGCAATGGCTCATCTCTACTTGAGAATTAGTAGATGCAGAACAGTCTGTTGAATATTCAGCGTGCAACTAAGACTTCTGCCTTTGCTGTGCCCTCACTGAAAATTATGGTGCGTGTAAGGCCAGGAAAATAATAAACCTCCGTTCCCAAGAGTTATGCTCACTCTTCCCACCCCAAATTGTCATTTTAGAGCTTGATTGAAAAGCGATTGAGCAGGAGGAAGAAAGCAGCAGCCAAACCAGGGCCCTGGCTATAAGGCTGCTGCAGACACTCAGTGCCCATTCACAATTACCAGTTGGGCCATGAGAAACTTCTACACCCTATTCCACAACCTCATGTCTTGGAGAGCCAGGAAGGTCAGAGTGAGCACCAGCCAAACAATATAACATTAACTTGTGTCTGGGGCTTGTCTACAGCAAGAAGTTTTGGGGCACCCAGACAGTGAGTTAACTCAACATTGCATCACACAAGGCTGTTCTCTGTTCTTCCCAACAAAATCAAAAGGCGATTGTTTCTTCTAGTTCCAACCAGAAGACTGAGTTTAATAAGCTTGTGCTCCACAAAATAACAGGTCAGATTTCCTACCCTGGTGAGGACTAATTTGCAATGATGAATGAAGTGTTCCACCCACGTTATGAAGGAGGCTTTGGGATGAAATTAATGCACATGCAGTGTGTGGTTATCATCTATCACTGCTATATGCAACCAAACCTCTCAAAAAGCACTTGGCCATTTGACCAAACTCTTCACAAGGGCTCACTCAACTCTGGGTGTCCAGTCTCTGTCAACTGGGATCAGCTATGTGACCACAGTGGCACAATTGTATGTATATGCCCAGCTTAATTCTGGCACGCTGTAACTTTGGAAGGCTCAGTCACTCAACCTTCCTACCCCTCAGACAGATGGAACTTAGGAGGAGGAAAATTTTATTTGTTTTAAAATAAATGTTATCACTGGGTAGAAGAATTAAGTCCTCCACTTACATTTAGTTCCATGGCAGCATTCCTTGTCTGAAATAACGGCAGTTACCCAGCTATTCTCTTTCCAGTGGTGCTCACTGAAGGTACATGGAGCATCCACAACTACCTGCAAGTAGGAACATGAATGCTAAGAGGTGGCACTCTTGGATCCTGCCCTGGGTACCTTAGGAATCTGTGAGACCCTTGGTGTCTATCCCTTTTCTGTTTTGTATTCTGTCTTACTTTGGGCCCTGAGTCTTCCCTTACCCTCTTAATCTCACCCTCTTCCCACTCTGCTTTCCCTTTTCTCCTCCTTTCCTTTATCTCAAGCTCCAACCTCCTTCCACCTTTCTGTGCTTCTGGTAATTTCCCCCTCTCCATACTCCAGCCTCATTCCATAAGGCGAACTACATGACATCCCAAGAGACTGCCTTTTTCTGGCAGTTTCTCTACCCAGAAAAACACAGAACATAAAGACACCACAAAGAGAGGCTGCAGGGAAATCCTCCTCCAGCCCACCCACTTGGGATCTCTTTCTCACCCACGATCTGATCATGACTGGGCGAGAGGAGAAGCTGAAGCACGTTAAATACACATGGAGCTTGCAAGGACTGGATCTAGCCCAGTAGTCAGCTGGCATTTTCATAAATACCAAGCCTTGGATAAAGACACTTCCCTGTCCTACAGGGAGTTTCTGTGCCAAATTATGCTGTGATAGAGCTTCCCAATGAAATCATTGTGATTTTTTTTTTTGGGGGGGGGGATTTTCAAATACATGATTTTCCCTTCGTTTCATTTACTGAAGTATTTGAATGACAAAGCTGACTGCTTCCAGGATAGTCTGCCTTGAGTCAGAGACTAGCCAGGAAAAAAGGTCTGTCACTGTTCTAAGCTTGCAAAGCAATAAACAATACTGCCAGAGCTGAGCATTAAGAAACTACAAATCAGGCCATGCACAAAAAGCCTCACAGATTAGCTATAAAACCACGATTTGTTCAAAGAGCGGTGAAAGCAGGCACCTCCAGTTAAGGTGGTTAAGCTTGCTCATCCCAGCTGCAAATCTTCCTTCGTAAACTTCGCAAACTCAAGAAGCTTTTCCTTTGAAATGAAAGATGGCTGGTTATATTCCCACTTGTCTCCTGGATCTTGATCTGGATGAAAACATCAAACAATGAAACACTCAAATTAAGACAGATGGCAAAACCATATAAGCAAGACGCAGCAGAGTCTTCTGACGAAAAGCATTGAGGAATGTGTCTCTAGGTGACAGCGTCAGTGTATCTGTCAGGCTCCTCAGCTCTTACAATAAAATCACAGCCAATGAGTGTCGGACCTGTGGTCAGTTATATGTCTCTACTCACTGCTTCATGGAGTAAGATCCCATGAGATGACAAAGCACATGGTACTCAGTATGAGGTTCTGCTTCTTGCCCCAATCTTCTTCATCCCTCCATCCTCTCTTTCCTAAAGTTGCCTGCAACAACTCTAAGCAGGCAGGTCCCCAACAAGTCTTACTGAAGGTCTATAGGGATGCACACAGACATGGGCATGAAGGCTGAGCCAGCAGCTTTCATGAATCGCCCCTGAAAGTGGTCATATCTCTTGGGTTCATACCCATGCAGATGCAAGCTTTAATTCCAAGGGGGCCCTGGCTTTCCTAGTTGTGTCCCTGCATCCTCTGACTAGAGCCTTAGAATCACCCCAAGTGGCCATCTTCTCCCTCCATGACCTATAGACTTTCTTCTTCCCCTTGAGTTTACCCAGCAGCTGCCTGTTTAGCCACACAGGTCTTCTAGCTACCTTCCTTGACTTCCTACCTGTTGGAGTGCTCTGATCTTGGGCTTCAAGTGGTCTTTGAATATTAACCAGCTATCTTGGCCCCCTTTACCTGCCACTACCCTGTCCCATGGGATTTCCCCCAGTAACCAGTACTGGCTTGAAAAGGTGGGACCCCAAAGGGCTGTCTCCTGGCTACACACCTCTCTAGTCCCACCCTCCTGCTTCCCTGTGCCATCATGGGAAGGGCCATGGGAACTTCTGCCTCTGCTGAGTATTTTCCCAGAATGTGACCCTGAGCACCACACGGTGGGTGCTGACTTGATCCCCTGAGGGTTTGTGAAGAGAAAAAAGACACATGAAGAAGGCAGTTACAAGGACACTTTTTCCTGGACACCCATGTTCCTGCAGCTTCCAAAAGACTTTCCTGACTATGCACCTAACCCATGCCAGTCCACCCTCGGAATGGCACGCCGTCCTCAGTAACTGCGGTCAAAGGGTGCCCCTGACACATCTGAACACTTCCAGGGCATAAAACGCATGGAACTGGTAGCACTGCCTGCAAGATATGAGCCAGCAGTCTAGAAACCATCAAAGGAGCTCTATGGGCATGGAGATGGAGAGAGGCAGGGCAAGAACATCAAGGTTTTTTAAAAAGATGGGAATATTTCAAAGCAACCATCAGGCACCTGTTGCTGTGTGCCAAAGGGGAAATCTCTCCATCAAACCCACAGGGCAGCTCTCAGATAAGCAGCTGGATCAAAAGTTACCCCTGTTGTGATTCAGGAAATGCTGACGCTTCAGATGCTAAAGGTGTGTCAGGAGGGAAACAGAGGGGCAGTGGACTGGGGTTAAGTAAGACTTGGAAGGTGTTTGTTCATGTCCAAGAAACCACAGAATCACAGAACGTTAGGGATTGGAAGGGACCTCGAAAGATCATCTAGTCCAATCCCCCTGCCAGAGCAGGATCACCATGAATCAAGCTCACAGAGTGAGTTGGAAAGATAAAATAAAACTGCTTCCCACATATAGCTGTGGTTTGGGGATCTTCCGATCTCCTGCAAGGCAGCAACAAAGAAAGATGAGAGGGGTGATTTGAGGAAGGTGCTAGAAGCTCAGGAAGATTTTGCGTGCAGCAGCAGCCCTTTGGACGCTGCTTTCACCCCAGCAGCAGTGCGCAGCAGCAGGCAGACCCCTCTCCTGCCTCTTCCTAAAGCCAGCTGTGCTCAGGACGCTCCGGTTCTGCCCCGGCTGGGATTTGCAGCACTTGGGGATGTGGAGACCTGAGGGAGGATCCCGATCCCGATTAAAATACTGGTGTTTAGAGCTGCAGAGAAGGGTTCGGGGGCATCTCGCGGCCACGTCTCAAACCAACGCTCGGGGCTGTGAGCGAGGGCTCGCGGCTCCCGGCAACGGCAGCAGCAGAGCGCAACGGCCTGTCCGGTGCTGAACTGGGCTCTGCGCGCTGCTCCTGAGCGGGGCTCCAGCCGCCTCTCAGCCTCAGGTCTTTCTGAAAACTTTCCTTCTTTGGACTGTCACGGAGTTTAGCCTCTGCAAGCAGATCTGCAGAGTGAAGCTCCCTGTGACCCAGCACAGAGACAGGAGAGTCCCAAAGGCAGGGGGAGATACCCTTGAGCCCCAAACGTGCAGGGGGAACCAGGAGCTGCCTCATCTCACCAGGTTAGATGAGCTCTTTAAGACGACTCCCATACAAGAAGAGATTTGTCAAAATAGATTCTATGATTCTATGAGAAGTTTGTCACAGCCGACACAGAACCAAAACTAACAGATTGTAATGCAGAGGAAAAAGCGGGAGGTGCTGGCTCAAAGGAAGTGTGCTTTGCTGCCCAGCTCCAATAGTTCCAGTGAGAATGACCTCAGCAGTGAGTCTCCATGCAGTTCCTCTACAGAAGGGGAGGAAGACCTGTTTGTGTCACCTGGGGGAAGCCACCAGAACAGCACAGCTGTTCCTTCAGGAAGTATGGATGAAGCTGTTGGGGTGATTGATGCATCTTCCACTCCCCAGGTTACTGCTAATGATGAAATCAGTGTCACCTCAAGAGACAGGGAGGTGGAGATTGTTACAGTTGTTGAAAGCTACAGGTCTGACTCAATACTTGGCCACACAAGATCACCCTGTGGACAAAGCGTTGGTCCTCAAGAGCAGTGGACCCGCAGTAAGGTTTCCACAGTGACACAGCCCCTGCAGCAGAGTGCAGCAGAAGTAGTGGACAGTGGATGAAGATGAGCCAACAGATGTGCCAAGCACATCAGCTAGAGTGGAGCCACAGGCTGCAAGTTGTGCTTTCAGCAATGGTGCTAGTACATCTACTACATCTACCTCAGAGCAGGAGTCTGATGCAGCTCCCAGTGTCTCCAGCAGCCAGCCCTCTGCAGCACCACAGACCACCTCCAGTCTTCCCAGTAGCACTACTGCTGGAACTTCAGCTGCAGATGATACACGAAGAACCGCATCTAATATGACACTGGAAAGTGGCCCTCCAGCCATGCCACGGTTACCATCGCGCTGCCCTCAGCCTTCTCCGTATGGGGGACCTTCACAGACTCATCATGTGCTGGGACACCCACACACAAGCTGCTTTCAGCACCACAGCCACCAACAAGCTTGTCTATGTCCTCATTCTCATGGAAGTCCTCCTCCACAAGCCACAACCTCCACCTCAAGTGGATGATGTTATTTCTCATGCAGTGCATCCCTTCCATCCTTCAATCTCCTCTCGTGCATCTTCTCTGCCTGTTCCACCTCTACCTCCAACTCCTCCTTTAGCCAGTGCAGATGCTCCAATACCCCAGAATTTTCCAGCAACACACCAGTTCATATCCCATCACATCCCGGCAACAGCACCTCCAGTACAGAGGCTACATCCTCATGAAATGATGCAGAGGATGGAGGCCCAGACAAGAATAATGATGCGCACACAACTCATGCTCATGACCAGCCTCCTCATCCTTACGGGATGCCTCCCAGTTATAGCCATGGGCATCGCATTCATGTGCCTCAGACTATGTCTTACCATCCTCAAGGGGCTATGGAGAGATCTGCCTGGGAACTGGGAACTGAAGCTGGTGTGACCGCGCCTACCTACCCTCCAGGGCCTTGGCATCCTCACTTGGCCCACTACCGTGCACCTCCTCAACTTCACCGCTTGCAAATAGGGGCTCTTCCTCTCATGCTATCAGAAATGGTGAGCTACCCTCACATCCACGACATTGCATGGGGATGGGATGGCCCTTTCGAGGACAATTTTGAGGAGCTGAATCACCTGGAGGAGTGGTCAGGCGATGTCAATCATGGAGCAACGAAGGAAACTATAGGAAGATGCACGTATTCAGATAAATACGAGAAGAGGAGACTGCACTGCAAACAAGATGGGGATGAAGGAACAGAAGAAGACACAGAGGTAAAATGTACCATCTGCTTGTGTATCTTGGAGGAAGGGGGAGAAGTCAGGTGCCTGTCATGCAAGTACTTTTTCCACCAAGGGTGCATAGACCAGTGTCTCATTATGAACAAGAGATGTCACATGTGCAGAGAGAGTGGACATTGAGGTTCAACTACCCAGTAAAAGTTGACATGGCTTTCCAGAACCCTGCTCCTCCCTCTCGTTCCCTCTTGTCTTTCCTTGTACTGCAGTCAATCAAAGATGGCATGACTTAGCCGCGCAGATTTGGAAGCACTGTCCCTAGAGTGCTGGCTCTGCTCTGTGGTACAACTGATGCTAGACCTCCCGTTTGTGTGTGAGACAGCTGAGTTTCTGTATAATTTATTAAAGTTGCAGTTTTCAGGTTTTTCATGTTTGTTTTTTTCTTTATTGTATTTTTGCTTGTTCCCTTGTACTGCGTGTCACAGAATCACAGAAACATTAGGTATTGGAAGGGACCTCAAAAGATCCTCTAGTCCAATCCCCCTGCCCCAGCAGGATCACCTAGATAAAGTCATACAGGAACACATCCAGGCAGGTTTTAAACCTCTCCAGAGAAGGAGAATCCACAACCCTCCTGGGCAGCTCCTTCCAGTGTTCTGTCACCTTCAGTGTAAAGAAGTTCCTTCTCATATTGATGTGGAACCTGCTATGTTCCAGCTTACACCCATTGCCCCCTGTCCTGTCACTAGAAGACATTGAGATGAGCCATGGGCAAGAACCTGAAGCTTTTTTAAAAGAGGTGGGAACATTTCAAAGCAACCATCAGGCACCTGTTGTTATGTCCTAAAGGGGAAATCTCTCCACCAAACCCACAGAGCAGCTCTGAGATAAGCAGCTGGATGATAAGCTATCTCTGTTGCAATTCAGGAATATAGAAGCTTCAGATGCTAATGACATGTCAGCAGGGAAACAGACACACGGTGGACCGGGGTTAAGTAAGTCTTGGAAGGTGTTTATTCATGTATAACATGTGCAGAGAAGGTGACTCCCTACCTCACTCCTGGCTGCCCAGAGGAACTGCTTATAACCAAAAATATGCCTGGAGAAGTCAGGTGGAAAGGTCAGGCAGGGTGGGGGCAGACCCCAGCCATGACATCCCTCCCATCAGCACTGGTGGTCCCACCACCCTGTCCCAGGAAGGACAGCAGCCTGCCCACCCATTCCCACTGACCACCCGCCTCGGCGTAACCAGCCAAGCTCCAGTGTTGGCAGCAGCACAGGGGACTCTGCCAGCTCCAAGCACAACGTGCCGCGGCTTGGGAGAATTAGAGGTCATCCTTCTACACTGGGCTGGATCGGCTGTAGCTGAACCATTCCCGGCAGACATTTGTCCAATCTATTTTCAAAATCCTCCCACTGCCACTCCAGGCAGTCTATTCTAGTGCTTTCCGAGGGAAAGTTAGAAAGCTGTTCTTAATGTCTAATCTAAATCATAAGTCAACTTTAAAAATGACAAGTACAGTTAAAAGTTTCGAGATTTTTCCTAACAATAAATGTAGTTTTCATTTTATTTCTCTGTTGGTTGCTGCACATTCAGGGTTCTTTCAAAAAACTTTTTAATCCATCTAGAATCACGATGTGTAAAAAACATGTTTTTTTATTTTTCACAAGAGCCAAGATTGTCATTTAATTATATAAATCCAGGAATAGGAGAGCTAAGGAGAAAAAAAATGGTGATAAAGTCCTATGAGAGATGCCAACACCTATTTTAGCTGTAAAAGGCTTTTTTTTAATCCGTGTGCCTCGCAGACCCATAGCCCAAAACCATGCTGAAGTGACAGCAAGGTCAAGCAGAAAAGAGTCCTCACCCATAACGAATAGAGAGAAATGTCTCCGGTACGGCAGATGCGTTCCTGTGCGTGTGCAAACTTATTCCTCCATGTACCTCTCACTGCAACCCACTCTAACTGTTCCAATTGTGTGAGTGGTGCCTTCCAGTGGGCATCCTGCAGGATCCTGTTCAAACAAGTGAACTGCAAGAGAGGTACTTCCCTCCTGCCTAACCAGAGATGAACAGAGAGTAAACTGCCAGCATGCTCTGGCATTCTGGAATTCAAACATGCTATTCTGGACCTGCTTTTTGCTTCCAGAAAGAGCAGCCTAAGGTTGTTACCAGCCCTGATGCAGAGACACAATGGAAAACACAAACAGAAGCTCTAATCTTTTACGTCAACAGAATTAGACATAAAGGAAAACTACACAGCCTCAAATTTTTAGATACACATGGCTGGGCATTGAAACATCCCTGGAGACCACCGCATCCAAAATTTATATCCTCAAAGCTTGCTGTTTATCGCTGGAAATGCCTTTCTTTTTAACTAGGGCGTCACATTAATTTTGCTTAACTTTAGCATCCGCGGTGTAGTCAGCTCTATCTCGGTTCTTTACCCTAGGCACTGCGGCTGGCCCCAGAGCAGGCATGAGGCAGAGGAGCTGTGCCTCCTGTTGACTGCAAATGCCCCTGCATTGCAGGCGTCTCCAGTTAGGCAACAGCATCCTTGGAGAGGAGAGAGGAAACTATTGCCTCTGCTTATCACTTCCTATCAGCAGGCTGAGGGCAGCCATCATGCCCCTTCTGAGCTCCCCACTTATCGGGACTGTAATTACAATAACCTGCAGCCCAGTTCCAAGCTGAGGATACCTTTGGGAAGCACGGGTTCTAAAATTTAGGCACTGAGCTTCAGCCTTCTTCTGGGTATCTGGCCTAAATTACATTTCTAGAGTCTCTTGTGATTTCAACAAACACAAGGGAGGGCTATCCTGAGCAATTTAAGGAGTATTCCTACCACACTGCGTCTAACACTTGGCACACAGTTGCCATCTCTGCATGTCTCTAAATCAGTGAATGGAGACACAGACATAGAGTGTGCTGTTTCCCACTCCTTGGACTTGTCCCTTTACCCACTTTGCTCCAGCAGAGATGAGAGTTCTTCCTGCATCTGCTTTCCCACCATGTCCCATGTGGCCCACGACTGAGATTCTTCTACCAGCTCACTTCAGCTCTCCACACAGTTTTGTGCTTACTTGGGATGCCTTCATTAAATCTTCCTTTAGTCTCTCAACCTACAGGATACTCCTCCCAATCCTCAGACCTGGGTTGCTTCTTCACCTGCCTGTATTTTTTTTCATCAAATCATCCCTATGACCCTTTGCTCATTTCCAGCTCTCACTCCTAATCTGAAGGCCAAGTCACATTTCCTCTTCCCCTTCCAACTTCCACAGGCAAACGCAAAACTGTGACTCCATCTTCTCCTTCCTTTTTCACAGAATCACAGAATTACCGAGGCTGGAAAAGACCTCTGAGACCGTCAGGCCCAGCCTATGATCTAACATCACCACATCAGATACATCATGGTACCAAGTGCCACATCCAGTCTTTTCTTAAACACCTCCAGGGATGGTGACTCCACCACTGCCCTGGGCAGTCCACATCATTTCTTCTCCTCCACCTTCATACCCACATGTCTGGCAATAAGTCTTTCAGGAAGCAGCATGGAGCAGAGGCAGCCTGTGCACATCTCCAGCAGCATCATACTCAGGTACCGAGAGCACACGTTCACATGCAGAGAGGTGAGCAAGTGAAAGGTTTCCAGGGAAGAGAGGACCTTCAAAGATGCCTGATGCTGCTTTACTGCAAATATACACCCTGCCTGGTTGGGGTTTTTTCCAGA
Organism: Rhinopomastus cyanomelas; assembly: GCA_013400115.1. Classification (NCBI taxonomy): domain Eukaryota; kingdom Metazoa; phylum Chordata; class Aves; order Bucerotiformes; family Rhinopomastidae; genus Rhinopomastus; species Rhinopomastus cyanomelas. Next base: position 27,951 of record VXBP01006017.1, on the reverse strand, counting down.
CTCTTTTTAACTGGACAGAATGGACATAGCAGCTTTTCTTTGCACCCTGGAACCTAAGTGCCTTCTTAGTTCTCATTCCCGAAGCTCTTGGTAACAGCAGAACACGGTGGCCTTGTTGAAAAAATCAAGCAAAATTATAACTAAGAACTTCCAACTGGAAAAACCAGACAGATGTAGCAAGAGGCAGCGCTCCCATTCCCACCTGTAGTGACCAGTGTTAAGATAGGAGGCAAAGAAAAGAGTGAGGTCTTCATCCCCAACCTTTAAAATCAAACCATGCCAGTTCTTAAACACATTTATTTGTTTTCAGCAGCTGTGAACACAAACTTCTTCCAAAATATCATATAGGCACTGGGTGTTGACCAGGCTTTTCTGGATGTTTACTGGATAAATAGGTTGGTTTACTGTAAAAGATGACTACAAGAAAAAGGATAAAAGGAAATAATGAGGGAGGAGCACAGGAAGCCTTGCAAGAAGAAATTGAGGGCTGGCAGAAGCCTCTACAGCCTCCGCAGTGCCCTAGAGCAGTCCAGCCTAACAATGACACACCAGTCCAAGATGATTGAACCACCAACGCCAAAACTCTGGAGCAGAAGGACTAACTCAGAGACCCTTTTGGCTGCATAAAGACCTCCTCTTTTGAGAGGAGAGTGAGCTGTTGTGAAGCCATGGCAGGGAAAGCAGACTGACACAGGATCCCCCAGGCTTATTGATGCCAAATGCGAAAGCTACTGTCAGCTCAGAAAATGCTTTACTGACATGACGAAGATAAAAATTGTGTATTGCCAACCGCCCTCACCACACATCCCCAAACGTGCCATATGGCCGAAAGTACTACAACGGATCTTGCCGTTCCTCGAGTCCTGGCGTGAATTCTCAATGAGTGCGACATATAAATTACATCATCTTTTAACTTTTTGTGATGTATGACATCGGACAGCTTTGTCTGGGACAATCCATCATGAACTAGTCTTGTTGACATTTCGGATTCTCTCTTCTGACCTTGTCCTTTCAGCACAGGCATAATTGTGCTTATGATAATTTTATTCCCAGTTAGGCAGCGATTTTGCACACCTTGGAGTTACAGAATAACTAAGAAGCCGGTGCTCTGTACGACTGCTGAAATGAGGCACCTTGAACCAATTTATGCCAGAGCGCAGTCCAGCAGCGTGGCAGTAAATAAAAGTGGGTAAACTCACCTCTCTCGGTGCGCATAAGTAGGTTAACTCTCTTTAGTCATGTTTACTGTTGACGGTACCACAGGTGCAATCTCAGCTGGGAGCTCCCTACTGAGGAAACACCAACCATATGTTTGCACAGCAGACAACTGAGGTGGGGTAAGAGGATGTGCAACCTAGTCCTCGTGATATGAAAGGACTAGCAGGCTCATTTCTGCCATCCAGCTCCTGTGCGCGGAGCCTCCTACTTCAGCCAGGGAGCTTTAGGTTCAGGAATCATCACTAATTTTCCTGTACTTACAGAGCATCATGGTGGTTTAGGGACTTCTTCTTAGACATGTTAACACTTCGGCAATTATCTAGGGTGATGGGCAAATCTTTTTTCTTGAAGAATCGACTGTTCAGTGTCATTTTAGAGGGAATATACAATTATTATGGTACATGAATTATTTGAGCTGCTCCCTAGGAAGACTGATTGCCTTTCATGGGCTGCATGTGGGAGCAGCACAGAAATCCCTGCTGTTCTGACTGGTGCCAGCACACCCAGACAGTCAATTATAGCTGCAGGAGTGCAACCATCATTTCACCTGTAGCAGTGTTCCAGCCAAGGTCCCTGCTCTCGGGGGATAGCCCACCCTGCTCTTGAAAGAGGAGAGTGATTATCTTGTTTCAAACTTAAACGAATGTGAGAAAATGTGCTGGACTGCAAATATTTCAAATTACATTTTAAGCCATCACCACAGCAAAGCAAAAGGGCCATCTCACCACATCCATGTCTACACTTTCAGGTAAGAAACTGTCGTGTCAGCAGTGGCATCGTTTTAACATAAAACTTCCAGATCGATTATCAGGTTATAACAGGCTATTGCACTCCTAGTCTGCAGGTGTGTTTCAGTTGAAGGCTACAACTTTACAGCATCACAACATCACTTCAGCCCCTTCAGTTCTGCCCCTAAAGCCAAAGACAGAAGAGGGGACAGAGTACCATTTGATCGGGGGACAAACAGCTTCCTACAGAAACACTTGTGAAGCTGGATGGAGCGGTGGGAGCTCTGCAGTGGTATGTGTATTCTTTTGTTTTGCTGGATCTGTTTCCTTTATAGAAGTTTTTCAACAGTTTCTATCTGGAAGTTGTTGTTACTGGAGTGTGGATGTGTTGACAGAGATGCTGTACGAGTTCACAGACTGTGCTGTTGACTTTCACTACCGTTGGCTTTTAACCCGTCAACCCATCTGATTTAAAATATAATCTATCAGTTATTTAAAACAAAAGGTTTGTAATTTATCCAAAAGATTAGATTTCTGGGGAATAGTGACATCGGTGTAGCATTCCTCAGTCTGAGTGCCCTAGGCTTCATACCTACTGGCGAGATGCTTCAGCAGCTCAGGGAGGAAGCCCAAGAACACGACAATTTCCTCTTATCTTCTCCACAGCCTCCTCACCTACTCAGTTTCTGGGAGCCGTTACTTAACATAGCATTAAACATAATTGGTTATCAATCCAGTCCAGAAAGTGAGCAAGAGACACTAATAGACAAGACACGGATATTTTAGACAAATGCTGAACCGCACAGAGGAGAATTAACATTGCAATAACAGAAACTGAGTCTCAATTGAGTTGAAAAAAGCAACTATCTGGCACTATGGAATGAAGAGAGAACAAGTTAACGTTTTATGATGTTATGATTTCTGTTTTTCACAGCACTCCAAAATAGGGAGGGGGTTATCGTGATCTTCACATTTAATGGCAGGGCCACCAAAGGCCACCACGGTAGACTCCTCCTCTCCTCGGACAACCTCTGGATGTTAACACCTGGTTTCATTCCGGCTTCCTCGGACCTCGGGAGCTTTCGTGGAGGCTCAGAAGAATGCCAGGAAGGACCGTGAGGCACCACCAGCATCCCCTCACCAGCCGGGGGATGCTGGCAGGAGGACGGGGCCACTTCAAGCAGGGCCACTCGCCGTCTGCTGCTCGAGGTGGCCCCGACGGCTCTGGCAGCCCTCAGCCCCGCGGTTTCGCAGCCAGAAACCCCCCTCCCACGCTGCCATCTCTCTCTTTCTTTTTTTTCCCCCCCAGTTATTTTTCCCCTGTAGAAGTCGAGGTCAAAACCTTGAAACCGAAGCCCTGAAACCGAGCTGTCCGGCCCGCCGGAGGCACGGCCCCGCCGCCCTCACCCGTGTTCGCTCCGTGGCCCGGGCGCCGCCGGGATGGGGAGTGGGGGTGCTGCAATGGGGACGCCTGGGGGGCGAGTGCCAGCAGCGGGCTCCTGCCCGCGGTGACCGCGGAGCTGGAGGAGACAAGATGCAGGGGAAGGGGGATTCCTGGCAATTTACATCTCCTGCCCCACCACGGGCAGGAAAAGGCAGAAACCTGCGGCTCTGCTTGGAGGAGGGATGGGGGAACCACTGGGGTTTTATTATTGAAAGAAGCTATTAAATACGAATTAGTTTCACCCGTGATAGCCCCATCTCTCCACCCCTGCCTTTTCGGGGCAGCCCGTGGACCAGCGCGGGTGACCGGGCCCCGCCTCAGCGTAGCCACGGACCAGACAAGTCCGCACCCTCATCCGCACCCGCGCACCCTTCCGCGCCCACTCCCCGCCCCTGACCGGTCTCGCCATGGGTGAGATTAATTCAAACTAAGGAGAGACTGATCCGGAGCTCCTTCTGTGCCCCTTTTCCAGCCCTGGGGGCCGGGAGGAGTGGGACAGGGACGGGAGGAGCGCTCCGGCCATCGAACCTGGCTGGTCTCTCCCCAGTCTGCATTTTAATCCTGAAATCTGGAAATGGAAATTGTTTGATGTATGAGGAGACGTTATCTAATTAGGGCGTAAGAAATTTAATCTTTCCAGCAGGCAGGTCATATAATTAATGTTAATTTAACGCTCAAATTCTCAGTCATTAATTTTTATTCTCTTAAACGTAGTTTGGCAGGGCCCCCTGATCCATGGCAATGGATTTTACTGAATGTAAGAGCACACTTGGTCTTTGGAGTGAATTACTGCAGCCCTTCCTATCCCAATAACAAGATCACATCATGTATGCATTATTAAGCCATGTAATTGAATGGTCCATAGTTTGCATATCAGACTATTAAAATAATGTGTTTTGCTTTTCTTGCAACACGTAATGTTAAAGCCTCTGCGAATATTTGGTGATTCTGATAATTATCACCAAATTACTACAAATGTTCTCTTCATTAACGTGATTTCTTTCAAGCATTTTTTAAAAATGTGAATAATGCATTAAGTGGTGGCTTGTAAAGTGTTTTTTTTTAAATAAAACTTGTCGAATACAATTCGAAAATGAGACCCAAAGAGAGAGAGAGAGAGAGAGAGAGAGAGAGGAAAATTAGCAGTTGCATGGGAAGAGAACAATTCTCCTACAAGATTGGGAAAGACAGTTGTTTTTTTTCACCTATTTCAGATAAGTGACTGCACACCTTCAAAGTTTCACTTCATCGAGAGCAAAAGTGCATGCAATCTAAAGAGCTGTCGATTGCAGATGATACAGAACAGATGGAGGAACAAAGTTGGAGCTTTTCCCTTTACAGGGAATAGATGGGGACAGAGGCAGACAGACAGAGAGATTGATTTGAAAAGATACTGACCTCTCTCCTTCAGCTGCAATTTAACTTGTCCTGGGGAAGAAAAAAAAAACCAAACCACACACACAAAAAAAAAAACCCCAAAAAACCATAAAAGCCCAAAGTGAAATCTGCCTCCTCCCCTGCCTCCCTCCTGGCTTCCCCCGCCCCAAGTTCGCACTGTCATCTGAACGAACCGCTGCGTCGATCTCAGAAGGTGAATAATTCTCAATTAACTAAGTAACTAACTTTCTTCTTGCCATCTTGAGTCACTCACTTAACTAAATCTTAAGCCTTCGAGACCTTTCATTATTGTCTTCCCCCGCTACACTATTTTCAAAGTTCAATAGCAAGGCAACAAAAAAACACCGCTGCAAAATAAGAGTCTCTCTTAAAATTAAAGAGCTGCTCGTTTGCATCAGGAGATGCTATTCCCCCGACGCCCTTTAAATTATTTAGGCAAAAAAAATCACCAAACCAAAGAACCCAAATCGCAAAACACAAAATAAAGCAAACCACCCCAGCGAACCCCACGCAGCTCTTGTCAGGATCAATGTCACGGATGCTCTGCGGGGTGCGAAGCCACTGTGACCAAGTGAGTAGGAGCGGGGTGAGGTGTGGTGTTGGACTTTGGGACTCGGGGCATCCCGCCTCGCTGTGCCTTTGCTGCCTTTGCGCCCGCATTCCCCCAGGCCCACCCCGCTGCTCCCCGCGGGCGGACGGCGGAGGATGCGCGGAGGACGCGCGGAGGCAGCGGGCACGGAGCGGGGGCCGCTCCCCAGGACCGGGGCTGGGGCCGGGGCCGCCGAGGGTTCTCGCCCAGTCGGGATGCCGGGACGGAGCCCAGAGCGCTCTTATTTTGGTTGGGAGCGGGCAGAGCTACGGGCTGGAGCGGGGAGAGGCGAACTGTGCTCCTCTGTTTGGTTTAGGGTTTGGTGGGTTTTTTTCCTTTCCCTTTCCCTCCTCTCTCTCTCTGTCTCTCCCCTTCCCTCCTCACTATAGCAACCAACGCCAGCCCGACAAAAATGCACCCTCTGTGGACAATGGCTCAGCCTTCCTGCTCGCCTCGCTCCTCTTCCTCGCCGAGCCAAAGAAAGTTTCTTGCCTCGCCCCCCTCCCGTTTCGCCCCCGCCCCCCGGGGCAGCCTCCTGCGCAAATCCCGGCCATGCTCGGCCCCTCTGGGACCGGGCCGACCCCCACGTGGGAGCCGGGGACACAAACAAGTCGACCCCCAACCGGGGCTCCGCTTCCCCCAGCCGCCCTGGAGCGGGACGGGCTATCTCTGCCCCGACGGGGCCGGGGGTTGCTGCGAGAGTTTGGAGCCGGGTGGTGATGTAGATTGGGGAGGGGGGGTGTCAGGACGCCCCTGGACCGCCCCCAGTCCACCCCCAGTCCACTGTCCGTGCGCCAGGCTCAACCCTCGTCCAGCTCCCCGGCTCGCCTCTGCGGTGGCGAGAAGTAATGTCCCGAGGCTGGCCCGGCTCCCGCTTCGCACCGCGAGTGCGGAGCGGGGCGGCAGCAGCAGCGGCGGGAGCCCTCCAGGAAAGTGCTCCCGGAGAGGAGGGGGCGTTGTGCCCCAAAGTGCCCCGAGGGCTGGAAGCGGGCAAGGGAGGGGGGTCACGTCCCCCGGTGAAGCAGAGACACCCTTTATCCGAGCCCTTCGCGGGGTCTCTGCTCGCCTCCTTCAGACGTGACCATTGAGCGAAACAAACAAAAAAGCATCTGTTAGATCGAGCAGAAAAGGCTGGGCACTTTTCTCTTCCTTCTTTTTTTCTTTTCTTTTTTTTTTTCCTTCCTAATCTGTTGCTGTATTTTGTCCCGCACAATTCTCTGGGCAGCGAAGGCTTTCGAAACGTCCCGTGTGGAAACGCTTTGCAGTGCCGGGGAGCCCGGATCCACTCCCCTCTCCTCCCCGTCCACCTGCTTTTCCCGCCCGCAGGAACCGCCCTGGCAGCTCCATCGGTCGGGGCGGTCATTTCCTAGACAGGACTGAGAACACGAAACTGCAAACTCTGCAGCACCAATCGCATCTGGCTCTGTCTCTGAGAATTCAATAAACAAGCTGTATTAACTCCAAGCAGAATTTATCTCGTAGACTGATGGAATTTGTCTCTCTTTTTTTTTCCTTCCGCTTCTGCTTCTTTTCCCCCCAAGGCCTCATATTCACCACTCAAAATTTAGCAGTCTGCCTTTGATAAATTACTCAAAGTAATCCCTGCAACAGCTACATCTGACTGGTTGACGTTGTGTTAGAAGTCTTCATAGCGGTATCTGTCTATAAAATATTCACTTGCGGACTACAAAGGGTGGATCATTTTTAATGACAAGATTCAGAACTGGAGGATGAAGGGAAAAGATTAATATCCGTGAATTCAAATAATTTAATTTCAAATACCGAACTTAGAACATTATATCCGACTAGTTTAAACAGTTATGCAGATAAAATGGCAGAATCTCGGATGAATGAAGTGGCCAGAAGAATAGAGTTGCAGGGAATGTTGGAAATTAATATTAATACAAACTTTACAGCAACTTTTTAAATTATTTTTTTTTAATTCTACACCTTTCTATCTTGTGGGATAATCAGGACTCTAGCAGGGCAAAAACGTACACGGTAGCACACATGTGTGTGTATATCTATATATGCACAGAGTTATTTTCTTTCCTCTAGAGGTAGGTGGAGAAATCTATTTAGATGGCAGATTTTAATTTCAATGGGTAATGCGAGCTTGTGCAATCAAAGTTATCAATTTCTGTCCTTTTTGTTTAGATTTCTTAGTTAAATGTGTTTGTTATATCTACCCCGAGGAGAAGCAACTTGAAAGTGTAGCTTTTGAGTCATCTTACAAATACATCCCTGAGGCTGCGGTTCTTGCAGCTTTAAGCAGTTTTCATTAAAGCAGCCAGCTGCCTCTTTGTATAGATTGGATTTTTTTTTAAGCAATCACTTGTGAAGTCCCGGCCTCAGTTTTGTCTCTCCGCAGGCCCTTAAAGTTGAAGTTTCATTCATGTCTTGGGTCTCTCCACCGAATCAGACTCCTTGGAGCAACGCTGGAAAGAGCCACACGAAAGTGCAGACTTGAATACCTCATAGAGAAAGGTTAAAAAGAAAGCAGAGATCAAAACAATCCCATCTCACAAAAGGTGCATTAAATGTGCCCCGGTAATAAGCACAAATCTTCCAAGTTGGCCTTTAAAGGGAGCACCAGGAGCCTCACGTTTATGGCACCCAGCAATTCTGTGAGCAACTCGTCGCGTCTTTGCACTCCTGGCGCATTTCCTCCTAAAACAACATCTAATGGGAAGATAATAGAGACGCAGAAAGCAGGCGCGGGATGTTTCCCACCGCCCCCTTCCCGCTCCTTTCCTTTTAGCTGCGTGCGAGCCTATCTCAACGCTTGGAGACCAGAGTTTAAAGCAAGCTTTTCACCTCTAAACAGGACACACATAGGCAATACACGCTGCCCGCCCCACAAACGCGAGCAGCAGGCAAGTGCGTGTTTGTGCGGAGCCGGGAAGCTGCTGAGCGGTGTCCGGGAGCCGAGGCTCGCTCGGAACGAGCCGGGCTCCTGTTGTCCTGCGGGAGATGCAGCTTCTTCTCCGGTGTGCACCGAGTTGGAATGCCAAAGGAGCTCAACACCTCGCAAAGTCGGAGTCCGCTGCAGCAGCAGCCCCAGGCGGATAACGAGGAGGGGGCCCCCGGGAGAAGGGGGTGGCTGGGCATGGGGTTCTCGGAGGGTTCCAGGAGGGTTCCCGGAGGGTTCCAGGAGGGTTCCCGGGGAAGGCTCCCGGGGCCATCCCGCGTCCCACCCCTACGTGCACCTGATGTGTATGCAGCACCTCGCCTCTCAGCCAGGAGAGAGCTCCAGTGAAGTGGAGCTCTATGTATTTTATAGCGAATATTCTCGAGGAGCTGCACTGCAATGAAGGAGATATCAAGGAGGCCTGTCAGTTCAAAGCTTTTGGGGTTGTTTGAAAATCTTCTTCACGTCAAAGTAAGCAGCCCTAGTATTTGAACAGCTGCTTTGAACAGTGAAAAAGGCTGAGCTGAATCAAAACACTGCAGTGTCTGCCCAAGACACCGCATCACCTTCAACCTGCTTTTATACGAGCAGAGAAAAGGAAAGAAAGGCTGGCGAGACCTCTAATCCCGCGAGGTCAACCCCGCCAGAAAGGGGCCACATGACTGTCCCTTTCACATCCCCGAAGCCTCGGACCCGAGTGGCGGCCGGAGCCGGAGACCACGGCGGGCAGAGGCGGAGCGCGGCGGTCGGTCGGTTGCTCCCCGGTGCTCCCTTCGGCGTGGGGAGACGAGAGCGAAGGATGCTTGAGGAGCGGTATTAATGACAGGGCTAACAATGATGGGGAGGACGAGGAGGTGGAGTCTGCGGCGGCTCTGAATGCACCGGCCTCTCTCCTCGCTGCTCCCAGCTGCGACTCCATAGGCGTGCGCTCAGCCAGGGAGGGGGCAGGAGGGGCGGCGAGGGACTTTGCTGCGGGGTCCGGGTTTTGTCCGCCTTTTGATACCATGTTGCTACTTCGGTAACTGTGTGGTTACCGTTAGCCTTTGAGATCTGCCGCGGGGCGGTGGGGTAAGAGGGATCGGGTACCGCAGTCAACACCTGCCAGGCAGCCCGCCGGGTTGTAAGGCCAGGAAGGAAGAGACACGAACGACCGGGGCAGGGCTGTGGAGGTTTTTGTCCCCCAAAAAAGTGACGTTGACCCCCGCGTCCAAACTCGTCGCTGTGCGGCCAGCACCCCACAGCACCCTCTGTTCACGGGGCCGGGGAACAGGGCCTGAGAGGGCCACCAGGGTAGGTCTGTGCTGACCGAGAACCGCACTCTGGTGGCACTCGCGTAAAAAACACCGCCTCGATAATGACGCGTGGAGTGACCCCTCGTGTCGCGTCCACGCACGAACTTTTCGTAGCGGACTTGGAGGCAGGCTGGTGAGAAATTCCACCCCACCCCCCAGGACAGAGCCTCGACGGCCCCGGGCGCGGGGCCCGGTAGCGGGAAGCAGGACAGCTCTCCCAGGACGGTCCCCGCGACGCTTTGGCGGAAGCCTGCTGAGGACTTGCCCTTGTTGTTTTGTTTCAATTCACTGGTCCTCACCTAATTGGGAGGAGAGAGACGAGAAAATGAGCATCGAATTATAAAATTGCTGGGTGCCCAGTTGTTTCCACAGGGGAAACAAAAGGCAGGGCTTCACTTCAGAGGCACTGACTTCCCTCCCCGCAACACTCGCGGAGCAGGCGGTATTGTTCTTCCCTTCGCCTGAACCTCGCAGAAAGGAGGGGGGGGGAACCCCTAGGAAGAATCTCCACTCTTTCACGGGCAAAGTTTGGTGTGTCCCTCAACCCCTCCTCCTCCTTCTCCCTCCCTCTCTCCATCCCCGCCCCCCGGCAGAAGGAGCTCTCGAAACGCCTCTAAACTAACGAAACGAGGTAACTCCTGCTGCGCCCCTTGTCTCGGGGCACTGGGTATCCTGTTTATGCTGCTCCTGTGTGTATGTTTATGCGCAGGAGCCCATCCCCCTTCAACGCTCCTCCGCACCCCCCCACGCAGAGCAATATTTCCAGGCAAGGAGCCTTTCCAGTGCTCACGCTAAACACGATGATTTATAAACAACTCGCTAAAGAAAGCTGTTTCTTGTTAGCAGTAATAAATTCCCCGCTCCGCCCTATTGTATTCTTGCGATGGAGACAGCGGAAGCCTGCGCCGCTCACCTACGCCCGTGAGCGGTTTATTTTCGAGACAAAGCTATGGCTTCCAGCGCGCACGGGCACGGAACTCTCGGCGCTCTTGGCGGACAGCTTGGGTGCTGCTCATTCCTAGGAATTCCTGATCCAGCTCCAGGCTCTCCTGCCTTCCTGTCCGGCCCGCAACTTCTTCAGATTTTTTTGTTCTATTTACCACTTTTTTTCTGGTTGTTTTTTTTTTTCTCCCCAGCTCAGTCCTCCTCCCCCCACAACGCCCCCAATATCCCGTAAGGATGCAAAGCCTCCAGCGTCGCTGTAGCGGATCCGCGGGCACACGCAACCGGGCGAGCCGTACAATGTCGCCCCCCACAAGCGCCGAAGTGCGAAGCCACTTCATCCCCGACGGCGCGGTGCGCTCCGAGGAGCGTTGGATGCCGGCGGGGGACGGCGGGCAGCGAGGGAAACGGCCACCCGCTACCCGCCCCGGGGCGCGGCGCTCCCCGGCCCCGTCGGCAGGGCTGGCTGAGAAAGTTGCGGGCGGGCGAATGGGTCCCCCGCCCCGGGCTCCGCGCAGGGACCCGCGGGCCACGAGCAACAGGAGCCGGCGGGCGGAGGGGCGGCAGCGGCGGCGGAGGAGCGGGGCGTGGCCGGCGGGGGAACTCCCCACACACCCCGCCCTCCCACTGCCCCGTCCCCTCCTGCGCCCCTCTCGTTCCCCCTCTGAGTTGGTTCCAGGGGGCGGGCGGGGGGCGGGTCTGAAGGCGGGGCTGTGCCGGCGGGACACGCCAATGGTGGGCGGCGGCGGCGGCGGTCGCCAGGGGCGCCCGCGTCCGTCAGGGCCCGGCCAGC
>VXBP01006017.1:0-15441 GCA_013400115.1 Rhinopomastus cyanomelas | reverse complement strand
GGTGGGTGGGGGTTGTGGGGAGGGAAGCGCAGCCACCTCGGGTCCCCTCCTTAGCCCACTCCCGCCACACAAAGGCAGATGGCATTGTGGAATGTGGCTCGGTGTTGGCACATGCTGCTGTGTTTATTTTCTGTGGATCCCCTGTAGGAATATACGAAAAAGAAAAAAAAAAAAGGAAGAGAAAGGAAAAGCTATCCCTTTTGATGTAGACAGTATTTAACCGTACCGATTTGCACTGCAAGAAAATCGAAGTTTACATAAACAAATTCTTGTTTTTATTATTATTTTTAATTATTTTTTGTTTTCCTTCCTTTCCAACCTGAGTTTTGCATATGACTCGCATTTTCCACGGTGAGCGTTAGTCAACCGGTGACCGGTCTGCGATATGTTACTGTGTTTTAGCCTTTGCTTTATGTGTATATGTGAACTTTTGTTATAAACAGAGTCTTCTTAAATATGTGTAACGCTTATTTTCTCCTTTTGCTGTAGCAAAGCAGAGTGCGTGTGCCTGCGTGTCTGTCTGTCCGTGTGTACCCCGTACACCCGCACACACAGACACACGGATCCATGGAGCTGCTCTCTGTACACGTCCGTAGGCACCACCAGCATCCCTTCTCCAGAGACGTGACTCTCCTAATGGCTTAACGTGTGCCTTCGGCCGCAAGAGTCCAGTCTGGAGAAGGGAAAATGATGCAAATCCACAAAGTAAACTTCATTTTCAGGCAGTGTGTCCGTCCGGGGGCTGAGGCACTTCCAGAGGGGGAGGAAAAATTATCGTAATAGATGTAGCCCTTCCAGATTGTGTCAGTGCGGGCGAGCAGGGCCCAGTGTGGGAAAGGCGGAGGCGAAAACAACACGGAGTTTTCCAGGAGAAAGTGGTACTTCCCTGAGAGGGAAAGGAGGTTATTTATCTTCTCACCCTTGCTCCCCTTCCCAGCCCCCTTCCCTTTCTCTGCCCGAGGCTCCTTGTGCTCGCCCTGGGTTTCCCCGGTGCCGCTGCCTGGGCAGCGCGGACCGGTGTCAGCCCCAAACTTTCTCTCATTGCGCAGTTTCACATCAAGACAGAGCCAGGGAGTTTGCTGGGCCCGAGGGGAAGGGTGGGGGAGGTCGGGTGCTTACACCTGTGTGTAAACACACGCTGCCCCGTCCTCTCCGCAGGGACCATGTGTGTTTCTTTTTCGCTTTTACTTTTCATATTTTTATTTTCCGTTTTTCCCCCTGTCCATCTCTATCCCTCCCCCCCCCCGCCCTTCCTCACACCCCTCCTTTGGTCAGACTGCGGTATCATGTATTGAAGGAAAGGGCCGGTTTTAACTTGGGCAGCCTCGTGTCTGTCACCGGGGAATGAAATGAAATGTTGGGGGCGGGGGGAATCATGATGCTATTTTTCAATCCATTTTGTTCACACACTGCCCCCCCTCCTCGCGAACAGATCTAAAGTGCATTTCCTAAAGTTCTCTTGAGGGCAAACGGTGGACTTTCCAAAAAAACCATAAAAACCCACAGGGAAAATTACCAAAATTAAAAATTGGGGAGTTGGGGAAGCGCAAAACAAAAAGCAGTGAAGGGAAGCAGAGGAGCGGGACCCCAGAGCAGCGCTTGTATGTGTGTGTGCCTGGGTGCTTGCACACACACAGCTGTGCGTGTGCAGCAGAGGGACTTTATGGTAGTTACGCCTTCATAAAGGGATCATTTAGTCAGCACAAATGGGTGCTATAGACGCAAAGCATTTTTATAATCTAAAAGTTTACTTAGTTGAGTGTTGGACAATTATGGAGGAAAAACAAAAAACCAGTGAAGTATTCTCTCGCAGAACTCTCCTATAAATATTGCATTCAGTAGCTGAGGCTTTAGAGTCTGTCTCTCATTGTCTTCTAAAGCGCCTGTGACATTGGGTTTTCTTTCCTTCTTTCTCTCTCCCTTCTCCCTTTCTTTTTCTCTTTCTTTCTTGTTGGTAAGACAGATGATGGTTTCTCAGAGGCACATGCATTAGCCTTTTTCCTCATTTTCCAACAAAGATACGGGCACCAAGCTTTTCTCTTTTCTTTTTTCTCCTTTTCTCTCTTTTCTTTTCTTTTTTCTTTTCTTTTCTTTTCTTTTCTTTTCTTTTCTTTTCTTTTCTTTTCTTTTCTTTTCTTTTCTTTTCTTTTCTTTTCTTTTCTTTTCTTTTCTTTTCTTTTCTTTTCTTTTCTTTTCTTTTCTTTTCTTTTCTTTTCTTTTCTTTTCTTTTCTTTTCTTTTCTTTTCTTTTCTTTTCTTTTCTTTTCTTTTCTTTTCTTTTCTTTTCTTTTNATCTGCCGCTTCGAGGCCCTGCAGCTCAGCTTCAAGAACATGTGCAAGCTGAAGCCTTTGTTGAACAAGTGGTTGGAGGAGGCGGACTCCTCCTCGGGCAGCCCCACCAGCATAGACAAGATCGCGGCGCAGGGCCGCAAGCGGAAAAAGCGCACCTCCATCGAGGTGAGCGTCAAGGGCGCGCTGGAGAGCCACTTCCTCAAGTGCCCCAAGCCCTCCGCCCAGGAGATCACCTCGCTCGCGGACAGTCTACAGCTGGAGAAGGAGGTGGTGAGAGTGTGGTTTTGTAACAGGAGACAGAAGGAGAAGCGCATGACTCCCCCGGGAGGGACGCTGCCGGGCGCCGAGGGCGTGTGCGGGGCCAGCAGGGACACGCCGCCGCACCACGGGGTGCAGACCCCCGTGCAGTGAACTCGCGGTGGGGGCCCCCGGCCCCTCCTCCTCCTCCTCCTCCTCCTCCTCTTCCTCCTCCTTCTCCTCCTCTCCTCCTTACCCCAACTTTTTGATTGTCCTCCTTTTTTTTTCTTCTTTTTTTTTTAATTTTCTCCTATCTTTAAAGAAAAAGACAAAAAAAAAAGAGACACCCCCTTTAAAAAAAACAAAACAACCAACCAAACCCAAACAGAAAAACCCGCGCAAAAGAAAAGGAAAAAAAATAACCAAACAAAAAGAAAAGAAAAGCGAGAGGGCGAGCGCGAATCACAGCAGACAGACAGACAAAGCACCTGCCCCGGACTGGCCCTTAGACGGTGGCAGGTGCGGTGCTGTATTGTGACCTTTCCGGAGCGGGTACCGGGCGCAGGCAGGCAGGCACCGGCGGGCACCGGCGGGGCGAAGCGGTTCGCGCAAAACTCCTTTGCTCGCTGGAGAAAAAAATACGGCTCTGCCCGGCCGAGGAGGGGACGAGAGGCAGAGGTGGGNCAGAGTGCGTGTGCCTGCGTGTCTGTCTGTCCGTGTGTACCCCGTACACCCGCACACACAGACACACGGATCCATGGAGCTGCTCTCTGTACACGTCCGTAGGCACCACCAGCATCCCTTCTCCAGAGACGTGACTCTCCTAATGGCTTAACGTGTGCCTTCGGCCGCAAGAGTCCAGTCTGGAGAAGGGAAAATGATGCAAATCCACAAAGTAAACTTCATTTTCAGGCAGTGTGTCCGTCCGGGGGCTGAGGCACTTCCAGAGGGGGAGGAAAAATTATCGTAATAGATGTAGCCCTTCCAGATTGTGTCAGTGCGGGCGAGCAGGGCCCAGTGTGGGAAAGGCGGAGGCGAAAACAACACGGAGTTTTCCAGGAGAAAGTGGTACTTCCCTGAGAGGGAAAGGAGGTTATTTATCTTCTCACCCTTGCTCCCCTTCCCAGCCCCCTTCCCTTTCTCTGCCCGAGGCTCCTTGTGCTCGCCCTGGGTTTCCCCGGTGCCGCTGCCTGGGCAGCGCGGACCGGTGTCAGCCCCAAACTTTCTCTCATTGCGCAGTTTCACATCAAGACAGAGCCAGGGAGTTTGCTGGGCCCGAGGGGAAGGGTGGGGGAGGTCGGGTGCTTACACCTGTGTGTAAACACACGCTGCCCCGTCCTCTCCGCAGGGACCATGTGTGTTTCTTTTTCGCTTTTACTTTTCATATTTTTATTTTCCGTTTTTCCCCCTGTCCATCTCTATCCCTCCCCCCCCCCGCCCTTCCTCACACCCCTCCTTTGGTCAGACTGCGGTATCATGTATTGAAGGAAAGGGCCGGTTTTAACTTGGGCAGCCTCGTGTCTGTCACCGGGGAATGAAATGAAATGTTGGGGGCGGGGGGAATCATGATGCTATTTTTCAATCCATTTTGTTCACACACTGCCCCCCCTCCTCGCGAACAGATCTAAAGTGCATTTCCTAAAGTTCTCTTGAGGGCAAACGGTGGACTTTCCAAAAAAACCATAAAAACCCACAGGGAAAATTACCAAAATTAAAAATTGGGGAGTTGGGGAAGCGCAAAACAAAAAGCAGTGAAGGGAAGCAGAGGAGCGGGACCCCAGAGCAGCGCTTGTATGTGTGTGTGCCTGGGTGCTTGCACACACACAGCTGTGCGTGTGCAGCAGAGGGACTTTATGGTAGTTACGCCTTCATAAAGGGATCATTTAGTCAGCACAAATGGGTGCTATAGACGCAAAGCATTTTTATAATCTAAAAGTTTACTTAGTTGAGTGTTGGACAATTATGGAGGAAAAACAAAAAACCAGTGAAGTATTCTCTCGCAGAACTCTCCTATAAATATTGCATTCAGTAGCTGAGGCTTTAGAGTCTGTCTCTCATTGTCTTCTAAAGCGCCTGTGACATTGGGTTTTCTTTCCTTCTTTCTCTCTCCCTTCTCCCTTTCTTTTTCTCTTTCTTTCTTGTTGGTAAGACAGATGATGGTTTCTCAGAGGCACATGCATTAGCCTTTTTCCTCATTTTCCAACAAAGATACGGGCACCAAGCTTTTCTCTTTTCTTTTTTCTCCTTTTCTCTCTTTTCTTTTCTTTTTTCTTTTCTTTTCTTTTCTTTTCTTTTCTTTTCTTTTCTTTTCTTTTCTTTTCTTTTCTTTTCTTTTCTTTTCTTTTCTTTTCTTTTCTTTTCTTTTCTTTTCTTTTCTTTCTTTTTCCTTTCTTTTCTTTTTCTTTTCTTTTTCCTTTCTTTTTCCTTTCTTTTTTCTTATTTTCTTTCCTTTTTTGATGTATTGAGCTGCTTGTTATTTAAAGTGTTGAGGACTAGCGCCTAGTGAAGTGAATCAGATCAGGGCAGATCCAGTGGTAAAGGGAGGAAATGAACTTTCAGACACTTATTAATACGTGCGTAAGGTCCGAAAACAGAGTCAGTCGAGGGGGTGTTTGAGAAAAGTCTCAAACTCCAAATAGGTTTACTTAAAGGGAAAAACAAAAGTTACCACGCAAACCTTACCACTCTGTATATATGTTTAATATTTGTCCTTTGAAATGCAGAAATAGTTTCAATGTTTTCTTTGTCTATTTTTCTTCTTCTTCTTTTTTTTTTAAATGCTACCCAGGGAAATATTTTCATATCATTTTTAAGTGGCCTGCCTCAATGTATATTTATTTCTTTTGAAGCAAACAGGTTCTGGAAACTGTTTTTCTTGTAGCTTTAAATGAGTAGGTGAACAAAATCTATATGGGATGTAATTTTTTTTTGGGTTCAGACTCCTTAAGAATACTTTGTTTTGGTACATTTGGATGTGCTTGTGGGGAAAAATAAAAGCGCAGAGATCCTTATATATTTATGTTAAAGTAATATTTTATTATCTACATAAAACAGAAATGCACAATACCTTCATAGTTTGTTCTAATTATTGAAATATCTTTATTTTATTTTTTAAAGATAGCACAGTTCTTAAGATTTGGAGGGAGAATACCCCAGTACTTAATACTGAGATGAGTTCTGTGTAAAAGCACCGCCATTCCTTTATATTTCATGGAATTTTTTTGGAATAAATTTGATGACTATACTGAGAGGTTCCACGCTCATAACTTTCAGGGTCTTGAAGGAGAACCTCGAGAGCTGTGTTCATTGTGTCTCTCCACAGAGGAGCTGCAGCGGTGTGTGTTTTGAAGCGTTGGTTGCTGTGCGGGTAGTGGTGTCCTGTTCTGCCTCTGGTGCTGCTGGGGAGAGCTGCTCCTTAACTTAGTTGCGTGTTCTGGCGGAAAGTGGTGTGAGGGGAGAAGAGACTCCACTCTCGTTGTTCCCTTTTGATAATTTAGGGTCTGACTCCTTAAAAAAGAAATACGTAGAGAGAAACAGAAAGGCGGAGTTTCATTATGGGGAGTGCTGTTAAAAATTGGGAGGAAGGAGCCGGCTGCCCCGCAGGGCTGAGCACCCCCGGGCCCGAGGCCGGGCCCCTGATTTGTCTCGAGCTATGCTGTTGGGGGCTCGAACCTGCTGGCCCGAGGCTTCCCGGTAGACGCGTGCGGGTCGGGATGTGTGAGACGGAGTACTCGGTGGTACCGCTCGGGGTCCCGACTGGGGACATCAGCCTGAGGAGTGTTCGCGCACGCGGCGGTGCGGTCGAGTCCTTTCGGGCTGGCTCCGTTCCTGGAGTGCGGCAGCCTGCTGCTTTTCCCCGCCTCCTCCCTCGCCATAGATTCTGGGCTTATTAGATTTAATCATCTTTTCTAACTCCTGGTCAATATTACGCTCATCCCGAACAGATTCAGCTAAATGATCTTATCAATAGTTTCGAAGAGAAGTGGCAGAAAGAAGAAGTGTTTTGTGACCGCAGACGTGCTGACGGGTACAATGCTGAAGCTGGCTATGGATTCAGCTGTCCGTGGTCAATAGCCTGCGGAGCGTCTGCGGAACGCGGGCAGCCTCTGCCCTCTGCAGGACACTCGGGTGGGCGCCGGGGGAAAATGCCGCTTTTGGTGACAGGGCCCGCGTCGAGGTGACAGGAGGTGACCAGGAGGACGGTGCTTTGTTCGACGGGGCAGGCCAGGCGCCGCGGGGATGGGCGCCGGGAGCCGCTGGCGGGGCTGCTGTTGGGGGTTGCTCCCTCGGGACGAGGTGGGAGCGACTGCGCTCATCCTTCCCGGCTGGTTGCGGAGTCGTTTTCCCTCTTCCCTCTATCTCTTGTAAGAGACAAAACGCGGAGCAGCCGTAGGATGTGCATTCTGCAAGTGGATGTCAGGGGGTTTCTGCGGCAGCTCCCAGGGCTCCCTCACCCGCATCCCCAGCAGGGACTCTCTGTCGTAGATCAGATGTCAATAACAAAAGCCCCGATGAGGGTTGAAACTGTATGTCCCGAGGCTCTTGTGTCGTGATTGCCTGGCCCTGTGTCGCCGGCTCCGCGGTGCTCTTGAGCGGCAGCTGTTGGTGCTGCTCGCCCCGGGGATCAACCGCTGACGCCCGGCCCCGTCAGCTCTCCCAAGCAGAGGAGCGAGGGAAGGTGAAATAATCCCGCAAGCCGTGCTGCGGAGCAGGCCGGGACAGTACTTCTCCAGGTGATACTCTCGGGCTGGGCCCCATCGGGTACAGAGGCCCCGGTTGCCCCCGACGGTTCTCTGCCCCCGCCTGGGTTTTGTTGGAAGGAGCTCGGCGTTCCCATGCGTTGTGACCCCCTCACCACTTCTCTGTGCCCCGAGCGCACTCCTGGGGCCAGGAGTTGTCCCAAATCACGTTGTTGGGGGTTCGATAACTCTTTGTTCCAGTGCCGTCGGGGCAGGATTTCGTGTGCGAGGGGAAGTGAACACAGCTGTGTGGCCCAGCGGATAAAATGGTCCTCGGTGGGTGGGCACGCTCAGCTCATGCCAGTTTAAACATCTGGGCTTAGGCTTAAAGCTCGGGCCTCGTCCTCAGACAGCCGGAGCAGGGGTATGAGAGCCTGAGAAGGTGTTTGCAGCTTCTCGAAGGGTTGAACAGGACGATGGAGGCCTTCTGCTTTTCGAAATGGGCGGCTGGGCATTGTGGTCTGTCCTGGAAAACACATCCTACGGGGCTTATGTGTTTGGTGTTTCGGTTGTGTTTCGGAAGGGACGGGGGGCTGGGCTCTTGTCTCGGGGTGAGAAAAATAAGAATAGTTGTTCAGAGTTGCTGGTGCTCAGTTAGAACTTTGTCCTCGAGGCGCGGCCGAGTTGTCGTCGGGGATGTGGGAGATGCTCGGTAGAAAGAGACTTGCACCCGGGCTGTCGGCGCACTGGGCAGTACTTGGAGGAGAGGGTCCTTCCCAGGGGAAATTAGACTGAACCCAAAGGGTGCTTTGGCAGAACGGTGAAATAAAAGGCAAGAACTCTTCACGGAATCACAAACCGATCCAGGGGGGGTTTCGGCAGGCGCGTCGGAGCCGCAGCCTCGGGATTTCCACGCCTCAGCCCGTGGCCTGAGTCTCTTTCCTCGAACCGCAATTTCCCCCGCAAAGTCAGTGTAGATAGCCCAGCAGCTCGACCGGGAGTCACGGCGTGATGGGGTTTAAGGCGTCGCTCCCGGGGCCGGGGGCGCTGCCTGTGCCGGCTCGGAACTCCTTCCCCTCGCATGCTCCCGCGGCCCTCGGCCCCGCAAGGCGCAGTTCTCTCCGCGGGACGCAGGGCGCGGATCCTGCCCTCCCGTCGTCGGGCACAGGAGAGGGATGGGGAGAGGACAGCGGCGGGGAGCGGCGGAAAGTCTTTGCCGGTGCTGTCGGAGAGCGCGGCGGGGCGGCGGCGGGACCTGCGTCCCTGGGTGGGCTGGGAGCGTGGTCGCTGCATCTCTTGGCCTCAGGGAGATGGCGAGTTTGGTTGCTGTCTACTGGCCCCGTTCACACATAGATCGGTACCCGGAGAGGGCAGAGCCTCTGCCGGTCCGGGACAGGCGGGCTGCCTGCCTCCGGGAGTGGGGGGCGAGGGGACCGTCGCGACAGGCCTGGGGTCCCCCACCGTTCCCACGGCAGTGTCCCGGGAAAGCGGACCCGGAGCCGGGCTCCAGCTCTGGCCCGGCTGCTGCTCTGCCGGCAGCCCCGCAATGTCCAGCCTTGCCGGGCTCAGCTCCATATGTCGTCACAGTTTTGTGGCATATCCCCACAAAAGTAATCTTTTAAGGATTAAAAAAGCGAGTAGGCCGATAGGAAGTAGACGGCCGGTTTTTCTCCCCCTCCTTCCCGCAAGGCAGTAAATCCTGGCAGGAAAACTCGGGCAGAAGTGGCTCGCAAAAGTGATGGGTGATGGCGAGACCGCTCTTCCCCCGTCTTCCCCGCCCCGTCCCGTCCTGGCAGTTGTAAGAGGCTCTCGTCTAAAAGTTAGGACTTGTTTTTAACCAGCCTGACTCATTCATTAATTCCCTTTCCCTCCTTGATTCATTCATGTCTCCAGTCATTCATTGCCAAGTCCATGGAGGCATCAGCTCCTTGGTCAGTAGGGGAGACGCACAGACAAGGATGGTGCTATTTGTTTCCCTCTGCCTGTGGATTTCTAAGACGTTCAAGCAGGCACAATCATTAAACTAATTTGTATTTGATTGTTTGGGCGGACGGGGGTGAATTTTATTGCACTAAGCATTCAAGCACGCACGCATCGCTGATTACCAGTATACATTAAATAAAGTTGTTTGTACACATTGTCTTACCACATATAGGCAGTCTTATTATTCTAATTACTCTAATTAGTGCATTGAAATGTTTTCTACTTGATTTGAGGAGACAGTGATTAGTTCTATTACTTCTTTTAACTCTTATTTCATGGAAAACTGTTGATGCATGTTCCAATTACCTTGTTTTTCTCTTGAATATAGCGCGGGCCAGAAGATGATGAAATGATACCGCTGGCAAACATTTATCTGTTTTCTCTTTTTAAAAAGACTTTTTTTTTTTTCAGATTTCCTCACCAGACAGACTATTTTTCCCCCCCTCCCCCAAGCGCTCGCAAATAATTATTTCCAGCCAAAGCAGCAGGTTTCTTCTTTACGATTTCTTCTGCTGGCTCTTTGGTGCTTTATGGTTGTAGCTTTTGCTATTTATCGTCTTTTTTTCATCCCCCTCAAAAAAAAAAAAAAATCCCCAAGGTAGTCCGAGGTGCATTCGATACGAAGCTTTCTCATCACAAGTTTTAAATTAAGGTTACTATTAATTGATAAGATCGGCTCATCAAACATATTACTTCGATAGGGAATTGTAATTAAAGCCTTAATCCCGTTTGAGACTTAGTTTTGTTCCTAAACACTTTCTTGGGGGATTTTTTTCCCCTTCTTTCCCAGGGCGGTTGCCGTTTCAAACATATTTAGGTACGAAGCGAGTCCAGACCCCAGCAGGGCAGGGAGGTTATTTCGTTATCCAAATACCCATCTTCGCTATTGAGCCAACAGAGGGTTTGTGTCGCGGTTTGGGATTGTGTGTGTGTCTCTGTGTGTGTGTGTGTTTAGGGCTTTTGTATGGCTGTGCGGGCACTGGAGCCCAGCGGTGACAAAGCGGCGGGGCCGGAATCTCACCCTTCTCTCACGGTACAGACACGGAGCTCAGCTACTTCTCGGCCATAAAAACACTGCTTTTATTGTTGGGGTCTGCCCCCTCTTCTCGTCGCTAGTTTGGTTTCATACGAAAGGGTGTGGAGAGGGAGGGGAGTGGGGGGACTACAAAAAGGGAAAAAAAGGGGAGGAAAAAAAGAAACGCAAACCATCCCGTAAATTCTTGGAAGTCCAGGTCTGGAGGGAAATCTATGGAGTTACATAGGTAAATACTGGGCCTAGACTGCTTCTACTTTTAATATTTAAACTGGGATTACGGTGGATCTAAGGACGCCTCCTAACCTTTGCCAATTGCCTGTGCGAGCAGGAATCCCGCAAGATGCACAAAGGGGCGAGACGGCTTCCCGCTGCCTCTGACAAACGGCTCCGCCGACAGGGTGGATCGGAGTGGCGGGGGAGGGGACCCGGGTCGGCCGTGGGGGACAGCCGGGGACAGCCGTGGGGTTTAGGGAGGGTGTTTATAGCAGAGAGGATCCTCTTTCTCTTTCCCGCAGTCTCGTCTCGCCCTGCTCCGCGGACCGACGTCAGCGCTTCGGCCTAAGGAAGATGCCACCGGCTCAAGTTCAGCCCCGCTCCCAGCACGGGTGCCAGCTCTGGTCCCAGCGCCGGTGCCGGTCCAGCAGCCCCAGCCGGGACCGCTGGTGGAGTGCGGGCGCCCCCCAGCGGCCGCCTCTGTCGCCGCGGGGATCCCCCCCCGGGGAGGGGCAGGGGAACATCCCCCCCACCTCCGAGACCAGTCTCGTCTCGGACGCAAGGACGATGGAGGCGTCTGCTGTTGCTGAAGTCAAATCATCCCCAATGTCAGACCGTCACCAACGGCCTACAAGAAAAAAAACATATCCCCAAACCCCAACTAAACCCCTTTCCCTTGGGTCAAAACCCACATTTCCCAGAGAACCAGTGACAGACCTGGTCTCCTGCAGAGGCCTTAGGTGCTGGCTGGGTGCTTTCTTTCCTCATCCAACACCACAGCACCTTTCCTAAGCAGTCTGACAGCTGTCACAGGTTCAGCTCTTTGTGGGACCCCGACCCTGGCAGCAGCACTGGCTGGTGCAACCCTTCAGGTTTACATCTTGCGTTTACTTCAGTGCCACTGGTTTTGTTACTGCCGCTTGCCACGTTGTGTATGGAGGCGCTGAAAACATTAGAGTATCATGAATATCAAGAACCAGAGCCATTCAGACATTCTGCTGGTGCAGACTGGAGTGCGCTGAAAACAGAGACCTAGCATATCGCGATCTCAGAGTCTCTTGCTATCTCAACAAGCAACCGAGCTGAAACTGAAACAAAGCAAAACAAACACCCAAGAAAGCAAAAAACAGGCTTTAGAAACAAGTGAGAGCTCTGCACAGAGCTAATTGCCCTACAGCCAGCCAGTACTGCAGCACTTGAGCAGGCGCAAATAGCCCGTTTTTGATCTGAATGCCAGTGATGGGGCTGTTCAGAGGGCAGAAATAGGATGCTGTGTGTATGGCCAGAACTGGAAATGTAGGCAATGGCCACACCTTCCTCCACAGACCAAGCCTGTGTCAGTCCCGGCTGTGGGGATGTTGCTCTGTTGGCAAAGGTTTGGCCTCTAGAGGGAAAAGCTGGCTTTGTCTCAGGGACCCTTCCTACACCGGCAGCTAAGCAAGGATTGATTTATTTGCTAATAGGTCTGTGGAGCTGGATAACATTGACCTTTTGCATACTAATTTTGCTGAACGCCTTCAGTATATAAATCATATCCCAAACCAGACAGTCTTCATTTTGGGTGGACTCTAGGCCCTTAACTTAAGCGATGCGGTATGAAAATCGTGCGTGTCTAGCCTTTTGAACTGGGTAGGGAAAAGGATGGACAGCACAGACTGCCCAGGGGCCCTGTGTGGTTGCCTAAGAGAGGGGGGTGTTTCTGAAGAGCTGCAGAGAGTCAGCCAGTCCACCGTGCTCCAGTGCTGACACTTCACCAGCTGACCATGCAGAAATACCCACCTGCACCAGGGCCAGGCCACTCTGGTCAGATTTCACTTCCTTTCACTTCCCACAGGCTCTACCCACAGAGCTGAAATCAATCTCCCTCTTCCCTGCGTGGCCCAGCACTGTGACTCTTGCACTCCTGTCACTGCATCTCCAGTGAAAGGGAGAAGGGGGGGTCATTCAGAGAACTGCGATATCACCAGCCACTCATCCTCAGCTGCACCTTCAGTTCCCTTTGGCCTCAGCCCATGGTTTCCCACATCCTAGTGATGCTCCACCCACCAGGCTTGGACACAGCCCTCAGCAGGTGGAACAAGGGTAACTGCGGTAGTTTCCCTGTACCTGTTAGTCCTGAACAGAGCTGCAGTCTGTCACAGAAGCATCCTGAGTCAATATGGCCCATTTTCTTAATTTCTGTTGGTTTTGAGACAAAATCCAGCACTCCTATTTATTAACCAGAGGGGAACGGCCTCTCTGCTTTCTCTAGGCAGATCCTGTTCTGTGCAAGTGGAGCCACAACAGGTTACTAACCCTTCAGCAGATGGAAAGATGCAAGAAGGAGCTGAAATGCCCTTGCTCTTCCAAAGTTAGGCTCACCATTCGCAGAAGACTGGGGAAAAGTGTTTTTATAACAAGACAAGGGGGAAAGGTGGTGTGCTTGGGTTCATCCAAAGAAGACATTGTACATGTTCTCTTAGACTCTAGCAGTTTAGGAAAAGAAAAAAACTACAAATAAAAGCATGTTCAACATTTTCAGGTGACACACTGTGGTAACACGAGAAGTAGAGTACGATACACACTGCAGATCAGCTGCGCGCACAGGGGTGACCCATCTGCAGCACTGAACTCACACAGACCAGAGCCGCTCTGGCTGCCAGCGTTCACATTAAGTTCCTGCCAACTAAAGGATGTAAGAGGGGCCTAAGGACTGTGCATTTAGGAAAATGCAAGAAGGTGGGTTGTCACCCCACCCCTTCACAAGTGACTTCTTGCTAGCTGGAGATCAGTAGTCTTGACCTGTGTCTCATTTCTAAAGAACCGCCACTTTCAGCAGCGGAGGCAGAGATGCAAAAGCCTCTGTGCCTTTTGGACAGCAGTAGAACACCCATGGATCAATACCTTAACTTGAAAGCTGCTGCCGTTCTCTGAAAAGACTGAATTATTTAGAAGTATATAAAAAACCCCAGAGCAACATTGTAGATCCTTAGGCTTGAACAGTACCCCTTGTATTTTGCTTTCATAAATCCTTTCTCTTAGCCAATTAATAACGATTTACTTTGCATCGCATTTAAGTTCTTCATGAGTCTCATTAGTGCAAGATAGAGCAACTATTACCTGATCACACACCGACGGAAAGTGAGTTACAGGCTTAGGAAGTCATCCCCAGGTCAAGCACTGACATGGGTGATCCACATGGAGGCTCCACACACACCCACCACCTTCCCTCCTTTCCCCAGTTACAAAGGAAAGGTGTGTTGTGCTCAACACTAGGCAGGGGCTGCAAACCTTCAAGATGCCTGTGGGAGGAAAGGAAGTTGCTGCAAAGCAGACTGTTGAGTCTATCAAATTGTACAGGGAAACATTACGTATCCAAATGCTGAAAACGGCACCGTCACTTCCAGTGGTCTCTCCACATGATGGCCAGATAATTTTGCACACCGACCCTTTACAGTTACTCGACAGAAGTGACTGCCAGAAGGCAGGAGAGAATTCTCCAAGCAGAGATACGGCACAGTAGGTTCTCTAAAGGTGATCCCAGAGCACCCCCACTTTACGTCTTTTCCAAATGCCCAATTAAGCAGTTCAACGTGCTGACGCTTCGCTGTAGTCGCTGAGAGGGAACAGCTGCTCCCAGCAGCAGCAGCAGCATCCCAGGAGCAGGTGTTGGAAAGTGATAGCAGCCACCAGACCCAACCACCTTCAGCAGTATCTCAAAGCAAGGATGAGCATTACTTGCATCAATCACTCTTTCTTAGATACAACACAACTGTTTAGTTTAATCCTCATTACAGTTTTCATGAGCTTTGTGCTGCTGTTGGTGATTTTTAGCAACTGTCAAAATCACAAATGCAACCAGGGTGCTCTTGACCCTGTGCTAACGGCTGCCCAAGTCTTTATGTGCAGGAGCAGCTATGAGTAAGTGAAAAATAACCTAAATGGAATTGCCAGTCATGTCTTTCTGCCACATTCAGGAGGTTTTCAGTGCAGATTATTTAATGTCTATTTTACTTTTATTTGTGCCTGTGGCAGACCCTGTTCAAGCTCTGAGCTTGTAGCCAGTTAACAACACTAGATCCAAGTGTGACTAACCTATTTTAGAAAGGGACACCACAAAGGGTCTCACTGGGCTCCAGAAGTATTTGGAGACCCACTGGCTTTAAAATTGTTCGTGCATTCGCAGCCAGACCTTCATTACAAAACTGCTGCTGCACTTACTTTGACCCCCAGCTATATCCAGCCATTTGAAGGTGCCTGGTCACTGTGCTGGGGCATTTTTACTTCTAGTTTTTCAAAGCTAAATAAGAAATTGGAAGTAACAGCAAACTACTAACAAACCCCAGCATTGTCTTTGATGCCAACTGGTTTTACTAGTGAACAACCACCTGCAGCATGCAGAGTGTCAGATCTGCAGCATTCTGTCCAGATTCAGTGGATATCACCAACTGCATCTTGAAGTAACAAAGAAAAGTTCACCTTGTTTATGTTTTCCCAAAACACTTGATTTCCCTTCCTCCCTCTGGACACACAACATTGATAACACACAGCTGCTTTTGCATCCCCAAATAAAAATGCACTGCTGCCAAGTAATTCAATGGAGCCTATTACAGGCTCTCACACGTTAAAGTCCATAAATCCTGAAGATTTTGGAATCTGGCTTTCTCCAGGTGTTTTCTAACAGGTGTGTGACCTGAAGGGCCATGCAGAGGAACAGACATCTGACATGTCTCAGTTCCACATGTGGATTTTCAAGTGCTGAGGAACAGGTATCTGCCAAAAGCAGGACAGTCAAAAGAACGTCTCAAGCTGCACCAAGTGTGTGTCAAGCCAGCTGTGTTTTGTTGACCATGCACAGAAGCCAGGTCCAGCCTTATCCTTCTTCACGATTGGAAGGATCAGCAGCTGTAAGTCAATGCTAGAAGGTAGTTACAGAACATCTGAAATGATAGTGGCCCGAGGCAAAGTCACAGAATCACAGAATCCTGTTTCAAGACACTTCCCCACCCCCACCCCCCACCCC